>KZ111187.1:75275-99159 GCA_002077045.2 Rachicladosporium sp. CCFEE 5018
AGCAGCAATTCAATAAGCAACCTTCGCCTCCAGTAAAGTACCCAATGGCAGCTCCCCCACTGCCGCACACGCCTGGGGCGAACTCGAGTCACTCTCCCAGGACCCCACAATCGCCCAGCCCGCAGGCGCTCGAGCACCGGCGGATAGACTTGCTGCTAGACATCAATCTTGATCTCTTACAAGAGATCAACAATCTCCAAGCACAAGGCAAAGGCGGTGCAACGAGTCCTCATCACCAAGCTCAGCTGCGAGCCGGCGGGCTTTCAGATACCATGGCAGCTGAGGAATACGTCCAGTGCCTGCGTAGAGTGCAGGCCAACTTGGCTTACCTGGCTCCGCGAGCAGACGCACAGCAACTGCAAAAAGCACCACCTGGCCCTGCTCACATGACGCCACCGCCGCACATGCCGCAGCTACAGGCGAAGTATGACCTACTTCGGGAAGCATTTCCTGACTGGACAGGCCACGACATGAGGCCTGCCTTCACGGCTGGTTCACCAGCAATTGGACAGACGAACATGATGAATGGAAACGCACAGATGCAGGCGTCTGCGCGGGCATGAGTAGCATGTACGAATCGGGGTGGTCTAGGCGTATGGAGCTGGCTATCTTGCTAGATTTTGCAGCGGAATTGTATGTATGGGGTAGCTACGTGTTGCTAGATAATGTGGCATAGGCGGAAGGGTAGCTATTGTTCCACTCAGAGAAGCTGATCTTCCAAGATCATACTGCCAGTAACGAGATGGTCCTTGCTCTCACCTCCTGCTCTACCATTGAAGGTGTGCGAAAAACGCTGCTCGAAGACTCTACATGGTGCATGGCGATCCCTGTGCTCGTCCCTGTTGCGACCATCTCGCTCTCCAGACTCCGTCTCGTGCGCAACTTCTGGCGTACCCAAGGCACAAACAAGTAGTACCCACCCGCTGCGAACACCCCAAGCCAGAGCACCAACTCCGTCCCGTAGATGACCAGCCCAAGCACGTCCAGCTTCGGCAAGAACAGCACAGATATCATCGACGTCAGATCACCCATGGCGTCCAATCCTACAAACCAGAACGAAATCCCTCTCACAGTCCGATGAACCCAAATATCGACATAATGCCTGCCCACGCCCAGCGCGAGAAACAGCGCAGCTAGCACGGCCATGAGCGTCACAGGCCAATGCACGCCTCTCTCCAGACCGCGTCGCAGAGCAAAGACCAGTCCGACCTCGATCGCGCCCATGACTGCAGCAAGCGTCGACCCAATCGCTAGTGCCTTCATGGCCGACCAGGGGGACGTAGGATGATAATAGTAACACTGCGTCCAAGTCACCAAACTCAACGTAGCCAGTATCTGAGGCTGGATCTGCAGCGCGATGCTGAAGGAGGAGACGACGTTGTAGACGCCTAGTGGTACGCCGGCCCAGGCCCAGAACATCATCATCGTGGGCTGCAGCCCTGTGGCATCATGGCGGCGGTAGTTCAACCAGATTTGTGGGAGGAGTTGGATGGACCAGAAGACTGCGCCGAGGGTGCCGAGGATGTTGGATGCGAGGGGCACATCCATACTTGCAAGAGTGAAAGCATTGGTGTGAAAGTGACAGTGGAGCGCAAGTAGTACCGATTGCTTGGTGTTGCATTATGTTTTCTAGGGGACGAGCGCACTCATGATCGAGGTTACATAGTACCGTTCTCGCAGGTTCCGACCCCGAACTCCCCCTTCTTTTTACAATCCACGGGTATCTCTATGTATACACCAGACAATCCATCCCGCTATTCCAAACCAGCCGCCGCGGACATCCTGAACCCACTCACTCTTGATGAACGAAACTGCCCTCCTCAGCCTCTCCGTTTCCTCATCTTCCACTCCGCCCTCGCAACCCTCATCAACAGATCCTCATCCCTGACCGGCACAAAACTAGTCAACGTCTTCATCCCGCCCTCGAAATCGCTGTCCAAGATAACCTCTCTCGTAGCATCGATCAGAGCCGCAGAAGTGGCGTGCAACACATCCAAGTCCGCGCCTCCGTAGTCGCCTCCTTTGCTTGATGGGCTCGCATCGCCAAGCAGCATGAAGACGTCCCAGATGCGCAGCTGCGCGGGGAAGGGCACGGACATGTTGAACAGGGTGAGATACCACCGTGTGCCGTAAGCCGTGCTGTCTATGCCCAGCTCGTTGAGGCGGGTGGCAACATCGCCGCCACGCAGCCATTCGGTTTCGAATTCTTTGAGCGCGGCCATCAAGCCCGAGAATCCAGGTTGGAAAAGCTGCTCCAGTCCTCTTAGCTGCCAAAGCCGCACGAGCATTACGAAAGCACGCTCTTCGTCGAAGTAGCAGAGTAATGTCGCTGCTAAGCTGGCCATGCCCTGCACGTACCCTGTCTCGGGGCTGTACAGCGCTATGGCGTGTAACACGCGGAAGAGGAGGCGTTGGCCGCCTCTGTAGCGCCGCCGGAACATTATGTGCATGCTTATTGTTCTCGGCACGTCGCAATCGATCTGCACATCATCGGCGCAGTTCAGGGTTTGCAGTTCGTGGAATTGCGTTATGAGGCTGGAGTCGGAGTCGTGGGGCCCGCGTTTGCGCGCGGAGGTCGAGAGAAAGCTGTGCCATGCTGTCGCTCGCCAGCGGTCGGGTATGCCTTTCCAGGTTCTGGAGATGAGCTTCGGGGAGGTGGTGTCGAAGTCGAAGAGCATGCCTCCGCCGGGAGTCGCATCTGTTTGGGGTCGCGGACGCGCCATGGCTTGCCACTTTGTGTTTCTTGTGGCTTCGCGGCGAGAACCGGCTGTGTCTGTCGTCTCATCACGTTGCTCACTGATGGCCGAAAGACCGGGAGGGGGCATGAGCATATTGCCTGCTTCGTCCGCGATTCGAATGCCACGGGAGCGGAAGCTCGAGCGTCGGACGCTGCCTGATCTGTTAGAGTGGAAGGTGTGGATTGAGTTGGCGGGATCTTTAGGCGCGGGCGCTGAGCGTGAGGATCGTGCGATTGATGGACCACGGCGGAGCATGCTACGTTCGCGGCGGGGCTTGTCGGCTGCCAAGCGAAGGCCGGTAGCGACTCTGTGAATGCCGTCGAAGGACTGTCCTTGCCCTGAGCCCCGGGAGCCGAGCGTCTTGGGGACGATGAAGCCGAAGCGATCTACACTCGAGTGCTCGACATCTTCCCAGTCCTCGATGCCGCCAGCAAGCTCATGTGGTGTCTTCTGATAGCTCGCTCGTATGCTCTCTGATCTGGTCGACGTCGGTCCATTCGAAACGGGAGAGCCGGCAGCTGTGGTGTCGCTGCTATCAGCGCCTAGCACGGGTGTGCTGCGCGCCGGTGATGCACTGCCGATTGTCGCCTCGTTCATCGGTGTGTACCAGGTCGCAGCGTTCTCGTCACCATGCTCGTACATGCTGCGTACCCGCATTGAGAAGGATATCTCCTCAGCTGATAGCATACGTCCGCCGTGTATCGCGGCTTGCAGCATGTGTATGCTTGGTTTCCTCCGGCCTGAGACCAGACCTCCGTTTTGCACTGCGCTCTCTTCTTGACCGCTACTTGACTTGACAGGCGAAGGCTCCGGCGATTGTACAGCAGGTGCCGACCTCTCAGTCTGCGCCTGCCGTTCCAGCGCACCCGGCTGCTCAACCCTTACCTCAGGCACCGCCTCTTCTTTTCTCACCGGCTCTACCCTCTCAGCCTCCCCCACCCTTCCCTCAGCTCCCTCCACGCTCTTCTCTCCTTCCACATCCCCATTCACCCTCTTCCCCCCAAACATCAAGCTCCCCCTCTTCGTGAAATCCAGCCCCATGCCGCCCTCCTCTCCACCCTCCCCAAACCCAAAATCCCCACTAGGAATCTCCGTCTGGATGCCCCTGAAACTCCGGATCCTCTGCAATGTAGGCGCGTCGTAGGACTTCACCTTCCGCACTTGACTTTGCTCTGAGCTTTTGCGGCGAGCGAATGGGGAGCGCGGCCGCTTGGTGGGCGTTGCAGGAGAGAGTGGCTGAGGAGGCGTCTCGTTGTTGACCAGAATCGTGGGCACCGTGGGCGACTTCAAGCCAGGCGACGTAGCAGTCTCGGTAGTGACCGAATTGGTGGACGCTGCAATCCCGGAATCGCGCTTCAGCTCATTGCTCAGCTGCCTTCTCCTCTGCGCATTTGCGAAAGCTGTCTTCGCGCTCGGCGCTGTCGTTGGGCGACTGTGCTCACCCAATGCGCTCGTTCGGCCCGGAGCTGTATGTTGCCCTACTGACAACACAGGAACAGGCGGTCGTCCGGTCTCTGTATCCTCATATTTCACCGCGCGAAGTCGCTCTGTCTCTGTAGTACGCCTCCGCACCCGACTAGTCGAAGGCCGTGGTCCCGGCTCCCCAGCTTCAGTCGCCATGTCGAAGCTCAAGGAATTGAGTTATTGGGTAAGCACGCGGGTAGGGGCGTTCCTTGCGTTGCGCTCGCGCAGAGATGAACGGAGGTGCTGATAGCGCGCACATTGGCGAACCGGTCTGGCGATCACACGCTGCTAGCAAGAGTATGTTTCACGAATGCGTTCCACACTTCATGCAGCTCATGAGACGCGAGAATGGGAGTTGGAAACACAAGCGCGTGTGCGCATGTCGGCATGCAGGGTGATTTGAGTTCAATGGTACAGTTTCCAAGGCACGGCTCGTAGAAGGGTGGCTGGCCGTTTTGTACGACGCCATCATGCCGCGGCGATCATGCGGCTTGGTACCGGTATTGGGAAGCTGAGCGCCTCCTTCATGGGATCAACTGGGCTACGGTTCTATGAGCGGGGGGTACAGGTACCACGCCATTGGAAATGTGTTGAGAGTCTTTGATTATGCTAGAGCTATGAGAAAAGAGGCCCCGGTGTGTTCGAGCTGAATGTCACGATTGGAAGAAGTCGAGTTGCAATGTCTGCGACCCGCATTAGCCGAATTCGGAAACTGGGGACGAGCAAGTTGACGAACCTCATCAGCACTCAGCCTTTGGCTACTATCAAGCTTGACCAGCAGACTGACCACATCCTCTGCCTGCTGCCCGATGCCCGGCAGTATATCATCCCAGGTCCTCCCAGAATACTTCGTAAACTTCATCTTGCCCCAGTCTGGCAGATCAGCAGCTTCCTGTGATCTCGTCAGCACTCGTGTTACAAGTTCATCCTGAGTTGCAGACTTACAGGCCACACCTCCAGATCCGGCGTCCCTAGTGTCATGAACACACTCCTGATTAACGCCAACTCACTTCCCAAGTCCCCGGCATCAAAAAGCGTCTTCGCGCCCAAGCACACTACCTGCGCAGCCACGCATCCCGCAGCCCACATATCCAGCTTCGAGCCGTAGGTCCCACACCCAAAGAGCAGCTCAGGCGGTCTGTAGCACGTGGTCCCCACATCGATGATCTTCTTGTCCGGGGGCTCGGATGAAGGGTCGTTGGGACTCCACGCAATGCCGAAGTCGGCTATGTATGCTGGACCGGTGGGCGAGGCGAGCAGGATGTTGGAGGGCTTGATGTCGCGGTGGATAAAACCTTGGGCGTGAATGTGAGCCAGGCCCGAGAAGAGGTCTCGAAGGATCGCTTTCTGGGCTGCGAGCGGAGGTGAACCTCCGTCGAGTAGATCCGCAAGGTTCAGGGAGTAGAACGGGAGGACGAGGATGAAGCGATCGCCGGCTTGTCGAAAGGTCTCGATTAGCTCGATGACGTGAGCTCCCTTGACTCCAGTGAGGATTCGAGCTTCTTTGATAGAGTCGTGCGGTGCGTTCATCGCCGACGGATTCGTCACTTTCAGAGCCACGATCCTGCCATCATCAGGTGATTGCGCCTTGAAGATCTCCGAGTAGATGCCATCAGCGTGATGTTGGGCATTGAAGTAGCGACCGATCTTCAAGTCAGTCTCGGTGATCTGATCATTAGGTACTCTTGCACCTGCACCTGCGTCGGCTGGAGACGACGTTCCAGATGAGGCTGCCGTCAAGCGTGCCACGAGTTGCATGCATGCTTGCTGATAGTCGTCCTACTGAGCATTAGTACGGCTGTCGTCGTCAGGCAACAGTTTCAGGCATCGACGTACGAACGACGAAGCCTGCTTCCGAATGATCTCTTCCTCAACTCTAGCACGCTTCGATTCTTCTCCAGGCGTTGTGCTAGCGTCTGTAGCTTTGAATGCGCTGGCACTGCATAATGTAAGTACTCGTATGGCTGGTGTGAGCCTCGATCGAGGGTACTCACTTGCATTTTCGAGGTCACGAAGAGCCTTTCCGAGAACGAAAGATCTTGTCGCCAGTCTCGCGACATGGCCACTGCGTAGTCTGAGGGTAACTTCTGGAGGACTACGACATTTCCATCAGAGAGAGTGCTGATCGTTGTCCTCTCCGAATTGGCGGGAGCTCGCCGATGAAGCTGGTAGAGCCTTCAGGGCAGTTGTTGAGATGATCCAAATGAAACCGTAAATAATTGATCAATTCGTCCTGAATTCAGGCAGATCCGATGTCATGATCGGTAAGAAATGAGTACAGTACTTGTCTGTAGCTCATATCGCGGGAGTAGCCGTCAGCTCAGTGACGACTCGCGTTTGCCTGCCTACGACGCGAGCTCCATCATAGTATAGCTTTACGGCTGACTATCTACACAGCGACTCATTACACTTGACGATCCCTTCTACTAACGACATTCACAACCTCTCCTGTCCCGCTCGCGAGAGCTTTGCTACCCACCATGGACGCCCTCGTAGCCCACTACGCCCGACCCTCGCACTTTGAGTCCTCCCCCGACGAAGACGAGATTCTCGCTCTCCAGCAATCCCTCGCGCAACCGCTCTCCCTCAAATTTGCTCTCCCTCCCACAGCAGCTCCCGCACAATGGCTGCGCGCAATGACAGATGATCACTCCAACCCAGCATGCCCAATAAAGATCGCCCACGGCACGACGACACTAGCATTCAGGTTCAAGGGCGGCATCATAGTGGCTACCGACTCGAGAGCAACTGCAGGAAACTGGATAGCAAGTCAGACAGTCAAGAAGGTTATTGAGATCAACAGCTGTTTATTGGGGACGATGGCTGGAGGTGCTGCAGTGAGTAGATCAATCACCACTAGCTGAGGAAGGGGATACTGATGTGCAACACAGGACTGCCAATACTGGCTCGCCTGGCTCGGCATGCAATGCCGCCTGCACGAGCTCCGCCACAAAACCCGCATCTCCGTTGCCGCCGCCTCAAAGATCCTCGCAAACCTCGTCTACTCGTACAAAGGCATGGGCCTCTCCATGGGCACCATGTGCGCCGGCGTCACACCCACAGAAGGTCCTGCACTCTACTACATTGACTCTGACGGCACGCGGTTGTCGGGTAACTTGTTCTGTGTGGGGAGTGGGCAGACATTCGCGTACGGTGTGCTGGATGCGGAGTACTCCTATGATCTGGGTGACGAGGAGGCGTTGGAGCTGGGGAAGAGGAGTATTCTGGCGGCGACGCATCGGGATGCTTATTCGGGAGGGTATATCAACTTGTACCATGTGAAGGAGGATGGGTGGGTGAAGCATGGATTCATGGATACGAATCCGGTGAGTTTGATCGTAAGATTTTATTATCGTCGGACAGTGCTGACGATGCTTATCAGATCTTCTGGAAGACGAAGCTCGAAAAAGGCGAGTTCTCGAACGTTACGGCGGAGCTGAATTGAATGAGTCAAACAGCGGGAGATAGTGAGGCAAGGGCTGGTCTGGTCACGTTCGATGGCAGCAGTCTGGCACAAAGCTTGTAGCGAGATGCCGCGACACGTGATGGACGCGCAAAAGAACGCGCCGCAGAGCGAGTGACTGGTAGCCCTACATACTGCACACGAAATGCGATGGTCGGCAATAGTGCTCACGCAGGAACATGTGTAAACTAGTTGGATATTTTCCAGCGTGACTGCCATAGCTGTAGAACCCGCCTGCAGAGCTCCACCCGCGGCACCGTACTCATTTGACAACGTGATAATATGCACAACTTTCCCCTTACGAGCTCCACGCTCTTTCCACGAGCAGTCTCCATTGGGTTTCATCACGGTCTCACTGCTACGGCTTCTATATTTGCTGCTGCGCTGGCGGCGATTGGAACTGTTGTGGCGGCTGCTGCTGCTGGGTTGCGAAGTGATCCTGCACCGAGGACTGCTGCTCTGCACCACCCGTAGTAGCATAGGCGCCGTACATCGGATGTGTAGGATAGACGGGCTGCTGTGATTGCGCATTGGGAATTTGTTGGGGCTGTGAGGGAGCTTGTGTCGTTAGCTGCATTGCACTATTCGCTGCCTAAGGCGGTGCTCCTGTTGGCATGCCGGGCTGTTGCTGCGGCGGGTATGGGGCGTAAGGAGTCTGCTGAGGTTGTTGGAGTTGTGTGGCATTCGCCGGGTATGGGTAACTGGGAGCAGGTTGTGGCTGCTGCTGCATGGGCTGACCCGGTGGGTATACAAATGGCTGAGCCGTGATCTGATTGGCGTACTGTGCTGATGGCATTGCACCGTATGCTACTCCGTTGTGATAGACTGGCTGTTACTGAGCCATGTGTGGAACTCCATACTGTTGATAAGCCGGACCAGCAGGCGGAGCTTGCCTGAACGCCATTGGAGTCGACGCCGGTGGTGGAGGATACTGCGAGTACTGTGGCTGCACTGACGCTCGTCTTGCTGCTACATCGTAGCCATCATACCTCGCGCCGAGCTCCTTCGCAATATCCGCATCAGAGCGTCCGCTGTTGGTCCTCTAGATGTAGTCATCGAACTCCCGGGATACATCGGCAATGGTCTCGAAATGCCGCTTTTCTACTTTGATTGGATCGTTTGGCTGGAGTCCGCTGCGAGCCATGGCAATTGCGCTCTGGAAGGCGTTGCGTAGTTGACGTCCGTTCCAGGCTATTTTGTCGTGGGATCCTACTTGCTTGTCAAAGAGCTCGTGAGCGTAGTAGAGCAATTCATTTACATCACACTCGATCTTCAGCAAACCTTCTTGCGCACGGCGGATGTGCTGCCGCCAGATCTTCTCTGTGACGGGCCAGCTTAGAGACGAGTAGTACAGCTGGACGTGTATGCGGCTCTTGAACGCTTCGTCGATAGCGCCGACGCGATTCGTTGTAAGGAAGCTGCAGAAGCTACTCAGTGGCAAGACCTACTTATCAGCGGGAGGGAAACGTACAGAATGCCCTCGTAGTACTCGAGCGCCCGGAGGAAGACACTGACGAGCGCGTTGCGCTCGATGTCCTGGTTCGTACGCTGTGCCAGAAAGATATTCGCTTCGTCGAGGAGCAAAACGCAATCCCACGCCTGGGCGAGCTGGAAGGCGTTCTCAATTGTGGTCTCGACCTCTTTCGGGGTCAACCCTAGATCGCCGCAAGTAATTGGCAGTAGTGGTTTACCCGTCGATGCAGCTACACACTCGGCCGTCGCAGTCTTGCCAACTCCCGGAACGCCATGGAGAAGTAGGATTACCCCTTTGCCTTTGTCACGCACAATATCGAAGTGGGTCTCCGTTGACTTGTTCTTCACGGAGTGGCTTTGTATGAGCGACTGGACGATGTTCTTGTGCCCTGTCGGGATCTCGAGATCTGTCCATGCGTCCTGTTGTTCTTCGATTTCGATAAGGTAAGCCTTACCGCGGTCATCCTTCCCAAGTCGGAGGCAGGCCCATGTGCGTGATCTTAAAATATAGGCTATTACTCGTTCCGGTAGGGGTAACAAATCGTCGCCGTCAGGATTTTCTTCTCCCTTGTTCCAGCGCCCCCACTTCTTCCGCTCAGTGGCCATGAGGTCGTCACTACACCTCTTGTCCCATAGATGATCCCGCTCCATTTGTTCTGTGCCATCTAACAGTTCCCCCGAGATAGGTTCGCGAAGTTGATTGTCTGCACGCGTCGGACCCCAGTCAGTCTGTGCCTCGATGCCACGCTGAAAATTGACTACGACTTGACCTTCAACGCGGGCAGAGTACACGCGGGTCGTCGTTCCGAAGTGGCCATCTCCTTTGCGATAGAGCCAGCCACCATCGGGCCGTTGCGATATTGTGAAGCCTTGGTAGTATCGATGTCGCACTTTGGTATATGCAAGGAACTCTGCACCTCGTTGACGGATCTCATCTATATTGATGAAACCCTACTGTTCAGCCATTGGCAGAGGCATGGCTGGAAGCGTTGTTATATGAGCCAGGCCGTCGAAAGTTTCTGTCCAAACTGTCTTCTGTACTTGCACAAATTCGGTTCCATCGAAGTCCAAGCAATGACAATCGATGACGAACGTACTGTACAGCGGATCGCGGCGGACTCGCTCTTCGTATTTGGGTCCAGTCGGATATGTGTCGAGATCGTAGTAGTAAGGACGCCCACCATTTGCCTGTATTACTCTATACACCTTCTGCGGCACACTGGAATATTTCAAGTATACGAGTGTGCCAGGCTGGAACAGGTGCCAGAGATCGCCGTAGCTGACTGCAGTCGCATCTGATGCGAGAAAGTTCCGGACTGGGTTTAAGTAATCTTCGATGAACTCAACCAGTACTTTCAAGTCGTCCACTGCTCTCTTGAGCTCAGAGAGACTGAATGCAGACCACTCAGAGCGATTGGGACTGACAACGTAAGGCATGGCCGAAGCTGGCAGCGCAGGGTCCACAGGGTCGGCGGCATCAGTCGCATCATCGCCTGCGAGCTGAATGTCCTCGACATCCCCCGACGGTGGTTCTGAGCTGGTTCGATCGGCTAGGTTCTTCTCTTGCTCGGACAACAAGTCACGAATCTCTTGCTCTTGACTGTCAGTACCTTGTAGGGTCCTGGAGATCACGAGCGGCTTGCTCTCATCATCAATTGAGTACATCTCCTCGCAAATAGCATCGACAAGGAGCTAGACCACCGCACTTGAATTGATCCTGATACGTGGCAGTAGTGGCTTCACGTTCGCTGTGATGCCCTCGCCATTGACTTGGGAATCTCCTCCAGCTGCGGACGATGCGGCAGCCCCGGCGCCGTATTCTTTGGCCGCGTTGACAAAGCGATACTCACCGGCAGACCATAGCCGTGGTTCTTCGCAAAGGATGTCAATGGCCGCATAATCGTCCTTGCGCCTCGCAGGCCAGCGGGAGGCCTCCCACTCCGTCCAGTCCATGTGGTTGAGAATGGGCCGAGTTTTGTACTTGGGCTTGTCATCCTTCGAGGCTCCAGGTGGAGTGACTGCTGTATCCCCGAACCCATAAGCATACTTTCCAGGATTGTCATACATGCCATTTCCATGTCGCATGTACGGGTAAGTTCCAAGTTCACCGGGTGAAGACCTTCTACGGCGTAGGCGTGAAGACTCGCCGTACCCATACACATCATCGGCAGGTCCAAGATCAAGAGACGCCTTTGGTATGAGGTCCGTTAAGATCGAGATGAGGGCGTCGACTTGGCTTGTCATGATGTCTATATCTCTGGACGACACATCAAACTGGGTCTCACTGCGCTTGACGGTCGCGACGAGACGTTGCATGACACCAGCCGTGTCAGACCACGGGCCTGCATGACTGTCCAGCAGGTCGTCACCCAGTCGTGATGCTTTGAGATTTGTAACAGCGGTGCTACTCGCTGGGGTTTGCTCTACCTGCGGAATGCGAGTCAGCGATTCTCAGCGATCGTGCTCATGAAGTAATGGTAGTATACCGATATCTCATCATGTCCCACATTTGCTAGTTCTTCGTTGTCGCGACTATCGCGATCAGGATCTGACTCCGAGCCTGCCATGTCTGGCTTTCAGGATGTCTGCTTAGGAGCAGGATCACCACTCTGTTGCCGCCGAGAGAAGGACTGAAGTCAGTGTAGAGGTGCGCGACTCGTGGCAGCAAGGTAGGTAAAAGCAACTCTGTATCGGTACAGTGCTTACTCCATATGCTTATGCTGGACTCTCTCTTCGTATTGAAAAGACCACAGTATGCGGCTGAGAGGCCGGCCAACATGCGCTAGGTGTTCGCTTGTAAGGCCAACAATACTTAATCGCTTCGCGTCTGGCAGCGTCATGTCCCTTGTCCATTTGGACTCATTCGGCCACCCGGGCACCACAAGCACAGCGTTGTTGATCGTGCTTGCCATGGCTGTTGCAGGAATCTAGGGCATGTTGCCCCATGTGGTGGAATCCTTCAAGCCACTGCCAGTCGAGTGTCTCAATCTGGCAACAATCGAGGCTGTATAGGACCGTGCGAAGTGCATCCCGCGTGGCATATTGATGCAAGCTCGCGTAGAACAGCACGTTATTGCACAGACGGCCGTAGGATTCGCATGTCGCGGGGCAACTCATGCATGTTGTATGCAAGCGCAAGCGTCGCCAGATAGCGCCTGTACGTGTTTGTATGAGGCTGAAGAGCCACGATCTCACGCCCGGCTGCAGCAACAGATCTTACGAACATACGATCAGCAGTGTGCGAGTGATCGATATGGCGACTACGACAGTAACGCCCTTTGTTGTGAACAGAGCAGCCAGTATAATCCGTCGAGCTTCGAACGACACGGCGTGGGTCAGTGCGGTGGACAAGCTTCGGGCACCAAAGCCCTCACAAGCGTCAGTCCTTCCAGGCCATTGTCTTTACCTGACCACGCTCAGCGAGACACGATCAGGCCAGTACCTACGTGCTTGCTGACGGCAAGTGTATAGCATAGTTCAGCGGACCAACCTGTTCGAGAAATTCCTTAGTACCTTCACGGACCAGACAACGAAACCTGGCGTCCAAGGTTATCAGCTTCAGCCCGGATGCAATATCACAGACGTGCAGCGTGAGGCGAATGCCGCTCTGGCTGCGTATGATGAGCGTGGTAACAGTCTCAGGACACACTTCTTCCACACAGCAGCTCGCGAATTCAGCACCAACGCGTCCGCGACTGAGATTTTACTGAAGTTCCTTCCTGATGGCGAGTATACATCCATGATCTGTGGCGCTCTCGCCTTGGTCTTCAATGTGGGTGGGGTCTGATGTATGTACTCGATGCGTACCGTAGCTGATCCGGCCCAGGCTGCCAAGCGGCTGAAAGAAATTCGGGAAAAGGTACTCGATTGTCTGGGTGGTCTAACTCGGACAGTGGAGGGCACGAAGAAGATGCACGATCTCTACTACGGTGACCGTAAGCTGTGGCAGGCGGCCGAGGAGCTCTACATTGCTCTACTCGATGCGGTCGAGGACATGGTAGCGTGGTTGGACGAGAAAGCCTGGCGACGAGTGATGGGAGCCTTGTTCAAGCCGAACAACTATGCCAAGCCGCTGATGGAGAAGATCAAGCTCGCCGTCGAGACCAAGGCGAAAGCTTTCCACGAGCATCTCGAGTTTTGCCAGCATCGCCGCATCCAGAAGATTGACATCGGTGTGGACCGCATCATTCGCGACATTGAGGACTTCAGACAGGGAAATGCCCGTCAGAGGGACGACATCAAGCAGTACACCTGGGAGCTGTGTCGTGATCTCTTCCGTAGTATCGAGTGGAGTCCTGCAAACCGCCATGTCCTCCAACTGCAGACGGTCCAGGACTTTATGCTACAGCAGCAAGCTCAATCCGTGCAAGCTGTCGCACGAGCACCAATGATAAGCGTCGCTCAATTACAAGCATGTCTGCGTGTACCTGCCAACACGCAAGCCACAGATCTCGAACTTGCGGTGCAACACGGTCAGGCCATGGCTCCGAAGCAGCAAGCGCGTGCTGCAGTCTTGCTACAGAACGTGACATTCCAGACGTGGTTCAAATCTGCCGAGTCGGACATTCTGGTCGTACAGGGCAAATGTGGCTCTGACGTGCACGCAACGATGTCGCCTTTGACGTACTTCACGGGACTCTTCGCCACAATGCTCGATCGATCGCAGACGGCTGTTCCCTTGACTTATGTCAGCGGAAGACATTCCACTCCAGATGACGCTCTGGAAGGCGCAGAAGGCATGATGCGCGTGCTGATTTCGCAATTATTGGCTAGATTCGGCGACGCCACTGACTTGCCGGACATGAACTATGATTTCATCGAAGCCACGAAAGCTGGAGACATCAGATACCTATGCGAGCTGTTCCGTCTGATCATCATGGCCAGTGTGAGTTCTAGCACGAGACCGTTCGCAGTAGTATGTTTGGTGGACGGGATGTCGCTGCTTGAGAATGGCGCTCGGCGATCGAGCTTGGAGTACGCTGTTCGATCACTGCAACGCCTCGTCAACGACGCTTCTGCAATCCCCGGCATGCTAGTCCTGAAAGTCTTGCTGCTGTACTCACACGTGAGCCAGTATGCATGGGAGCGGTTTCCCAGGAGCGCCATACTGACGCTAGGTGACGACGCTGGCGGCGATGGACATGGTTACAACGCGGCAAGGCTAGCCGCAATCTCTGAGAGTGCCATGCAGGGCGCACTTACTCCACGAGGACAAACGCCGATGCCCTACCAGTGAGACAATCCAGTCCAGATCGTAAGAAAGCCACCAGTAATATGTGAACTTGTTTGCCCTGGAGGATATGAGCAGTACTACTGCCGCGGTCAATTGCTGTTCAGCATCGGCTTATGAAAGTCGGACCCACGATGCCCATGCTAGCAGAGCCTCCGGTTGCCCGAGCCTTGAGAGCTGAGATAGTGCGATTCTCGGGCAACGGCGGATGGGAATGAAAAGGGATGGCCATGGTGTTGTAGAAGAAAGTGCATCGGTCGACCGTCCTCATAGAGGGTACGAGCCACGAGAGCTCCTCGCATGTGTCCGTAAGCAGCCGACTATGATCATGATCATCAAAATAATAACCCTGGTAACAGCATCGGAGCGCCGCATGTTGAACGCGACGGTCTTCGGTACTGACCTTCGATCTGTTGGGTGGAGAGTAATTTAGTGCGAGAGCCGGATAGCATTGTCATGTGTGAGAGGTTCAGCCTCCACGGAGCTTGTCATCGACCAGTCCTGGGCTGCTTGTTGCCACGAGTTGCAGCGTGTTGCCACAGCTCGTAGTGTGAATAGTCGGAAAGACGGCACACATGCACAAAATGCAGCATTGATGATCATGGCGATGTGAAGTCCAGGTCCACGGGTCGCGCTAGACTGCCGCGTGTCTCACCTGCTCTGCCGTAATGTCTTAGATGCGTCCAGATTCATTAGACGCAGCGGAAGCGAACGCCGGAGGCGCAGCAAAATGCAAGTGATCATGCTTGCAACAGAACGAGACCTGATGGACAGTAGATCTTGCCCTGAGAAGACTCGCTAGAATAGGCGAGGCGATGGATGAAATGTGACGGTGTTGCTTTCGGGGCTTGCAGGGTGAGTGTCGATCGTTGCCTCTGAGCGCACGCGAGCGCACATGGCCGTCGCGTGGAGCCGATCGGGTAACCCGATGCCCAGTATTGACAATGTTGTCTCGAACAGTACCTGCCGTCTTAACCTTGAGTTCTGCGTGTCGATGTACAGTAGTGTTGGCGGTCTGGTAGGAAGAACGTAGACTGGGTATCAAATTGCGCCTCCTATGCTTCGAGTTCAGGGCAGCCAAGTGCGTCATTCGGTAGCTCCCGAAACTCTCTGCTCGATTCTGTCACTGCGGGCTGTTTCAGGTCGTTGGACAGCAGCCACAACGTAGCTTGATTGCATTCGAATTGGGTGGTGGCACTGATGGCGGCCGCCTGGCTTAGAACTCGACAGGAGCGTTGAAAGTCTGTTGTTTCTCGGCGAGCTTGTCCATCAAGCGAAACCTTGGAAAGATCTTCATCAGCCCTCGTGGCTACGCAGGGTGTGACTCGTGGCGAACACGCTCGCATGTCGACCCGAAGGCGATCGACATCGGACTTCTACATGCAGCCCTCGTCCACCGGACTTCGTCTCGGATTGCTGCTCTCGCTGACAGGCCTGTCGTAGATCGACGCATACGGTGTACCTGGTGATCGCACTTTCGGCTTTGGTAGGTGTAAGAAATTGTCCCTTGCTAGCTCGGTTAGCCTGGGTCGTTTCATCGATGTCGGGGTTACACGAGCAGCCAACACATTGCACGTTGTGGCGAACCACGTTTAACGCAGGTGCTCCAGATTGACGACTTCAGGATCAGCCGACAAGAGGTAAAGTAATGTCGCCCTGATGTCGTAACCCTCTGTCATGCCTTTCACACAAAGCTGCACCTCAGTCATGGCAAGCATGAAACATCAAAGCACAGAGATGGCGCATGCACCTGCAAGCCGCATTGCGGCTAACAAATCTGAGGCGCATCGATAGTCGGCTTACAGCCGCCCTGCATAGTGCGCTATACACATGTGTCGACGGGCTTACCTAGTCGAGGAACGTCCATCGCGCCACAGCTGTTCGCAAATTGCGGTCAGTGCTCGTCATCTCTGCTCTGGGGAGCTTGATAACAAGAACCTCACGCCATGTAGAAGGAAAGGCGTTCGCGATCTGTTTGCGCCCGTCTGGATTCCGCCTGCTTGTACCTCCTTTCTCGCTCGAGTCGAATTTCAGCTTACGGAACGCCCGAACGCGCCAAACGGTGAATGCGCCCGATCGAACCTAAAGCAGCAACATATCTTCCTGTCAGCACGACTTACACAGCGAAAGTAGCTCGCGAGCTGGGAAGTAAGAGGCCAGACCTCTCGTCAAAGTCGGGTCATTGGACGTCGCGGAATCGTTCATTTCCCCAAGCTGCAATCCGCATCAAGCAGCCCTGCTTGTGCGTGCCGAATCACAGGTCACCGTTTGCCGTTGTAACGTTGATCGACAGCCTTGCCGGCACAGCTTGTCCCACAAACAGCTAACGGTGCTGACTACTGCTGCACCTTGGATGATCGTTACGCGTGGTCTTGCCTGCGTGGATGATCTGCACACACTCCCTTTAAGTACGTTACAGCGTTCATTCCTCACTACTCCGAAATGGGTCCGTGTTCGATACTGCACTGTGCCCTTAACGACACACTACTTGCACCGCATGTCAATGCGATCTACCCTCGCTGTCCCTCCACACACTGCTTTTTACCTTGCCTTGCCAACCCTGGCTCTCTCCAACTATGTTGCTTACCATCCCACAGCCTACAAGGACAGACTTCGGTATCCGGCATACCCATGACTTTCAATCACAACTTGCTGAGGTCAAGTTTCGCACGACTTCGATATCCAGGATCGATTCTCCGATAACATCGCTGCGGGCCAGCACTACCGAGACCAAAATGGCCAACCCACATCGCGGCCTGCCGCCGCCATCTGCAATGACTCTGCCAGATCCGACTCGTCAGGCGACACACGCACCGCCTGGATCGATGCTCGGCCAGCCACTGGGACCTATGCCTCAACCGCCGAACCAGTGGCAAGGCCAGGAGGACTCCATGCGGCATTGGCTGATCGCAAAGTCAGAAGAGGACAAGCGAAAGCAAGAAGAAGAAAAGACTCGGCAGGAGACTTTGCGTCTCGAGCAGAGACGAGTCGAGCAATCTATGCTTAGGGAGTCTTTGCAGGGCGGTGTCCCTCCCCAGATGGTACCGATGATCTATGCCGGCATAGGTGGCGCTAATCTAGCGCAAGTCAGCATGGAGTGGCTTCATCAGTACGCTGCGCAGCTGCAGGCAGCTCAGCAGCAGCAGATATTGCAAGCTTCACCAGAAGCATCCCGAGATCCACGAATGATTGGGCCTGCGTCTGGTGTCTTTGCGCCCCTGCAGCCAGCCCCAGTGCAGGTCCTCTCTAGTCAGCAACCTGAACAAGTCCAGCAACCACCTCCACTACAGACCTCCTTCTCGACCTATCAGCCTCTCGGCCGACCAGACGTCACCTCTGTCCCTCGGTCAGCAACCCATACTCAGCTCCCTCGACTGACAACGAACGAGATGTACGTCCACCAGCCACCAGCCAACAACCCGAGCTCTGCCCATCCGTTGCAACAAAGCCAGTCCATCTCCGACCAACCCACCTCCTCGCCTTCGATCTACTTCCACCACTGGGTTCCTCCGGCCGACTCGAAGGATGCAAAGTCCATGGCACCACACACTCCCGCCACGAAGACCTCCAATGAGCCGCTTTCTGCTCATCCAGGCCTCGACAGCAGTACTGAGTACCGCGAGTCGCCCCGGAAACGAAAAGCGCAAGGCGGACATCATCCAAATCCTCCACCCAGCAGCGCGGGACCCATACATCCCAGCCCGTCGTTCTCAAGTGCTAGCTCGACGTCAGGACGAAGAGGCGGCGGGCATCAGAGGACCCGAAGCGGGACAAACCCGACACCTTCGGAAAGCAGACCGCAAAGCAGGAAGGATCTGGAAGTGCAGAGGACCTCTGCAACATCCGCTGGCGATCAGGCTGAGGAGAGCAAGACAGGGCCTGAATCGAGACAGAGCGTCGAGCGTCCAGGTTCGGGCACTGAGAGGCCTGGGTCGAGAAGCGAGCGGCCGGGTAGCCGAGCTGCTAGCTGATTTGGATAATGAGCGCGGGACATTAGTGGTATAGCACTGGCGTTTGGGGTTATGCTACTGTTTGTACATAATGCTGGAATGGAAAGAGCGCCTCGAGAATCGGAGGGATGGGAGAAACTGGCTTAGAGATACCCTGCCTGACGGCGGTCTTGCATGGCCGGCGCGAGCTAGCTGTGTGGGAAGAGAGATGTACGTACTGAATATACTTAATCAAGCAGCTGTCGATGGCATGACTCCTGCGGCGTGTCAGGGTTGCAGCGCTGATGTTTCAGCTGCCCTTTACGAGTACTGGAAGAGTGCAGGAAGAGTACACGAAGACAGGATATCTATCTCGTCAAGTAGTCGTCCTTGCTCGTGAACGGGATACCTCAGTGACATTCCCAAGATTTCCTACTCGCTAGAGACCTCCGCCAACCGCCAATGCCGAAAGCTGCAGGACGCGACCCAGATCCTGATTGTAAGAGGGACTTGAACCGATCAGAACATTAGTAGGACAAGGCCGGCGACTTGTACATGTCAGCGCGCCGAGCACTGCGTTCCGCGACGCCACTCCGCCACCTGCTATGTAGGCCAACCACCTTCCTCCCCCACTCCGCCGCCCTCTCCATTCTCCTGGTCCAGCTTCGATTATCCTCCAGCTCCAGCTCCTCCACCCGCTGGCTTGCTCGTCAGTCCACCGACCCGCACACTCGCGCCTCCGCCCTGCAAGATCTCAAGTCCCGCGCCGCATTCAAGCTCCTGGAGATAGACTCTAGATACCATCTCTTCTGTCACGGGCAGAGCGTGGTAGATCTGGGCTACGCACCGGGAAGCTGGAGTCAGGTGGCGCGGAGCAAGGTTGGCAAGGAGGGGAAAGTAGTGGGGATTGATATTATTCCTGTGCAACCACCAAGGGGCGTTAGTGCATTACAAGGCGACTTCCTCAGTGAGAGCGTGCAGGCCAGGGTCAGGGCGTTTGTAAGAGGCGAAGATGCAGACGGGAGGCTTGGTGAGGCAGGAGTGGAGGGCGGAGAGGTTCTGGGAATGATGGAGAGAGTGAAGCATGTTGGTGACAGCATCGCGATCGATGCCGTTGACCACGATGAAGACGAGTCACTCTCAAAGAGCCCGACGAAACGGTCGGTGAGGGAAGAGGACGCCAGGGAGGGTCGCGTGGTGGATGTGGTGCTATCAGACATGTGCGCACCCTGGCCTCTCAGCACGAGTACCTGGATCAACAGCGTTAACCGTCCGTATCGCAGGATGATGAACACCTCTGGTAATCCTTTTCGAGATCATGCTGGCTCGATGGTAAGTTTCACTAAAATGCGTGCAGAACGACTGGCTCATGAGCTGACAGAATGTTGCAGGATCTTTGTCTGGCCGCGCTGACATTCGCACACGATTGTCTCGTTACGGGAGGTCATTTCCTTTGCAAGTACTACCAAGGCGCCGAAGAGAAGGCGCTCGAAACGCGACTGAAGAAGCTCTTCGAGAAAGTGCACAGGGTGAAGCCAGCATCGTCGCGGAAAGAGTCTCGCGAGGCGTACTTCGTCGCACTTAGACGCAAAGCTAATGTCTCGAAAGACCATGTCTTTGGCGATGGCTGAGGGTTGCCGAGAATGAACCATCAGAAGGGCCTCCTCGAATGATACAGTGACCCGCACTGTACTGCATCCACTGGCATTGCGACTTCTGCTCGATGTTTACCTTGGTAAGCCAAGCGACATACATCCCTTTCACCCAATACGTCGCTAATCCACCTAGAAGCGCCCTGAAGGAATCGAACACTCCGGCTACAAGTAGGCTCTCACACGTACCATGGTGCCGAGCTATCGGCACGAAGCCTCCACGAAGTCAGATGAGCGTTCTGGCATGCGAAATGCATCTAGGGACCAGTTCTTGAAACCCGGAGCTCAAACGTGAAAGTCCCCAATGGCTGCAAATCTACACATACGCTCTTCGTACGTGCCCGCTCTAGCATCTTCATGTATCCAACCGCCACGATATCTCGTTAGCCAACAGACTCCTGATCCAACGCAGCTTCTCAAGTTGAACTCTCGAAAACGCACGTATGCACCGCGACGATGGAAGCGAAGGGAAAAGGCGGAGGTCGCAGGCGTATCACAACCAAGGCGGCGATGCACGATGAGCGGCGCCATAACCTGAACGGCCTGTCGCGGGCAAATGGTTTGGATGAGCGCGAACCATGCCTGTACTGCAGGGTCGGACTGTCGTCCACCGTCCCCGGCAGGATAGCGAAGAAGCTGGCTGGGCAGATTTGTATATACAAAAGCAACCCTACTATATAACGCTATGCACAGCCAAACTCCAGTCCGGGTATAGCTCCTCCCATCGAATCCCACTTCAGAATCGCTATGCAACGCCAGCTGCCGATCCTCCCATTGCCTTGCCTTCCCACCTCTCTCACTCACAACGTCTCCCACCCCCCGGGATTGATATCCGCCTCCAACCGCCTACTAATGAAACTCTGCACCCCATGCCCCAACCACACATCCCTCATCAACCTCTCATACCGCCTCTGATTCAAGAACAACTGATGATGCCTCCTCAACGTCGGATCAGGCTCACCATGCCTGTCCAAATACGGCGCGTGCGCGAAACTGCCATGCATAGGCTCGTGCAAGAAAAGCACCATGCACTTCCTAATATTGATGAAGATCCCCAGCCGTCCGCCGCACTTCTGCATGTGCTGCCAGCAGCCGCCGCGGGACTGCGAGGGGAGGAAATCGGTCGTTTGGGCGGTGGATGAGGCGGGGAGGGGGGATTCGCAGCAAGTTGCTTGGGAGCAGAAGATCTCGGCACAAAAGAGGCAGACTGCTGGGTCGGAGATTTCTTTGCCGGCTGTGGGGCATTTGCGGCGGATGGCGAGTTCGGTGAGGACGTCGTAGTTCTTTGGGAGACCCACCAACTCGAAGATCGAGGGGTGCGGGAGCCTGATGGGGAAGGGATGCGAGGTTGTTGGGCGGATTCTGTCGGCTTCGGAGATCCAGCGGTGGGTGAATCGTTGGAGGACTGTGCTGGAGGTGGTGTCGGAGGTGTAGAGGGTGAATGCGTCTTCTAGTGTGGGGATGTGGAGGAGCCGGGTCAGGCGGTCGAGTTCGGAAGTCATTGGATCGATGTTGTAGGGGCAGTCGAAGTCGAGACCATAGCGGACGTGCATGAGGATGATGCTCTTGCGCAGGAAAGCAAGCGTGTACTTCTCGACCAGTATGCGCAGCTGCTGTAGCTGAACAGTGTGGTAGGGCAGCCGCAACGGCGAAGCCGAAGCGCCTGTCACTGAGATGGCGTAGACTGCTCTTGCGAAAGCATCGCTAGGCTGCACTCCATTCTGCGAGTTGGGGAAGTCCGGCTGCAGAACAACTTGCTGGTACATGGTCACGACCTTGACAACCTCAGCCCAATACAGCAGCTGCAGCATGCTTGTAGCCTCCGCGACACTTGGGTCAACAATCGCTAGCCAGTCGGCAAGGAAGAGGAAATTGTCCTCTTCGAAGAGAGCGGGGATCTTCGCTGTCGCCCTCGCCCACGACATACCCGGCTGGGGTTCATCGCCGAAGAGCTGAGCCTCCATGATGGTCTGCCTGTGCGCCATCGCCTCAGTGCCCTTAGTGCTGCGCCACACCGTGTGGAAAGCTGCATAGCTCTCCGTCGTCTCCGACAGAATCCTCAAATGCATGACCGTTTGCTCCGATAGGTCCTTGAGGAGTGAGGTTGCCAGAGCGTCGCTATTAGTCCCACGATGCTGAATCTCCACGGCACTGATCGAGTAGCCTAACGCACGCGACAGCGCAAGTACTGGCGACGCAGAGCCGGCAGGCAACTCCTCGATCCCACCGAGACCATTGACGCTGATCGTCTCGAGGAGACGCAGATACGCTTTCGAAAGCTCAACCTGCCTCGCGCCATCGCCAGCGGCGATTGGAGCATCGTGGTCCATTGGCGGCGCACTGTTGCGGCTATTAGTCCTAAACAGCGAGCCCAGACTAAGAGATCGCCGGAAACTAGACCGCGTATCGGGACGAACAGACGCCTGGCCTGTCTGTGCCGGTCCCGTGACGCTCAGACAAGTCGCCAAGCTAGGCGAAAACGACGCCTTGATATACGCAGCCGCACGCTGCATACTCCCCGCAGCATACTGATGATACTCCGGCGTGTCATGAGCAATGTCCTCCAGCAAGACCAGATCAGGGCCGTGCTTGGACACAGCAGTGGCAAGCCAATCCCCAAACGCTGGCGCAGCATGCAACTCATGCTCAGCAGCACACTCCCTCTCGGTCCACACTATCGGCAGAAACGTATTCCCTAGCGCTTTGCAAAGCGGACAGATGAACTCCTTTAGCGCAATGGTCTCCGGATGACTGCGTGCAATTTGCTGCGCCTGCCGTTTCTGCGTCGCGGCGATGAAGTTCTCGAAGCAGCTGAAATGCATCATATGCCCGCAAGTCGTCGATACAGGACCCTTGGTGCTGTGCTGCGCATGTGGGAAGCCTTTGGAGAGACCTTGGCGTTCGAAGGTCTGCGTTTCGCCAGAGCTGGATGTCTTCTGGACGAGCTGCTTGTTCTTGCCAGCTACGCCGTAAGGGCGGAGGTGCTCGGCCGAGCGGTCGAGGCTGGAAGGGAGGTCTAGGACTTCTTGCACGAAGTCTGGGTCATTTGTGGGGGTGGAGCGGAGGATATTACTTTCGCCCATGAAGGCGAAGGTGCCGTAGAGGCGCTGATCGTCGGTCTCTTCTTGGCAGAGGATGCAGGTGCCTGTTGGGAAGGACCTTGTCTTGCGCTTCTCTTCGAGGTTCGGTGTCTCTGACGTGAGCGACATATCGTCCTCGATGTCTTCGAACTCGTCACTATCGAATCCTGAGAGACCCTGATTCTGCAAGAAGCTGTTCTGCTGCTCCTTCATCTTGGCCATTACGCGGGCTTGCCGAGCTGCAGCTTCTTGCTTCCTCTTCTCCTTGTCTTCCGCAGAGAACGAAGCCGGCGAGCCAGTGTCGTTCCGGTCTAGTAGCGCGAATGACGCAGCTGCAGGCCCGATAGCAGCCATCAGCTTTTCAGGTCTACGGACTTGCATCTTGCGCAAGATGTGCTTGATCGACGGCATGCAGGAACCGTACTCAGCCATCTCCGATAAGCCCACGAGCAGCGACACGATCGTACGCCACTGGCCTGGTGCGACTTTGTGCTCCTTCGACACCGCCAGCTCGACGAAGCCTTCCTCTTCGATCCGCTCATCCTCAAGCACAGCGATGACGACAAGATGCAGCACCATGTGCAAGAAAGTCTCCACCCTCGTCGCAGGCACTTTCGTCGCCTCTGGTCGTGGTGTAAGCGCATACTGCAACGCCACAGCGATAGTCGTCGCGAACAACGGCGTTCTCGTGACGGCTGGCAGAGCCTCAAACAAGGTCCCCGACAGATCATGTAGTCGTGGCTCGAAGACCACGTCCTCCACGCTCTTGCCGCTCTTCTTCGCAACCACTTTCCTCGCTAGCATCTCCGCCTCCTCTCGATGATTGCGTGAGTAATGGGCGAAGTAAGGGTCCAC
>KZ111187.1:99259-120431 GCA_002077045.2 Rachicladosporium sp. CCFEE 5018
GATGATGCTCTTGCGCAGGAAAGCAAGCGTGTACTTCTCGACCAGTATGCGCAGCTGCTGTAGCTGAACAGTGTGGTAGGGCAGCCGCAACGGCGAAGCCGAAGCGCCTGTCACTGAGATGGCGTAGACTGCTCTTGCGAAAGCATCGCTAGGCTGCACTCCATTCTGCGAGTTGGGGAAGTCCGGCTGCAGAACAACTTGCTGGTACATGGTCACGACCTTGACAACCTCAGCCCAATACAGCAGCTGCAGCATGCTTGTAGCCTCCGCGACACTTGGGTCAACAATCGCTAGCCAGTCGGCAAGGAAGAGGAAATTGTCCTCTTCGAAGAGAGCGGGGATCTTCGCTGTCGCCCTCGCCCACGACATACCCGGCTGGGGTTCATCGCCGAAGAGCTGAGCCTTCATGATGGTCTGCCTGTGCGCCATCGCCTCAGTGCCCTTAGTGCTGCGCCACACCGTGTGGAAAGCTGCATAGCTCTCCGTCGTCTCCGACAGAATCCTCAAATGCATGACCGTTTGCTCCGATAGGTCCTTGAGGAGTGAGGTTGCCAGAGCGTCGCTATTAGTCCCACGATGCTGAATCTCCACGGCACTGATCGAGTAGCCTAACGCACGCGACAGCGCAAGTACTGGCGACGCAGAGCCGGCAGGCAACTCCTCGATCCCACCGAGACCATTGACGCTGATCGTCTCGAGGAGACGCAGATACGCTTTCGAAAGCTCAACCTGCCTCGCGCCATCGCCAGCGGCGATTGGAGCATCCTGGTCCATTGGCGGCGCACTGTTGCGGCTATTAGTCCTAAACAGCGAGCCCAGACTAAGAGATCGCCGGAAACTAGACCGCGTATCGGGACGAACAGACGCCTGGCCTGTCTGTGCCGGTCCCGTGACGCTCAGGCAAGTCGCCAAGCTAGGCGAAAACGACGCCTTGATATACGCAGCCGCACGCTGCATACTCCCCGCAGCATACTGATGATACTCCGGCGTGTCATGAGCAATGTCCTCCAGCAAGACCAGATCAGGGCCGTGCTTGGACACAGCAGTGGCAAGCCAATCCCCAAACGCTGGCGCAGCATGCAACTCATGCTCAGCAGCACACTCCCTCTCGGTCCACACTATCGGCAGAAACGTATTCCCTAGCGCTTTGCAAAGCGGACAGATGAACTCCTTTAGCGCAATGGTCTCCGGATGACTGCGTGCAATTTGCTGCGCCTGCCGTTTCTGCGTCGCGGCGATGAAGTTCTCGAAGCAGCTGAAATGCATCATATGCCCGCAAGTCGTCGATACAGGACCCTTGGTGCTGTGCTGCGCATGTGGGAAGCCTTTGGAGAGACCTTGGCGTTCGAAGGTCTGCGTTTCGCCAGAGCTGGATGTCTTCTGGACGAGCTGCTTGTTCTTGCCAGCTACGCCGTAAGGGCGGAGGTGCTCGGCCGAGCGGTCGAGGCTGGAAGGGAGGTCTAGGACTTCTTGCACGAAGTCTGGGTCATTTGTGGGGGTGGAGCGGAGGATATTACTTTCGCCCATGAAGGCGAAGGTGCCGTAGAGGCGCTGATCGTCGGTCTCTTCTTGGCAGAGGATGCAGGTGCCTGTTGGGAAGGACCTTGTCTTGCGCTTCTCTTCGAGGTTCGGTGTCTCTGACGTGAGCGACATATCGTCCTCGATGTCTTCGAACTCGTCACTATCGAATCCTGAGAGACCCTGATTCTGCAAGAAGCTGTTCTGCTGCTCCTTCATCTTGGCCATTACGCGGGCTTGCCGAGCTGCAGCTTCTTGCTTCCTCTTCTCCTTGTCTTCCGCAGAGAACGAAGCCGGCGAGCCAGTGTCGTTCCGGTCTAGTAGCGCGAATGATGCAGCTGCAGGCCCGATAGCAGCCATCAGCTTTTCAGGTCTACGGACTTGCATCTTGCGCAAGATGTGCTTGATCGACGGCATGCAGGAACCGTACTCAGCCATCTCCGATAAGCCCACGAGCAGCGACACGATCGTACGCCACTGGCCTGGTGCGACTTTGTGCTCCTTCGACACCGCCAGCTCGACGAAGCCTTCCTCTTCGATCCGCTCATCCTCAAGCACAGCGATGACGACAAGATGCAGCACCATGTGCAAGAAAGTCTCCACCCTCGTCGCAGGCACTTTCGTCGCCTCTGGTCGTGGTGTAAGCGCATACTGCAACGCCACAGCGATAGTCGTCGCGAACAACGGCGTTCTCGTGACGGCTGGCAGAGCCTCAAACAAGGTCCCCGACAGATCATGTAGTCGTGGCTCGAAGACCACGTCCTCCACGCTCTTGCCGCTCTTCTTCGCAACCACTTTCCTCGCTAGCATCTCCGCCTCCTCTCGATGATTGCGTGAGTAATGGGCGAAGTAAGGGTCCACAAGCTCAGCGTACTCAGCCCTAAGCTCAAAAGTCCCTGTATCCGACAATCCCTCTGGCGCGCGATAGGTTGTGATGCTCTCCAGCACGCGCTGAAAGGGCTCACTATCTGCAATCTTCTCCGTAACGCGAGTATTGAGGTCAGAATACGACAGTGGCTTGAAGCACAACGCATGCGCAACATCGTGCTGGATAATCTCATCACTCACTTCGTCCGTCGCGTTGCCCAGCAGATTCCCTCGCTCTGACAAAGCAATGATGAGGAGGTGATACATATCCTCTAGCACATCGATCTGCTGCGTCTCTTCGATGCCTTCGATGGCGGAGTAGTCACTTTTGATCCACTTGCCCATCTGGTAGCGGTCGATGATCTGCGCTAAGAAGCGCTCGCCGGGCTTCTCGTGCTCGGAGCCGCAAAGTGCAAGACCAGCTTGGATCATGAACAGGTCACGCTGATAGCCTATATCCCTGTGTGACACGCTCCGGTAGGTGTGTGCTTGGTGGCGGAGTGTGATGCCGTTGCGGACCCACATGCCAGCTTTCATCTGCGCCAGCCAGGCGCAGACGCGGAGCGGATGATCGAAGATACTGCAGAGGAGCTCGTCGGACGTGAGTGTTGTGGGCGCTGGGGCTGTGCGCGCGTGAGTCCAAGGATCCTTGAGGTCTGAGGAGGTGAAGTGCAAAAGGTTGCGAACTTCATCGCGGTCCATGGACTTGGCGTGCTCGAGGAGCCAGGAGAGGAGGTAGTGAAGCGGGTGGTGGAAGCTCATGTATTCGGCTTGGATGACGAACTTGGGGACGCTGTAGACTTGGCCACTTTCGTCGTAGGGTCCGGTATCGTGCCAGGCCATGTCATCTCTCATTTCGTGTGCGGTAAATCGCTTCCTCTCATAGCCGAAAGAATTGATCATAGTCATCTGACCGACAGTGCGTATAGCGCGCTGAAGTTGTGAGGTAGCCTCAAGCGTGCTCGCCTTGAAGGACGAAGCGACAGCCTTGCAAAGGCGGTCCACCTCCTTGATGATAAGACTTGCACTGATCCAAGCGTCGGACTCGTACTCAACATGCTCGCCCATCGCCCTAACATTGGGACACAAGCCTTGATGTAGCTTCACCAAATCCAGGAATTGAAGCAGATACTGCGGTTCCGCGCGCATCTTCGACTGTATGAACTCTGACTGGAACAGCCAGCGCATGTCGACGAAGAAGTGGAACATCCGCCGGTTGGTCACAGATCCTGCATCGAAGGCCAGCACAGCCCTGAGTCCGACATCCATAGGGTAGCCGACTTGTCTGGTGGTGAGGAACGTGTACAGTATCGCCATCAGATTTGTCAAGAAGTTGCCGCGCTCGACGACCTCTTCGGTGATCGACGGCGTCGTTAGCATCTGCACGCTGAGATTGATGACACTATGATCCGGCTCGCGATCTGCGACCAGATACAGCTCGGCAAGGGGTGTGTACAAACCAGCGAAACGTAGTCCTAGTATGCGCTTGAAGTGAGGTATCGTTGCCACATTCGTGATATACATGTGTCGCAGCTTTACTCGCAGCGTCTTCCACAGTCGTAGATCGTATAGTATCAGCCAGTCCAATCGCACGCGCTGCCATAGATCCTCTGAGGGCTCAGCCGGTCGAGGACCCTGGAATGCATCCGGCGTCACCAGCCAATGCCTACTAGTAGGCTGAGGTCGCTTCGGCTTGGCTTTGCGGGTCTGGGCTGGTGTCTTCGGCATCTTGCCGTAAGGCGCTTTTACAGACTCCGCGGGCTCTACCTCCACAGACGTCGCCTCGAGATCGCCCTCCTCACTCTCGGTCGGCGTCATGATCAGTCGAAAGGCTCCTCTGCGCTGACCCCTAGGCGTTGCAGTATCTGGACCCGGAGGCGGTGGTGGTGGCGGTGGGTAGCCAGCCATAGTAGCCTCGCGCGCTCCCGTGACCTCATCATCTCCGCTCAAGTCAATGTCCATGCCTGCAGTACCGGCCTGCAGAGCAGCCTCGCCCGCTTCTATCGCAGCATCGGCGGCTCTTCTAATGTCGTCGATCTCGGCTTCCATCGTGTCTATGTCCATATCATCGTCCTCGTCCTCTTCAACATCATCCTCATAGTCCTCATCATCCTCGTCCTCGTCTTGCTCGATCTGAATTCGTGTGACGCCCGTGCCAGCGGGCATGCCGTGAAGGAAATTACGGTACTGACTCTTGAGCTTCCAAGTCTCGTCGATTTCATGATCATCAATCCCCTGTTGCCCGATGTCCATATTACTCGCTTCGCTACCCATGCGCCATGGTTGGAGAAACTCCTCGCAGATGATATTCCTAAGCATCTGCCCATCAGAACCTACCGAGCATCCTGCAATATCGCCTAGCCAGTCGACGATCGTTTCGCACATCTGCTCTCGGAAGGTGTCGCGGGCTGATCGTACTGTGACTGTGATCTTGATCTGCTCGAGCACCTTGGCCATATGCACCAAGTCCGCGATATCTGTGGAGCTGTGCACTACTGCTCGTCTAGTGTCGTTGACCTCATATGCCCGTTGCATGCCGATCGTCTTCGTCGTCCGACAAGCTTTCGCGACTTGATACTGCACATCTCGTACAGTATGTTTCTCGTCGTTCCAGAGCAAGACCGAGAACTCCGGCTCGCCTAATGTCACGTCCGAACCACCATACATGGCAGGCGATAGCCGTGCTCTCCTCTCATCCTCTCGTACTGACTCGACCGTCTTTTGCAACCGCAGCTGCTCCGGCGCGCAGGAGAAGACGTCGCACATGAAGTCCAGACATCTTGCGATCGTCATCCTCACAGCCCTCCTGACCTCCTCTGGTACTTCGTTTCCTGTGCCTTGCCCCACATGCTCCTTCTCCTTTCCACGCCCCTGCTCAGAGGCAGCAGAGTGGATTGAACATCGCACCTCCCTCTTCCAAGCCTCCGCATCCCCGCAGTCACAGCATCCACTGTTGCCCGGACTCACACTCACGTAGACCATGTGGCCTTCATGCTCGCTGCCCTCGAAACACCTCGAGCAGAGCACGCACGTCTCATCCGCGGCGCAGGTCTTGCAGCTATACGTGCTCTCACCGCTCTTGAAGATGTGCCCACAAGCAGCGCCGCGGGCAGATGGCATATACTCCGCGCCGTCTTGGGCTCCTTGGGCGTCGCGGAGACTCCATGGCTCGGACGATGAGGGCGGTGGCGGGCCAGAGGGAAAGAACAGTGGAAGATAGGCGGAGCTGTAGGCGGCGAGGGAGTGGAAGAGGTGCTGGCGGAGAACTGCATCGGTGGTGGGGGTGTAGCGATTCAGGTAGCCGGCGGGGAGTGAGAGCAGAACGCTGGCCAGGCGGGCTTCGCTGGAGTGCGGTGCGGAGACCATGTCGAAGTTGTGATTGTTGCCGTGACTGGCGAGTGGGAGGATGAAGTTCAAGTCATCGGGCTTGGATGTAGTGGGTAGGTCGATTCGAAGGTCGATGCGGTGATGATTAAGCCGTCGTTGTCAGCATTTGCCACGACAGGATATAAGGCAGGGTGAGCAGGATAAGACAGGGCAAAGACAGTACTCGTGGCAGGGACAGATCAAGTACTAAGATAGGTAAAGTATGCGATTAGTGACTGCAGTTGTCGTACCAAAGGTGCCTGATGCCGCGCTTTCCAACATATGACGTCCGTGCACGGTTCACTAGGTAAGGCACTGTAAGGTGCACACATGGAGTCTACGCGCCCTACTCGATCAGACAACCACGCGACAGCATCGAATTTCTGGGAGTAAGGAAACGACGCTGCTCGCACGCGATGAACGCTGCCACATGTTTCGGCGAATATTAATGTACGGGTAATCATGAGAAACCCGAATGTTTCGATGGACAGGCTAACAACCGTTCAATACCCTTCGATCAGCCGTATCCCCTTCACCGGCATGCGACTATCCGCCTTTCTTCCGCTTGCATGATCTTCCCCAGTCTGCGTCGCCCTTCACACGCCAGCAAGAGCATTGTCGCTGAAGGTGGCGTTGCACTCCGGCGATGCCAGCAACTCGACTTCGGGACAACCGAAGACTGCCTCAGGGACCTCCGGAAGATCAGACTTGCGGAGCCAACGGCATGCGTGCACGTTCGATGAAAGCACAGCAATCGATCGTACCCCACGTTGCCGAGAGCTCAGTCTCTTCTTCGACGCACTGTGTCGTTGCAGGAATGTACCCGCTGGCCGATCTGTCAGGAAGTGTCCGGAGATGTGCTGGGAAGTTTGGGTGCTCACCTCTTGATTTGTCTACTCCTACGCCGTCTGCGAATGGCAACGTCCTCATACGCACTCTCCGGAAGATCAAACTTCCGACCACAGACTGCGAAGAATGTCAGTGTACTAGTCGACGCACTAGTGATGAGATCTATCATGTAGCGTATGGGAATTGTACCATGGTTATAGTATGCATTCCTAGTACCCGTCAGTTGCCGATCGCTGCAGACACCACCCTTCAGAGCGTTGGACTCACAAAGCGAAGTCGGAATACGAGTCGGCATTCATGAATGCTTTTTGGCCCTCGGGACCGGCAGCAAGGCGTGCGCAGTTGTCGGGATGATAGGCAACGTCTATGATGCGCCCTGACTGGATAGGTAGTACCTCCATCGTAAAGAGACATAGCGTGACAGGAAGGGTAGTCACTCACGCGCGCTCGATGGAGCTTTCCCACCGACTTCATCAGAGTGCATGAATTCATGCAGTAAAGTCGAGGTAATAGAGTCCATGTGCCATGACATCTGGTCACCAAATTCGGTGCAATTCACTGCAGACGCCCTAGCAGTTTCTTCAAACAGCGCTGGGCAGACATTGAAACTATTAGCTCCAAGGAAGAAGCAAGCGGCAGCGCCGTTGGCGCAACAGCAACCCACGTCCTGATGCTCGTTCTTGAACTTGGCTGTCATCGGCTTGAGTGCCAGCGGCTCAGTATCCGCATCAATCAGCATCCCGAAGACGCCCTCGACATAGCTACGCCCGTAGAGCGGCGTATCGTAGAGAGATGAGTTGACCTCGCCCAGGAACATGGGGAAATAGCGGTTGAAAGTGTCGTCGTTGAGATCTCGAAGGGACGCAATAGCTGCCGCGAGCATCGGAGGCAGATCGGCGAACGCATCATGTATAGCCTGTCGCTCGTTGATGTCGGCATTAGTGCTCTCATTATAGCCGCGGTAGCTGAATTCGTTTGCTTGAGGTGAGGCCGGGTATGGCGAGGGTATCGCGGTCGGATATACTCGTGCACACTTTGCAGATTCTGGTGAAGCCGAGACGAAGGCAGCCGCCAGGGCGAAGAAGAGGAAGCGTATGGGGAACATACCGGCGTCGAACACAGGCGATTGGGGTTGTCGAAGTTGATAGCAATGGGGACAAGAGTCGGGAACTTCGGCATGCATTGGAGGATTTGAAGAAGAAGAAGAAGAAGAAAAAGAAGAAGACTTGACACTGCCTCTCCGCTTGCCTGGAGTCACTGTCTACGCATCAATCTTGCGGACTGCTCTGACAAGTAGCAAGATCCCCAATCGACGAGCTGGCAGTGGAGAGAACCACGATGTCCTCAAACCCAATTGGTCGACAAATCAACGGTCGCAGATCATCTCATAGACAGGTCTTGGTGTTGAGCCACCTCCGCCTCTAGACACATCTGAAACGTAAAAAGCACTCCTTGCTGTATCGTCGTCATGGCGAGCATGTTGTATTGGTGAACAGTGAAGAGCCAATTGCGATCTAGGCCCGTCTCCACATCCAGCCGATGGCCTGCTTCCCGCCAGAGCATCTGTTCACATCTTCCCGTTGTATGCACAGGTCATTGCAGTGGACTGATCATTGCAATTCTTCCCGAACTGCTCTCATGGCTGCGGCGCACACAAGCCAGCGGCACATCCAACGCTGGCCGCCGAGCTGTAGCTCCTGCTCGATCGCAAATCAGTCTACGACCAGTTGCTCATGATGGAGATGTCTGAGGACGTATTTCGGGACTAACTCGACCTGGAGAGTACTTTTAGCGCGGTCTCATCGAAATCCTCTTGCACGGGATCCGGAAAGTCGAATTTGCGGCCGCAGACTGTGAGTTCATGAAAGTTAGCTTTGTCTGGCCATGCGTTTGGTACGGAGAGGCAGAAGCTGCGTTGTCAGCCTCGCGGAGTTGGAGTTACCCCTGGTATAGTACGCGTCGCTGGGACGTGTTAATGGTCGATCAGTGAACGCTCAGATCTTGCTCCAGGCTCTAGGACTTACCTCGCAAACCAAGTATATTAATCGGCATTCATAAAAGCAGTGTGGTTTCTGGATCGGCGGCGAGACGTATACAATTCTTAGCGCCGTAGGTTGTGTCTGTGATAAGACCTAATGCTGCAGTCGAACATATTGAATGTCGAAGATTGCGGAACGCCCGCAAGTCAAGGAACAAATGTGCGAAATGACAAAGACACAATCGATGTTGGAGGATGTCATGAATGCTGTCCCGGGCGCTCCTGTACTCATAGTCACCTTTTGTACTCACCTGTGGATTGCGGCGTCAACGGCATGAGAGCAATTGCACTGCAGACCTGGGCTTAAGCTAGTCATAAAACTTAAACGTATTCCAGAAGCTGGATTGTGCAGTGGTGCATGGGGTACGGTCAACGAAGGCGTAAGGCACAAGCAGGTTGATCGATGTGTGCGCTGCGTGTTAAAGTCCGGATGGATCGCGGCCGAGCTGAGTGGGGATTGATGCTGACCATGCTAATCGACTCCATTGGGTCCCAAACAACATGTGCCCCTGCCGTCGTCGCAAAAAGTCGCCACTCGAGTCCGGGTTCTTGTCGATCCCGTGTTCTTGTGGCCGATTAAGATACCACTACCCCACTGACTGCTAAAGGGACGCCCGGTCGATGCCAGGGTTACCATAATTGATGGTTTTCAGCTACTATCCCTTGGTGACTTCCTCCTGAGTGTCGTATATGAATTCTAGCAATACCACTATCTGGTCAGCATCGATGGAAGCAGTTCATCAGTGGCAGAAGACGGTATCGGCGATGGTAGGCCAGAGCAGTCGTGATAGCAGCCATGCCGGACGGGAGGTCGGCACGCGGAGACTGCGCTTCTCGAGGAAAGCGCTAAGATAGGCCATTGTCAGGCGGGGTGTGCAATGTTGCTGACCACCGTCGACAGACTCGTTAGGCTCTATCGACTACGATGACGAAGTCATTGCTGGTTGCGGTCGCGAAAAGCGCAATCCGAATGCGAGATCTCGTACTTGTATGGGCTCGTCGCAAAAGCATTCAGTTGAGACGTTAGCAGAATTGGTATCGTGTTGGATACCTGGACGGCTCAGCGAGACTCATTGACAAGTCGCGAAACAAACATGTAGCTTCCGTCTGCTATTATGCAATCGCCATTCTCGGTGCACTGTAAGGTCTTCTACATTCCGTAGGCGCGACTTGTAGATGCTTCCAGCGACTCAGTAGCGTAGACTAGGTATCGCTGATGCGAGTGAGACGTATCAGCGGTGTGAATCGCACTGCAGGACCTGTTTCGTGAGCTGGAGGCTGACAACGCAAACTTCCACACAACATCGCGGCAAAATGACCGGAGACTCGGAGCTTCATGGATCATTCGCTGACCACACTCGTGATACTGACTGTACCAGAGAGGTACAGTATCTCTGGGCAGTCATCGGCTTGCACAATCGCAAATCGAACCCGGATCTCGCACATTTGAGGCGCAAAAGGGAATATATGCCAGGCCCATACCTGGTTGTTCAGCGGTGAATGCGCGTAACGGTCAGCTAATTCCCTGTCTAGGCTAGCACTTCGGTCGTTTATATGCTATCGTTGCGGGTCTCGAGTGAGAGGATCAGCGTGTGACCTTAGGATCGCTGGGTTATCACTCCTAAGTATCGCAGGGATCTAGTCTCTCAGATGTGTCCCCCAATGAGGCTGGACGCCGCGCCGGTCTTGCTGGGTGTTGTCCATGATGGGTCAGCATTGGCAAGCGGTGTCGATGAGAGGCCTACATCGCGCTCGTCGCTCCGGAGTAACGAGCATGCTGCCGGTACCGGGGACTCGCACTCTTGCTTACGCACGCTCATTGAGAGCACACCTCAGTGATGTGGATGAAGTGATGACAAAGACGCAAGTGAGGTGACGATCCCGGAAGTGACGTCGAAACAACTGCCATGAACTCCGAGCTCCTTCCATGATCATGGTATGACGACCCGAGATATCTCCTTCCTCATCCACGCACATTACAAATGCCAGAATAAGCTTGCACAGTTTCATAAGATAAGTATTGAGTCTCGATCTACCTTCCAAATACCAGTCCATCTCTGTTCTCAAGATCAAGCAAGTGATCGCAACGCTCAACATGGTCTCCGAGTCTGTAGCCAAGAACGCTCCAACCAATGTTCCGAACAAGATGAAGGCTCTCATCTCTGTCGAAGGCAAGACAGCAGAGGTCAAAGAGACCGACGTGCCGAAGCCAGAGGAAAGCGAAATTCTCGTCAAGATCCATTATGTTGCTCAGGTACCGCGATGTTGTTCCTTCTCAGCCAATGCCTCCGCTGACCTCAATGCCAGAACCCCACTGACTGGAAAGCCATGGCCGGCGTACCTCCAGGCCGCATCATTGGTTGCGACTTTGCTGGCGAGGTAGCAGACACCAATGGCTCTCACTGGCGTAACGGTCAGAGAGTCTCTGGGTTTGTGCAGGGCACCGCTGTTGAGCCAACTCGAGGAGTCTTCGCCGAGTACGCTGTTGTCGAGGCTTCGCTTGTATACGCCATCCCAGACAGCATCTCCTACGCCGATGCCTCCGTCATCCCTTTGCCGATCGCTACAGCCATCCAAGCAATGTTCCAGCGCCTCGCCATGCCCGAGCCAAGCAAAGCGGCAAAGTCATCGTTCCCCTTCCTCGTCAACGGAGGCACGAGTTCCGTCGGGCTGTACGCTGTGCAATTGGGCAAGCTGTCCGGCGCCTTCGTGATAGCCACAGGTTCAAAGAAGAACCATGAAACCCTCAAGTCCCTCGGTGCAGACGCTGTCGTAGACTACAACGATGCAGATTGGCCAGAGCAAGTCCGCAAACTTTCCCACGACAACCTGGAGCACGCCATGGACTGCATCGCCGAGAAGGGCACGCCCGAGTCCGTAGCCAAAGCCCTATCCCCCACGAAGGGCGGCCACATCGTCACGATCCTGCCCATCGGCGCTGTTCGCGAGGCTGTCACGAGTGTAAACTCAAAGGCGAAGATCGAGAGCACGATTGTATATACCGTCTTCGACCGCGCGCTACCTTACGGTAAGATCTTCGACAACGTGAAGGAGAAGACGCCTGAGGATAAGGCGGTTTGGGAGAAGTGGTGTAGTCTGTTGCCAGAACTGCTTCAGAGTGGCAAGGTGAAGCCGAATAAGGCTAGGGAGATGGGAGGGATTGACGATATTCTGAAGGGCTTCAAGGAGCAGCAGGAGGGAAAGGTTAGTGCTGAGAAGCTGGTTTACAAAATTGCAGCTTAAGTAGCCCCTTCAAGAAATGCACGACCTTGAGTCTTATCACCATATATGTGATCACTCCATGTCCCGTCTTGCGTCTACTGGTCCCAGTGCCAAGACTCGGTAACTTCACTTCGCTCTCAGCTCACGTGCATCGTCCCAAACTCCCTTTATCACATGCTCAACATGCCATGATACATCCAGTGGTGCATCTCACCGCACGATGCCACTCTGGGAATGCCTTCAATGCAGCAGCAGCATTCAAAGCGACATTCCGCAACGCGTACAGTGTGGAATATGGATGTCAACAGCGCTCTCACGCCAGGGCACGGTATCACTCCGACAGTTCACGGTGTAAGATTGCAAGCTGGCCGCACACCATTGCCAATCGGCGACAGACAAGAGCGCTGCATAGCAGTCATGCCAGTATCCCTGAGCAAGCTTCATCGAATGCAGCTGGCGCAGCAGGCAAGGACGCCACGAAAGAGCGCTTCGACACGTATGAAGGCCTGCTCGGCGAAGATCATGACCAGCATGCTGGGTTGCAGGAAGGAGATGGCGATGAATCTTATATTCCGGACAGAGGCCCGAGAATCAGCAGGTCCATGCAACGAAAGACCACCTCAGCATCCGGTTGGGTACCCTACATGATGAACATTGTCAGGCGGTCAAAGGACCTTCAGCAAGACAGCAAGCGGGAGCCGAAAGCCATGGAGGAAGCGAAGCGGTGGCTGGCATATGTCCCGCTGATCGTGGATCCGCAGGAGAGCCCTTTGGGAGAGTCTCTGCCTGTGCCGTGGGCCCTGCGCTTCGAGGAGCGAAGAAATCTCACAGCGCCGCAGCTGCTGGATGAAGAGATCCGTCGCTTTGCTGCGTATATTTCACTGACTGATGTTGAACGCAAGGCGCGAGAAAGGGTCCTCACGCACACGACAAACAGGCTAAAGCCCGTACTCAACGGTACAGGTGGCGGATACTTCATTTTCGGGTCGATGACGACAGGCACAGCTCTGCCGTTTTCGGATATCGACATCGGAGTGGGTAGGAACGGTGTACACACCGGTGGCGCCATGTATAGCCCGTTGCAGCGACTCTACAACGACATCGTCGCCGGGAACGACTACATGTGCACCGTCTTTCGCGGCGGCAAGTTTCCAATCATGACTGCGCAGCACGCCGAGAGTGGTGTCGATGTGCAGGTCATCGCTGGGGATGAGAATGCCAAGAAGATCAAGATGACTATTGAGTATCTGAACAGTGTCCCTAACGCGCGACCCCTGTACGCCGTTGTACGAACGATGCTGGGCATGCGTGGTTTCATCGACCCCTTTGTAGGCGGTATCAGCGCTTATGGTGCGATGCATATGCTCTTCGCCTCACTGCTGCAGCCTTCGACTACGTCGACCAATAGTCCTTCGGCAGCTTCGCAGCTCCAGCAATTCCTCTCCTTCTTCGCTACCTTTGACACCGAATGTCACGGCCTAGCCGTTCGACCTCCCGAGATATTCTCGAAGATCGATCCATTTCCGTCGACCGCCACGAACGGAAAACGCTTCACAATGGGAAGGACTACTCCGCGTGAACGATTGGCCCGCACGTCGCCTCTGCAGCCTTACTTGCTATGTCTCGAGGACCCTGCGAAACCCGACAACGACTTAGGCGCACGAGTCACGGCTATCAGGCACATACTGACAACGCTGCAAGCCTTGTCCGAGGATCTCACAGCCTCAATGGAAGCCTACGACGAAGCGCGCGCACAAGGTCAGCAGCCCGAAGGTAACTTCTCACTTCTGCTGCCGTTGGTAGGAAGATGTCACGAAGTGTACGCCGAGCGGAGGGCAAAGCTGGTAACGTACGAAATGAAGATGCAGGAGCGAGATCTCATTGCGGGGCTGAGGATCTCGGAAGTGCCGATTCAAGGGAGTATCAAGAAGCATGTTGTATGATCATATATATACCCGACTGCATGTATGCATTGCCATCCAGACGCTCAATCCACTGTCTTTGGACTACTCCTCCCTCCACTGCCCTCGCCGTTACTATGCGGTATAGGTGTCGTATCCGCCTCCACCAGATCTTCCTCACCATCCACATCCGTCTTCCGCCTCACATCCTCCTCCTCCGCCTCATCCCCTACAACAGTCCGACTCCCAGCCGCACTCCCCTCGCCCTCGCCCTCCTCCTCATCCCCCTCAACCCGCTGATACTGCCCTCCCTCTCCCTCGTCTCCCTGCTTCTTCTCCATGATAAACCCATCGATAACATAATACTGCACAATGTTCATCGCCAGCGGAAACAAGAACATTGTGAACGCTATCTGCAGCCCCTCGTCGCCCTCTGTCCAACGCAGCGCCCAGTCTCCTACCCAGGGTAGCCAAGGGAGCGCGGCGAACAGGAACCAGACGAAAAGTTTCATGAAGATCAGGCCGGTGAAGTAGATGAGGAGTTGTTTGAGGTACCAGTAGAGCTTTGGGGGTTGGCCGTAGTGGCCGGACTTTATGCTTTCTGGCGGGGAGGCGAGGGGGGTGTAGGAGTAGAGGGAGTGGAAGAGTTTGAGGAGGATGTAGAGAACGGGGACGCCGATGGTTGTCTGTGATGCGAGTGTCAGTATGAGTGAGGAAAGGGGGGCAGGGAAAGGGAGGACGTACGTCTATGCCCAAATTCAAAATGTAGAAGGAACACGGATTAGGCTGTCCTCCAGCGGCATCTGTTGTCGCAGCTGCAGTCGCGGATTTGCTCCCAAGGTCACCAGCACCCAGCATACTCATGAAGAGGTTTATGACGTGCAGCAGCATGGAGCCGAGGACCTGCTTCGATGCATCAAAGAACCAGATCTTCCAGGGCCGCTTAGGACTTTCGCGAAAGCGCTTGTAGACCAGTGCCAGCAGGGCCATACCTCCGAGTGCGCCTTGCACAATCAAAGCGAAAGGCCCTAGGAGCTGACACTCCCCATTCCCATCCTGAGGCTGCTGATGATTGTCCGGGGTCCCTTTGATATCCTCTACTCCAATCACCGGCGTGGCGGTCGCAGGCGGACTAGCAGGCGCCGTGGCAATCCCAAACACCGCTCCCTCATCCTCCTCCGTCTTCGTCCCCTGTTCCACTGCCTCCTGCACCACCCCAACAATCTCCACCAAGCTAGTTTCGAACACCAACGTGCTCCCCGCAGGTATAGTCCTCATTCCTCTATTCCCGTACCCCAACTCCGGCGGTATCGTCAGCTCCCTCTCCTCGCCCGGACACATGTCCAGCAGCCCTTGGTCCCATCCTGCTATGACTTCGCCGGCGCCTAGGGTGAATTTGAAGGGCGAGCCGCGGTCGTAGGAGTTGTCGAATTCGGCGCCTGTGCTTTGGAGGCGGCCGCGGTAGTTGATCGAGAGCTTGTCGCCAGATTGGGAAGGCCGCGAGCAGGAGACGGGGTGCGTTGTGTTGATGCCTAGATCGGAGGGTGGGGAGGCGGAGGTGGGTACAGGGAGGTCGAAGAGGAGGGCGAGGAGGGGGAGGGGGAGTAGGGAGAGGGCCAGCATTGCAGACGGTGACTGTGGGATGGTCGACGTTCGATGCGGAGGGGTGTTAGGGTATATCGCAGTTGTTCGGACTATGAATACGGCTAGGCGCAGCTTCTTGCTGACTACTGCGGCGGAGTCGTGGGCGATGCGCCTGCGGGCTAAGAATACTTCATCGTGATGAACGCGGTGATGTTGAACCACACTACAAGAAGCGCACAAGGCGTGAGATGAAAGAGCGATGATGTCCCCGCGGGATGGAGTAGTTGTGTCAAAGTCCGGTACTGGTAAAAGTCACGCAGCGCGTGCTGTCACATGGTGGCGTCAGTCATTCGGCAGTCCTCCACATGCGTGGCAGCACGAAACATGGTCATTGTCTGCTGAGTACAAAGAAACTAGCTACTATGCGTACCTGGTAGTGGTACTATCCCTACAAGTGCCTGTTGATGACTACTTGACATATCATCTGTCGTACATCGCCGGATCTTCAAGGTAAGGTGGCTACCGATGAGTACATTAGGCCCCAGTAACCTTGGCCCTGCACTCCCTAGCAAACACCCTCTCAAAGACCTCCGTCCAGGCCCTCATCCCCACCCCCACATCCCTCCCCGGACTCTTCAACAACTTCGCCAGCACCTCCCTGCACTTCCCCCTCAACACTTTGATGACATACATGCTCCTCCAATCCCTGACCTTGAATCTCAACCTATTGCCATCCACGACGATAACTCCCGCGTACATATTGAACACTGCATCGCCAGCCATTAACACCAGCGCAAAGTCCGAGACTGGACTAGTCTCTTGTGCATTCGTGAAGCGGGACGCGGACTGCATGATGCTGTAGTAGGAAAGGTATTGGATCGGCGAGTTTGATGGGAGGGACTTGTTGATTGATGTCGGGTGTAAGCCGAGGGATTGGGCATTAGCGACATTTCGCCAGCCTTTGCCGCCGCGCTTGGCGAGTTTGGGGTAGAAGGCCCAGGCTGTTATGGCGTTTAGCAGATCATCATTTGTCTCCGCGCGAATATAGAGTGGCGGCAGGGTGACGAAGCTGCGTTGGCGGGTGTTATGTCGCATGCGAGAGAGAGCCTGGCGATCTTCTGGGGAGAGGGAGACAAATCCGGTCTCCGAGAGGGAGGAGAGGAGCTGTGCTTTCAGATCTTCGATGTTTGCGAGGTTCTGCGGCGAGAGGAACTTCTTGTTGCAGAAGGTGTATTCGGATTGGCCCGGAGTAGTACAGATGCGGCGCCAGGTTTGGTGGGCGTTGTAGACTGTCAGTAAGTCCGAGTCACCGCGCTTGAAGCCTAGGCGGACTGTGTCGGCCTGCTTCTTGGCGTTCATTGGGGAGAGGAAGGGTGATTTCGAGGAAAGTGTGGCAGCTATGGTGAGGGCAAAGTCGAGACCACCGTAGATGCTGCCAAGGAGGACTAGCTTGCCGAGTTGAGCATCGAGTGGTAGCTTTGCGAGCTGCTGTCCGAGAGGTGTGAGCTCCTCTCTCGATGTCAGGGCGTCGACTTCGATGAGTGCATCGATCGCGCGTCGGATGTTCTTGCTAGAGGGCGGATCCAGCGCTTGCGACAGCGCGAGCTCAATGTCCCCAAGCTTGCAGATCTTCACCCTCATGACCAGATCTTGCAGCGACAGGCGCAACATCTCAGGCACCTGTGCTTCCGCCATCATCTCGTCGTGCCGATGCTTCGTGAACAGATGAAAGCAGATACCTTCCTGCACACGACCAGCCCGGCCGCGACGCTGCTTGGCATTGGCTCGCGCGATGAAGGACTGTATCAGGCGTGACATCTGCCGCTTCTCATCGAAGCGCATTTCCTTGTGCTTACCGGTGTCGATCACGCACGTCACGTCGGGTATCGTGATACCCGTCTCAGCAATATTGGTCGCGATGACTATCTTCCGCTCGCCATTCGTGGGCACCTCGAAAGCCGCTTGCTGATCTTCGCTCGAGAATGTCGAGTGGAGTGGGTGTATTCGCCATCCTTGTCGGAAGGAAGGATGGCCTTGCAGCATGTCGTTCAGCTGTCTGATCTCTGCGATACCGGGCATGAAAACCAAGACGGCTTGACTGAACCTCTTGTACTCGTCCGAGAACGACACCTTTTCGATGATCTTCACGATGAGGCTGTAGTCGATCCGATACTCATCGTAGCTAGCGAGCGTAGTTCGTGTCCTCTTGGTGTAGGTCGTGAGCTTTGCGACATCATCCGACTTGCTCTTCGCATCGCCATCCGCGTCGTCGTCGTCGTCACCACCAGGCGCTCGAGCTGAGGCATCCTCGTTCGTGTGGCCGGTCAGCTCAATGGCGTCTTCGAGATACTTGGCTTGCACAGGAAATGTTCGACCTGGCACGGTGATGATTGGAGCATTGTCGAGGTACCTGGAAAACTTCTGTGCATCCACTGTTGCACTCATGAGAACGACCTTGAGATCTGGACGTCTCAGCATGAGGGAGCGGAGGACGATCAGCAGAAAATCGGTGTCGATAGAGCGCTCGTGCACCTGCAAGTCGTTAGCAACTCACATCGGCAGAGTTCAGGGGAGTGACCTACCTCATCGAGTACAAGATGCGTGATCTCGTCGAGGCCCTTAGCACTCTCCAGCATGCGCAGCACAATCCCTACAGTAGCATACACTAGCCTCGTATTCGCCGTCGTCTGCGATTCAAGTCTAATAGCGTACCCGACGAGCGATCGCGAAGTTCCAACATCGCCTTTCCGCTCACCCATCTCCTCGCTTACGCGCTGTGCTAGTGATATCGCAGAGATACGGCGCGGCTCCGTGCAATAGATCTTGCAGTGTCTGCCTTGAGACAGCTCATGTTCGAGTATGAAGGCTGGCAGTTGAGTGCTCTTGCCGCAGCCTGTCTCGCCACAAAGAATGGTGATCGGGTTTTTGTGAATCGTGTCAAGTGCATCGGCTCGAAATTGAAACATGGGCAGAGTCTTGCGTGCGAGTAGCATCCGCTGATAAGCTGTAGTCGAAGTCTTGCCGGCCCACATTGCTTTTAGTGAGGCGGACTGATCATCAGTACCGTTCTTCTGGAGCTCTTGTCGCGACGGTGGCGTCGATGTACCACTGCTTGCGCCATTGAGTCGCCGGATGGCCGGATTGAACACTATCTCATCGTCGTCCTCGTCGTCAACTGGTGAGTGAACATTGGCTTCGATTAGGTCCCTGACTTCCTTGACAGTCTCTCGGTCGACGAGGTCAGCAACGTCTCGCTTCTGTTGCGCGAACTCGTCCCAAAGGTCTCGCAAAGCCGGCGGAAGCCTCAAGTGGGCTTTTTCTTCGTTCGAGGAGCCAGAGAAGACCAAGAACAGTGCGGCTGTGGCAACGTATGCTTCGGACTGCGCAGTGTCGGGCGTGGCTTCCTTCATCATGCTGATTGTCGTGCGAAGTCCTCGAGTATCTACAGTGAGTGCGTCGAGGATCGACTCGATAGGTTCCGCATCCTTCGACCACGTAATCATAACCGAGTGTCGACTTGCGAAGGTGGTGGGTGAGATGAGCTTGTACACCAGCTTTACTCGAGAATCTCGAGCTTTGCATGCCTCTTCTAGCACACGCTTCGGACTCATGCCCGCAATCTTGCCCAGATCACGGATCGTCACATTCTCAGATGCGACCACATCTTGGGCTCTGCTAGCTGATGCAGCAGTCACGCCATCGCCATTCAGGGCACTGAACATACCGCCAAGAAGATCATCGTCACTAGCATCAGCATTTTCGTCGAGCATAGCTTGGCCAAGTCGTTCCGCTGCGTCGTTGACACCGTCCGGTGGCGGCGTACTTTTCCGCGATGGATTTTGGGAATTCGCATGACCATTCGTAGCCTGCTGGTCCTGGTCCAGCTGCCATTTTCGCCTCTCGAGGTACTCGCGCATCAGCTCTGACTGCTTCTCGAGCCATTGCGACTCGCCCATATAGCTGTCAAACAACAGATCACGCTCGATCTTCTGCAGCCGCTGCTGCAGCTTGACTTCTGCCCGACTCGGGCGACTTTTTGCACCGCCGTTTAGCTGTCTTGATTGTGGTCGTCTCCGAGCTGTAGCAGGTAGCTGGGACTCTGGGTTCATCTCGAACAATCTGGTCTTCGTTCGCAGATACACCGAGATGAGCTCGTCGGGCTCCAGATCACTCTCGATGTCTGATACTGCAACGTCGTCGTCGCCATCATCATCGTCGCCTCGATCCGCTGTCAAACGACGTTGGATGGGTCCCTGTGCATGACCATTTGTGGGTCGCGGCGTAACTTCCTCGGGCTCGGGAGCGGCGACGATGGGTTTGGGAGTCACATATTCGTACTCATGCAGCTCTTCGTCGTTGCAGTTCCATGCCAGCCATTCTAGACACTCTGTGACTCCCCAAGCCTGGTCAGTACTACTGACCGTGGATTGAGAGAGCACGTGAGCGATTGCCTCGCTGACTCGGCTAGCCTGTAGATCAAGACCAAGTAAGGTCGTTCGCAATTGCCACACCTTTGAAAGTAGCTCGTCGCCTTTAGGCAAAGGACGGCCTTGTATGGCAGACGTTGCTTGTCCAGTCGGAGCCGAGACCAGATCAAGGATGTGCAGTATCAACTCCTCGGGAAGCCAGTCTTTGACGGACAGATGGTCGGCTTGACCACGTAGGAGCCGCTTCTCCGTCTGCAGACGAGTGACCTGTCGTGATGACTCCTTCCTGACTTTGCTGCCATGATTCTCAACGAACGCTTGGAGTTCGGACAATTCTAGTCGGGCTTCGAGTTCTTCTGGACTTAATTCGTGCAGTTCTCGATCACCGTTACCGTTGGTGACGACGGCCTCATTGCCAATTACGAGTGGGACGATCTGATCCGGAGTGTTCACGCCGGAGACTTCGATACTGCTGATCTCGTCTGGCTTCTCCAGCGGTTTCGCCTTGGATGCGATCGATGTTGTGGCAACGCCCCTTGCTGGATTTGCTGCAGGCTTCTTCTTCTTCGCTTTGCCTCCGGGCATTGTGGTTAAATGTTCTTCCTAGGCAGAGTGAGTCTGTACTACCTTCTAGAGTTCAAGATCTATATGTGAACAATAGAATTGTTCGTGTTTGCATGTTACGTTGCAGTACAGACTTTTGGTCAAGTATTTTGTGCACACGAGCTTCGTCACTTCACACAGACTTTATCCACATGGAGACACCGTGATTCCACGGAAGTCCCCATCTCCATGAACATCTCGCCTGCCTTAGGATTCCATGGATGAGGCTGATGGACGTTATGGCTGATGAGGCGAACACGAATGGCGACCATGCCTTGGGGGATGTTGCAGCCCTTCGCAAAGTGCTGCTGTCAAATTCGACAAAACGACGGAGTCACGAGCTCCAGCAGTTGAAGGAAGAGCTCGTGAATGAAGGTAGGTAAGGCTTGCCATATGCCGCGATCCCAATTGCAAAGTCCACCTACTGACAAGTAGATAGGTGATTCACGTTTCCAATTATCCCAAGTCCTTGATATCATCTTCGATACCTACCCTCTTTATGTCGATGCACGGTCAAGAAAGGCGGCAGAGCAATACCTGGCTGCAGCAGGAGCGTCGCTTGACCACAAGGAAGCGTTTTCCGACTTCGCCACGCGGATACAGGACGAGGCAAAGAAGACGAGCATAGCACCTGGTAACGCCTTCGTGCTGGTAAGGTGGAGCTCGCAGATGATACAAGACACGGCTAGAGAGAAGATACTTTGGGACGCATATGGCGCTAAGCTGATGCAATGCCTGACTGATGCCCTGGACACCTTGTTGGCTTCAGGTCCAAAAGAGAGTACTCGTGTGACTGC
>KZ111187.1:120531-141688 GCA_002077045.2 Rachicladosporium sp. CCFEE 5018
GATGATGCTCTTGCGCAGGAAAGCAAGCGTGTACTTCTCGACCAGTATGCGCAGCTGCTGTAGCTGAACAGTGTGGTAGGGCAGCCGCAACGGCGAAGCCGAAGCGCCTGTCACTGAGATGGCGTAGACTGCTCTTGCGAAAGCATCGCTAGGCTGCACTCCATTCTGCGAGTTGGGGAAGTCCGGCTGCAGAACAACTTGCTGGTACATGGTCACGACCTTGACAACCTCAGCCCAATACAGCAGCTGCAGCATGCTTGTAGCCTCCGCGACACTTGGGTCAACAATCGCTAGCCAGTCGGCAAGGAAGAGGAAATTGTCCTCTTCGAAGAGAGCGGGGATCTTCGCTGTCGCCCTCGCCCACGACATACCCGGCTGGGGTTCATCGCCGAAGAGCTGAGCCTTCATGATGGTCTGCCTGTGCGCCATCGCCTCAGTGCCCTTAGTGCTGCGCCACACCGTGTGGAAAGCTGCATAGCTCTCCGTCGTCTCCGACAGAATCCTCAAATGCATGACCGTTTGCTCCGATAGGTCCTTGAGGAGTGAGGTTGCCAGAGCGTCGCTATTAGTCCCACGATGCTGAATCTCCACGGCACTGATCGAGTAGCCTAACGCACGCGACAGCGCAAGTACTGGCGACGCAGAGCCGGCAGGCAACTCCTCGATCCCACCGAGACCATTGACGCTGATCGTCTCGAGGAGACGCAGATACGCTTTCGAAAGCTCAACCTGCCTCGCGCCATCGCCAGCGGCGATTGGAGCATCCTGGTCCATTGGCGGCGCACTGTTGCGGCTATTAGTCCTAAACAGCGAGCCCAGACTAAGAGATCGCCGGAAACTAGACCGCGTATCGGGACGAACAGACGCCTGGCCTGTCTGTGCCGGTCCCGTGACGCTCAGGCAAGTCGCCAAGCTAGGCGAAAACGACGCCTTGATATACGCAGCCGCACGCTGCATACTCCCCGCAGCATACTGATGATACTCCGGCGTGTCATGAGCAATGTCCTCCAGCAAGACCAGATCAGGGCCGTGCTTGGACACAGCAGTGGCAAGCCAATCCCCAAACGCTGGCGCAGCATGCAACTCATGCTCAGCAGCACACTCCCTCTCGGTCCACACTATCGGCAGAAACGTATTCCCTAGCGCTTTGCAAAGCGGACAGATGAACTCCTTTAGCGCAATGGTCTCCGGATGACTGCGTGCAATTTGCTGCGCCTGCCGTTTCTGCGTCGCGGCGATGAAGTTCTCGAAGCAGCTGAAATGCATCATATGCCCGCAAGTCGTCGATACAGGACCCTTGGTGCTGTGCTGCGCATGTGGGAAGCCTTTGGAGAGACCTTGGCGTTCGAAGGTCTGCGTTTCGCCAGAGCTGGATGTCTTCTGGACGAGCTGCTTGTTCTTGCCAGCTACGCCGTAAGGGCGGAGGTGCTCGGCCGAGCGGTCGAGGCTGGAAGGGAGGTCTAGGACTTCTTGCACGAAGTCTGGGTCATTTGTGGGGGTGGAGCGGAGGATATTACTTTCGCCCATGAAGGCGAAGGTGCCGTAGAGGCGCTGATCGTCGGTCTCTTCTTGGCAGAGGATGCAGGTGCCTGTTGGGAAGGACCTTGTCTTGCGCTTCTCTTCGAGGTTCGGTGTCTCTGACGTGAGCGACATATCGTCCTCGATGTCTTCGAACTCGTCACTATCGAATCCTGAGAGACCCTGATTCTGCAAGAAGCTGTTCTGCTGCTCCTTCATCTTGGCCATTACGCGGGCTTGCCGAGCTGCAGCTTCTTGCTTCCTCTTCTCCTTGTCTTCCGCAGAGAACGAAGCCGGCGAGCCAGTGTCGTTCCGGTCTAGTAGCGCGAATGACGCAGCTGCAGGCCCGATAGCAGCCATCAGCTTTTCAGGTCTACGGACTTGCATCTTGCGCAAGATGTGCTTGATCGACGGCATGCAGGAACCGTACTCAGCCATCTCCGATAAGCCCACGAGCAGCGACACGATCGTACGCCACTGGCCTGGTGCGACTTTGTGCTCCTTCGACACCGCCAGCTCGACGAAGCCTTCCTCTTCGATCCGCTCATCCTCAAGCACAGCGATGACGACAAGATGCAGCACCATGTGCAAGAAAGTCTCCACCCTCGTCGCAGGCACTTTCGTCGCCTCTGGTCGTGGTGTAAGCGCATACTGCAACGCCGCAGCGATAGTCGTCGCGAACAACGGCGTTCTCGTGACGGCTGGCAGAGCCTCAAACAAGGTCCCCGACAGATCATGTAGTCGTGGCTCGAAGACCACGTCCTCCACGCTCTTGCCGCTCTTCTTCGCAACCACTTTCCTCGCTAGCATCTCCGCCTCCTCTCGATGATTGCGTGAGTAATGGGCGAAGTAAGGGTCCACGAGCTCAGCGTAGTCAGCCCTAAGCTCAAAAGTCCCTGTGTCCGACAAACCCTCTGGCGCGCGATAGGTTGTCATGCACTCCAGCACGCGCTGAAAGGGCTCACTATCCGCAATCTTCTCCGTAACGCGAGTATTGAGGTCAGAATACGACAGTGGCTTGAAGCACAACGCATGCGCAACATCGTGCTGGATAATCTCATCACTCACTTCGTCCGTCGCGTTGCCCAGCAGATTCCCTCGCTCTGACAAAGCGATGATGAGGAGGTGGTACATATCCTCTAGCACATCGATCTGCTGCGTCTCTTCGATGCCTTCGATGGCGGAGTAGTCACCCTTGATCCACTTGCCCATCTGGTAGCGGTCGATGATCTGCGCTAAGAAGCGCTCGCCGGGCTTCTCGTGCTCGGAGCCGCAAAGTGCAAGACCAGCTTGGATCATGAACAGGTCACGCTGATAGCCTATATCCCTGTGTGACACGCTGCGGTAGGTGTGTGCTTGGTGGCGGAGTGTGATGCCGTTGCGGACCCACATGCCAGCTTTCATCTGCGCCAGCCAGGCGCAGACGCGAAGCGGATGATCGAAGATGCTGCAGAGGAGCTCGTCGGACGTGAGTGTTGTGGGCGCTGGGGCTGTGCGCGCGTGAGTCCAAGGATCCTTGAGGTCTGAGGAGGTGAAGTGCAAGAGGTTGCGAACTCCATCGCGGTCCATGGACTTGGCGTGCTCAAGGAGCCAGGAGAGGAGGTAGTGGAGCGGGTGGTGGAAGCTCATGTACTCGGCTTGGACGACGAATTTGGGGACGCTGTAGACTTGGCCACTTTCATCGTAGGGTCCGGTATCGTGCCAGGCCATGTCATCTCTCATCTCGTGTGCGGTAAATCGCTTCCTCTCATAGCCGAAAGAATTGATCATAGTCATCTGACCGACAGTGCGTATAGCGCGCTGAAGTTGCGAGGTAGCCTCAAAGGTGCTCGCCTTAAAGGACGAAGCGACAGCCTTGCAAAGGCGGTCCACCTCCTTGATGATAAGACTTGCACTGATCCAAGCGTCGGACTCGTACTCAACATGCTCGCCCATCGCCCTAACATTGGGACACAAGCCTTGATGTAGCTTCACCAAATCCAGGAATTGAAGCAGATACTGCGGTTCCGCGCGCATCTTCGATTGTATGAACTCTGACTGGAACAGCCAGCGCATGTCGACGAAGAAGTGGAACATCCGCCGGTTGGTCACAGATCCTGCATCGAAGGCCAGCACAGCCCTAGGTCCGACATCCATAGGGTAGCCGACTTGTCTCGTGGTGAGGAACGTGTACAGTATCGCCATCAGATTTGTTAAGAAGTTGCCACGCTCGACGACCTCTTCGGTGATCGACGGCGTCGTTAGCATCTGCACGCTGAGATTGATGACACTATGGTCCGGCTCGCGATCTGCGACCAGATACAGCTCCGCAAGGGGTGTGTACAAACCAGCGAAACGTAGTCCTAGTATGCGCTTGAAGTGAGGTATCGTTGCCACATTCGTGATGTACATGTGTCGCAGCTTTACTCGCAGCGTCTTCCACAGTCGTAGATCGTATAGTATCAGCCAGTCCAATCGCACGCGCTGCCATAGATCCTCTGAGGGCTCAGCCGGTCGAGGACCCTGGAATGCATCCGGCGTCACCAGCCAATGCCTACTAGTAGGCTGAGGTCGCTTCGGCTTGGGTTTGCGGGTCTGGGCTGGTGTCTTCGGCATCTTGCCGTAAGGCGCTTTTACAGACTCCGCGGGCTCTACCTCCACAGACGTCGCCTCGAGATCGCCCTCCTCACTCTCGGTCGGCGTCATGATCAGTCGAAATGCTCCTCTGCGCTGACCCCTGGGCGTTGCAGTATCTGGACCTGGAGGCGGTGGTGGTGGCGGTGGGTAGCCAGCCATAGTAGCCTCGCGCGCTCCCGTGACCTCATCATCTCCGCTCAAGTCAATGTCCATGCCTGCAGTACCGGCCTGCAGAGCCGCCTCGCCCGCTTCTATCGCAGCATCGGCGGCTCTTCTAATGTCGTCGATCTCGGCTTCCATCGTGTCTATGTCCATATCATCGTCCTCGTCCTCTTCATCATCATCCTCATAGTCCTCATCATCCTCGTCCTCGTCTTGCTCGACCTGAATTCGTGTGACGCCCGTGCCAGCGGGCATGCCGTGAAGGAAATTACGGTACTGACTCTTCAGCTTCCTAGTCTCGTCGATTTCATGATCATCAATCCCCTGTTGCCCGATGTCCATATTACTCGCTTCGCTACCCATGCGCCATGGTTGGAGGAACTCCTCGCAGATAATATTCCTGAGCATCTGCCCATCAGAACCTACCGAGCATCCTGCAATATCGCCTAGCCAGTCGACGATCGTCTCGCACATCTGCTCTCGGAAGCTGTCGCGGGCTGATCTTACTGTGACTGTGATCTTGATCTGCTCGAGCACCTTGGCCATATGCACCAAGTCCGCGACATCTGTGGAGCTGTGCACTACTGCTCGTCCAGTGTCGTTGACCTCATATGCCCGTTGCATGCCGATCGTCTTCGTCGTCCGACAAGCTTTCGCGACTTGATACTGCACATCTCGTACAGTATGTTTCTCGTCGTTCCAGAGCAAGACCGAGAACTCCGGCTCGCCTAACGTCACGTCCGAACCACCATACATGGCAGGCGATAGCCGTGCTCTCCTCTCATCCTCTCGAACTGACTCCTCCGTCTTTTGCAGCCGCAGCTGCTCCGGCGCGCAGGAGAAGACGTCGCACATGAAGTCCAGACATCTTGCGATCGTCGTCCTCACAGCCCTCCTGACCTCCTCTAGTACTTCATTTCCTGTGCCTTGCCCCACATGCTCCCTCTCCTTTCCATGCCCCTGCTCAGAGGCAGCAGAGTGGATTGAACATCGCACCTCCCTCTTCCAAGCCTCCGCATCCCCGCAGTCACAGCATCCACTGTTGCCCGGACTCACACTCACGTAGACCATGTGGCCTTCATGCTCGCTGCCCTCGAAACACCTCGAGCAGAGCACGCACGTCTCATCCGCGGCGCAGGTCTTGCAGCTATACGTGCTCTCACCGCTCTTGAAGATGTGCCCACAAGCAGCGCCGCGGGCAGATGGCATGTACTCCGCGCCGTCTTGGGCTCCTTGGGCGTCGCGGAGACTCCATGGCTCGGACGATGAGGGCGGTGGCGGGCCAGAGGGAAAGAACAGTGGAAGATAGGCGGAGTTGTAGGCGGCGAGGGAGTGGAAGAGGTGCTGGCGGAGAACTGCATCGGTGGTGGGGGTGTAGCGATTCAGGTAGCCGGCGGGGAGTGAGAGCAGAACGCTGGCCAGGCGGGCTTCGCTGGAGTGCGGTGCGGAGACCATGTCGAAGTTGTGATTGTTGCCGTGACTGGCGAGTGGGAGGATGAAGTTCAAGTCATCTGGCTTGGATGTAGTGGGTAGGTCGATTCGAAGGTCGATTCGAAGGTCGATTCGAAGGTCGATGCGGTGATGATTAAGCCGTCGTTGTCAGCATTTGCCACGACGGGATATAAGGCAGGGTGAGCAGGATAAGACAGGGCAAAGACAGTACTCGTGGCAGGGACAGATCAAGTAATAAGATAGGTAAAGTATGCGATTAGTGACTGCAGTTGTCGTACCAAAGGTGCCTGATGCCGCGCTTTCCAACATATGACGTCCGTGCACGGTTCACTAGGTAAGGTGCACGCATGGAGTCTACGCGCCCTACTCGATCAGACAACCACGCGACAGCATCGACATTCTGGTAGTAAGGAAACGACGCTGCTCGCACGCGATAAACGCTGCGACATGCTTCGGCGAATATGAATGTACGGGTAATCATGAGAAACCCGAATGTTTCAATGGACAGAATAACAACCGTTCAATACCCTTCGATCAGCCGTATCCCTCTCACCGGCATGCGACTATCCGCCTTTCTTCCGCTTGCATGATCTTCCCCAGTCTGCGTCGCCCTTCACACGCCAGCAAGAGCATTGTCGCTGAAGGTGGCGTTGCACTCCGGCGATGCCAGCAACTCGACTTCGGGACAACCGAAGACTGCCTCAGGGACCTCCGGAAGATCAGACTTGAGGAGCCAACGGCATGCGTGCACGTTCGATGAAAGCACAGCAATCGATCGTACCCCACGTTGCCGAGAGCTCAGTCTCTTCTTCGACGCACTGTGTCGTTGCAGGAATGTACCCGCTGGCCGATCTGTAAGGAAGTGTCCGGAGATGTGCTGAGAAGTTTGGGTGCTCACCTCTTGATTTGTCTACTCTTACGCCGTCTGCGAATGGCAACGTCCTCATACGCGCTCCCCGGAAGATCAAACTTCCGACCACAGACTGCGAAGAATGTCAGTGTACTGGTCGACGCACTAGTGATGAGATCTATCATGTAGCGTCGGGGAATTGTACCATGGTTATAGCATGCATTCATAGTATCCATCAGTTGCCGATCGCTGCAGACACCACCCTTCAGAGCGTTGGACTCACAAAGCGAAGTCGGAACACGAGTCGGCATTTATGAATGCTTTTTGGCCCTCGGGACCGGCAGCAAGGCGTGCGCAGTTGTCGGGATGATAGGCAACGTCTGTGATGCGCCCTGGCTGGATTGGTAGTACCTCCATCGTAAAGAGACATAGCGTGACAGGAAGAGTAGTCACTCACCCGCGCTCGATGGAGCTTTCCCACCGACTTCATCAGAGTGCATGAACTCATGCAGTAAAGTCGAGGTAATAGAGTCCATGTGCCATGACATCTGGTCACCAAGTTCGGTGCAATTCACTGCAGACGCACGAGCAGTTTCTTCAAACAGCGCTGGGCAGACATTGAAACTATTAGCTCCAAGGAGGAAGCAAGCGGCAGCGCCGTTGTCGCAACAGCAACCCACGTCCTGATGCTCGTTCTTGAACTTGGCTATTAAGGGCTTGAGTGCTAGCGGCTCAGTATCCGCATCAATCAGCATCCCGAAGACGCCCTCGACGTAGCTGCGTCCGTGGAGTGGCGTATCGTAGACAGATGAGTTGGCCTCGCCCAGGAACATGGGAAAGCAACGGTTGTAGGTATCATCGTTGAGATCTCGAAGGGACGCAATAGCTGCCGCGAGCATCGGAGGCAGATCGGCGAACGCATCATGTATAGCCTGTCGCTCGTTGATGTCGGCATTAGTGCTCTCATTATAGCCGCGGTAGCTGAATTCGTTTGCGTGAGGTGAGGTCGGGTATGGCGAGGGTATCGCGGTCGGATATACTCGTGCACACTTTGCAGATTCTGGTGAAGCCGAGACGAAGGCAGCCGCCAGGGCGAAGAAGAGGAAGCGTATGGGAAACATACCGGCATCGAACACAGGCGATTGGGGTTGTCGAAGTTGATAGCAATGGGGACAAGAGGCGAGAACTTCGGCATGCGTTGGAGGACTTGAAGAAGAAGAAGAAGAAGACTTGACACTGCCTCTCCGCTTGCCCGGAGTCACTGTCTACGCATCAATCTTGCGGACTGCTCTGACAAGTAGCAAGATCTCCAATCGACGAGCTGGCAGTGGAGAGAACCAAGATGTCCTCAAACCCAATTAGTCGACAAATTAACGGTCGCAGATCATCTCATAGACAGGTCTTGGAGTTGAGCCACCTCCGCCTCTAGACACATCTGAAACGTAAGAAGCACTCCTTGCTGTATCGTCGTTCATGGCGAGCATGTTGTATTGGTGAACAGTGAAGAGCCAATTGCGATCTAGGCCCGTCTCCACATCCAGCCGATGGCCTGCTTCCCGCGAGAGCATCTGTTCACATCTTCCCGTCATATGCACAGGTCATTGCAGTGGACTGATCATTGCAACTCTTCCCGAACTGCTCCCATGGCTGCGGCGCACACAAGCCAGCGGCACATCCAATGCTGGCCGCCGAGCTGTAGCTCCTGCTCGATCGCAAATCAGTCTACGACCAGTTGCTCATGATGGAGATGGCTGAGGACATATTTCGGGACTTACTCGACCTGAAGAGTACTTTTAGCCCGGTCTCATCGAAGTCCTCTCGCACGGGATCCGGAAAGTCGAATTTGCGGCCGCAGACAGTGAGTTCATCAAAGTTAGCTTTGTCTGGCCATGCGTTTGGTACGGAGAGGCAGAAGCTGCGTTGTCAGCCTCGCGGAGTTGGAGTTAACCCTGGTATAGTACGCGTCGCTGGCACGTGTTAGTGGTCGATCAGTGAACGCTCAGATCTTGCTTCAGGCTCTACGACTTACCTCGCAAACAGAGTATATTAATCGGCATTCACAAAAGCAGTGTGGCTACTTGGACCGGTGGCGAGACGTATACAATTCTCAGCGCCGTAGGTTGTGTCTGTGATAAGACCTAATGCTGCAGTCGAACATATTGAATGTCGAAGATTGCGGAACGCCCGCAAGTCAAGGAACAAATGTGCGAAATAACAGAGACACAATCGATGTTGGAGGATGTAATGAATGCTGTCCCGGGCGCTCCTGTACTCATAGTCACCTTTTGTACTCACCTGTGGATTGCTGCGTCAACGGCATGAGAGCAATTGCACTGCAGACCTGGGCTTGAGCTAGTCATAAAACTTAAACGTATTCCAGAAGCTGGATTGTGGAGTGGTGCATGGGGTACGGTCAACGAAGGCGTAAGGCACAAGCAGGTTGATTGATGTGTGCGCTGCGTGTGAAAGTCCGGATGAATCGCGGCCGAGGTGAGTGGGGATTGATGCTGACCATGCTAATCGACTCTATGGGGTCCCAAACAACATGTGCCCCTGCCGTCGTCGCAAAAAGTCGCCACTCGAACCCGGGTTCTTGTCGATCCCGTGTTCTTGTGGCCGATTAAGATACCACTACCCCACTGACTGCTAAAGGGACGCCCGGCCGATGCCAGGGTTACCATAATTGATGGTGTTCAGCTACTATCCCTTGGTGACTTCCTCCTGAGTGTCGTATATGGATTCTAACAATACCACTATCTGGTCAGCATCGATGGAAGCAGTTCATCAGTGGCAGAAGACGGTATCGGCGATGGTAGGCCAGAGCAGTCGTGATAGCAGCCATGCCGGACGGGAGGTCGGCACGCGGAGACTGCCTGTCTCGAGGAAAGCGCTAACATAGGCCTTTGTCAGGCGGGGTGTGCAATGTTGCTGACCACCGTCGACAGACTCGTTGGGCTCTATCGACTACGATGACGAAGTCATTGCTGGTAGCGGTCGCGAAAAGCGCAATCCGAATGCGAGATCTCGTACTTGTATGGGCTCGTCGCAAAAGCATTCAGTTGAGACGTTAGCAGAAGTAGTATCGTGTTGGATACCTGGACGGCTCAGCGAGACTCATCGACAAGTCGCGAAACAAACATGTAGCTTCCGTCTGCTATTATGCAATCGCCATTCTCGGTGCACTGTAAGGTCTTCTACATTCCGTAGGCGCGACTTGTAGATGCTTCCAGCGACTCAGTAGCGTAAACTAGATATCGCTGATGCGAGTGAGACTTCTCAGCGGTGTGAATCGCACTGCAGGACCTGTCTCGTGAGCTGAAGGCTGACAACGCAAACTTCCACACAACATCGCGGCAAATATACCGGAGACTCGGAGCTTCATGGGTCATTCGCTGACCACACTCGTGATACTGATTGGACCAGAGAGGTACAGTATCTCTGGGCAGTCACCGGCTTGCACAATCGCAAATTGAACCCGGATCTCCCACATTTGAGGCGCAAAAGGGAATATATGCCAGGCCCATACCTGGTTGTTCAGCGGTGAAAGCGCGTACCGGTCAGCTAATTCCCTGTCTAGGCTAGCACTTCGGTCGTTTATATGCTATCGTTGCGGGTCTCGAGTGAGAGGATCAGCGTGTGACCTTAGGATCGCTGGGTTATCACTCCTAAGTATCGCAGGGATCTAGTCTCTCAGACGTGTCTCCCAATGAGGCTCGACGCCGCGCCGGTCTTGCTGGGTGTTGTCCATGATGGGTCAGCATTGGCAAGCGGTGTCGATGAGAGGCCTACATCGCGCTCGTCGCTCCGGAGTAACGAGCATGCTGCCGGTATCGGGGACTCGCGCTCTTGCTTACGCACGCTCATCGTGAGCACACCTCAGTGATGTGGATGAAGTGATGACAAAGATGCAAGTGAGGTGACGATCCCGGAAGTGACGTCGAAACAACTGCCATGAACTCCGAGCTCCTTCCATGATCATGGTATGACGACCCGAGATATCTCCTTCCTCATCCACGCACATTATAAATGTCAGAACAAGCTTGCACAGTTTCACAAGATAAGTATTGAGTCTCGATCTGCCTTTTCCAAGCCGTCTCTATTCTCAAGATCAAGCAAGTAATCGCAACGCTCAACATGGTCTCCGAGTCTGTAGCCAAGAACGCTCCAACCAATGTTCCGAACAAGATGAAGGCTCTCATCTCTGTCGAAGGCAAGACAGCAGAGGTCAAAGAGACCGACGTGCCGAAGCCAGAGGAAGGCGAAATTCTCGTCAAGATCCATTATGTTGCTCAGGTACCGCGATGTTGTTCCTTCTCAGCCAATGCCTCCGCTGACCTCAATGCCAGAACCCCACTGACTGGAAAGCCATGGCCGGCGTACCTCCAGGCCGCATCATTGGCTGCGACTTTGCTGGCGAAGTAGCAGACACCAATGGCTCTCACTGGCGTAACGGTCAGAGAGTCTCTGGGTTTGTGCAGGGCACCGCTGTTGAGCCAACTCGGGGAGTCTTCGCCGAGTACGCTGTTGTCGAGGCTTCGCTTGTATACGCCATCCCAGACAGCATCTCCTACGCCGATGCCTCCGTCGTCCCTTTGCCGATCGCTACAGCCATTCAAGCAATGTTCCAACGCCTCGCCATGCCCGAGCCAAGCAAAGCGGCAAAGTCATCGTTCCCCTTCCTCGTCAACGGAGGCACGAGTTCCGTCGGGCTGTACGCTGTGCAATTGGGCAAGCTGTCTGGCGCCTTCGTGATAGCCACAGGTTCAAAGAAGAACCATGAAACCCTCAAGTCCCTCGGTGCAGACGCTGTCGTAGACTACAACGATGCAGACTGGCCAGAGCAAGTCCGCAAACTTTCCCACGACAACCTGGAGCACGCCATGGACTGCATCGCCGAGAAGGGCACGCCCGAGTCCGTAGCCAAAGCTTTATCCCCCACGAAGGGCGGTCACATCGTCACGATCCTGCCCATTGGCGCTGTTCGCGAGGCTGTCACGAGTGTAAACTCAAAGGCGAAGATCGAGAGCACGATTGTATATACCGTCTTCGACCGCGCGCTACCTTACGGTAAGATCTTTGACAACGTGAAGGAGAAGACGCCTGAGGATAAGGCGGTCTGGGAGAAGTGGTGTAGTCTGTTGCCAGAACTGCTTCAGAGTGGCAAGGTGAAGCCGAATAAGGCTAGGGAGATGGGAGGGATTGACGATATTCTGAAGGGCTTCAAGGAGCAGCAGGAGGGGAAGGTTAGTGCTGAGAAGCTGGTTTACAAGATTGCAGCTTAAGTAGCCCCTTCAAGAAACGCACGACCTTGAGTCTTATCACCATATATGCGATCACTCCATGTCCCGTCTTGCGTCTACTAGTCCCAGTGCCAAGACTCAGTCACTTCACTTCGCTCTCAGCTCAGGTGCATCGTCCCAAACTCTCTTTATCACATGCCCAACATGCCATGATACATCCAGTGGTGCATCTCACCGCACGATGCCACTCTGGGAATGCCTTCAATGCAGCAGCAGCATTCAAAGCGACATTCCGCAACGCGTACAGTGTGGAATATAGATGTCAACAGCGCTCGCACGCCAGGGCACGGTATCACTCCGACAGGTCACGGTGTAAAATCGCAAGCTGGCCGCACACCATCGCCAATCGGCGACAAATAAGAGCGCTGCATAGCAGTCATGCCAGTATTCCTGAGCAAGCTTCATCGAATGCAGCTGGCGCAGGAGGCAAGGATGCCACGAAAGAGCGCTTCGACACGTATGAAGGCCTGCTAGGCGAAGATCATGACCAGCATGCTGGGTCGCGGGAAGGAGACGGCGATGAATCTTATATCCCGGACAGAGGCCCTAGAATCAGCAGGACCACGCAACGGAAGACCACCTCAGCATCCGGTTGGGTACCCTACATGATGAACATTGTCAGGCGGTCAAAGGACCTTCAGCAAGATAGCAAGCGGGACCCGGAAGCCTTGGAGGAAGCGAAGCGGTGGCTGGCATATGTCCCGCTGGTTGTGGATCCGCAGGAGAGCCCTTTGGAAGAGTCTCTACCTGTGCCGTGGGCCCTGCGCTTCAAGGAGCGGAGAAATCTCACAGCGTCGCAGCTGCTGGATGAAGAGATTTGTCGCTTTGCTGCCCACATCTTCTTGACAAGAACAGAGAGCATGGCGCGCGGGAGGATCCTCGCGCACACGATCGATAAGCTGAAGCCAATCCTCAAAGGAACGAGTGGTAGGTACTTCGTTTTCGGGTCGATGACGACTGGCACAGCTCTGCCTTTCTCGGACATCGACGTCGGAGTGGGGAGAAAGGGTGTCCACACAGGTGGCGCTATGTACAGCCCGTTACAGCGACTCTACAACGACATCGTCGCCGAGAACGAGTACATGTGCACCGTCTTCCGTGGCGGCAAGTTCCCTATCATGACTGCGCAGCACGCCGAGAGTGGTGTCGATGTGCAGGTCATCGCTGGGGATGAGCATGCGGAGAAGAAGAAGATGACTATTGAGTATCTGGAAAGTGTCCCCAACGCGCGACCCCTGTACGCCGTCGTACGAACGATGCTGGGCATGCGTGGTTTCATCGACCCCTTTGTAGGCGGTATCAGCGCTTATGGTGCGATGCATATGCTCTTCGCCCCACTGCTGCAGCCTTCGACTACGTCGATCAATAGTCCTTCGGCAGCTTCGCAGCTCCAGCAATTCCTCTCCTTCTTCGCTACCTTTGACACCGAAAGTCACGGCCTAGCCGTTCGACCTCCCGAGATATTCTCGAAGATCGATCCAGTCCCGTCGACCGCCACGAACGGAACACGCTTCACAATGGGAAGGACTACTCCGCGCGAACGATTGGCCCGCACGTCGCTTCTCCAGCCTTACTTGCTATGTCTCGAAGACCCCGCGAAACCCGACAACGACTTAGGCGCCAGAGTCACGGCTATCAGGCACATACTGACAACGCTGCAAGCCTTGTCCGAGGATCTCACAGCCTCAATGGAAGCCTATGACGGAGCGCGCGCACAAGGTCAGCCGCTCGAAGGTGAGTTCTCACTTCTGCTGCCGCTAATAGGAAGATGTCACGAAGTGTACGCCGAGCGGAGGGCAAAGCTGGTAGCGTACGAGACGAAGATGCAGGAGCGAGATCTCATTGCGGGGCTGAGGATCTCCAAAGTGCCGGTTCAAGGGAGTTTTAAGAAGAAGCATGTTGTATGAATATATATATACCCAACGGCACGTATGCATTGCTATCCAGACGCTCAATCCACTTTCTTTGGACTACTCCTGCCTCCACTGCCCTCGCCGTTACTATGCGGTATAGGCGTCGTATCCGCCTCCACCAGATCTTCTTCACCATCCACATCCGTCTTCCGCCTCACATCTTCCTCCGCCTCATCCCCCACAACGGTCCGACTCCCAGCCGCACTCCCCTCGCCCTCGCCCTCCTCCTCATCCCCCTCGACCTGCTGATACTTGCCTCCCTCTCCGTCGTCTCCCTTCTTCTTCTCCATAATAAACCCATCAATAACATAATACTGCACAATATTCATCGCCAGCGGAAACAAGAACATGGTGAACGCAATTTGCAGCCCCTCGTCGCCCTCTGTCCAACGCAGCGCCCAGTCTCCTACCCAGGGCAGCCAAGGGAGCGCTGCGAACAGGAACCAGACGAAGAGTTTCATGAAGATCAGGCCGGTGAAGTAGATGAGTAGTTGTTTGAGGTACCAGGAGAGCTTTGGGGGTTGGCCGTAGTGCCCGGATTTTATGGATTCGGGGGGCGAGGCGAGGGGGGTGTAGGAGTAGAGGGAGTGGAAGAGCTTGAGGAGGATGTAGAGGACTGGGACGCCGATGGTGGTCTGTGATGCGAGTGTCAGTATGAGTGAGGAGAGGGGAGCAAGGAAAGGGAGGACGTACGTCTATGCCCAGGTTCAAGATGTAGAAGGAACACGGGTTCGGCTGTCCTCCAGCAGCATCTGTTGTCGCAGCTGCGGTCGCGGATTTGCTCCCAAGGTCACCAGCACCAAGCATGCTCATGAAGAGGTTTATGACGTGCAGCAGCATGGAGCCGAGGACCTGCTTCGATGCATCAAAGAACCAGATCTTCCAGGGCCGTTTAGGACTTTCGCTAAAGCGCTTGTAGACCAGTGCCAGCAGGGCCATACCTCCGAGTGCGCCTTGCACAATCAAAGCGAAAGGCCCCAGGAGCTGACACTCCCCATTCCCATCCTGAGGCTGCTGATGATTGTCCGGGTTCCCTTTGTTATCCTCTACTCCAATCACCGGCGTGGCGGTCGCAGGCGGACTAGCAGGCGCCGTAGCAATCCCAAACACCGCTCCCTCATCCTCCTCCGTCTTCGTGCCCTGTTCCACTTCCTCCTGCACCACGCCCACAATCTCCACCAGCGCAGTCTCAAACACCAACGTACTCCCCGCGGGTATAGTCCTCATTCCTCGACTTCCATACCCCAACTCCGGCGGTATCGTCAGCTCCCTCTCCTCGCCCGGACACATATCTAGGAGCCCTTGGTCCCATCCTGCTATGACTTCGCCGGCGCCAAGGGTGAATTTGAAGGGCGAGCCGCGATCGTAGGAGTTGTCGAATTCGGCGCCTGTACTTTGGAGGCGGCCGCGATAGTTAATCGAGAGCTTGTCGCCGGACTGCGTGGGGCGGGAGCAGGTGACTTTTAAGGTGGTGTTGATGCCTAGATCGGGGAATGGGGAGGCGGAGATGGGAAGTGGGAGGTCGAGGAGGAGCGCGAGGAGGGGGAGCGGGAGTAGGGAGAGGGCCAGCATTATCGGCGGTGAGTGAAGGCCGATTGATGGTCGATGCGAAGGGATGTTGGGGTATATCGCAGTTGTTCGGACTATGGCTGCGACCAGGCGCAGACTGCTGTGCTGACTACTGCGGCGGAGTCGTGAGCGATGCGCCTCCGGGCTAAGAATACTTCATCGTGGTGAATGCGGAGACGTCAAAGAACACAATACGAGAAGTGCAAGATCTGAATCGAGAGAGTGATGGTGTCCCCGCGGGGAGGAGATGAGATGCTGCGTCGAAGTCCGGTACTGGTAGAAGTCACGCAGTGCAAGCTGTCACATGGTGGCGTCAGTCATTCGGCAGTCCTCTACATGCGTGGAAGCACAGAGGATGATCATTGTCTGCCGACAACAAAGAAGTCAACGTATCCAATAGTGGGATTACTATTATCATTGCCAGGTACTGGCTGTCCGACAGTCCACTGATCGTTCACCACCACACTACCGACATTCGACACCGTCTCAGTGGATTGATACATCATGCCCCAGCAACCCTCACCCTCCCCTCCCTAGCAAACACCCTCTCAAAGACCTCCATCCAGGCCCTCATCCCCACCCCAACATCCCTCCCAGGATTCTTCAACAACCTCGCCAGCACCTCCCTGCACTTCCCCCTCAACACCTTGATGACATACATGCTCCTCCAATCCCTGACCTTAAACCTCAACCGATTCCCATCAACCACAATAACCCCAGCGTACATATTGAATACTGCATCGCCAGCCATCAACACCAGCGCAAAATCCGAGACTGGACTCGTCTCTTGTGCATTCGTGAAGCGGGAGGCTGATTGCATGATGCTATAGTAGGAAAGGTATTGGATCGGCGAGTTGGATGGGAGGGACTTGTTGATTGACGTTGGGTGCAGGCCAAGAGATTGAGCGTTAGCGACGTTGCGCCAACCTTTGCCGTCCCTCTTGGCGAGTTTGGGGTAGAAGGACCAGGCTGTGATGGCGTTCAGGAGATCGTCGTTGGGTTCTGCGCGGGTGTACAGCAGCGGAAGTGTCACGAAGCTGCGTTGCCGGGTGTTGTGGCGCATGCGGGCAAGTGCTTGACGGTCTTCCGGCGAGAGGGAGACGAAGCCTGTTTCCGAGAGAGAGGAGAGTAGTTGTGCTTTCAGATCCTCGATGTTTGCGAGGTTCTGCGGCGAGAGAAAGTTCTTGTTGCAGAAGGTGAACTCTGACTGGCCTGGGGTTGTGCAGATGCGGCGCCATGTTTGGTAGGCGTTGTAGACTGTAAGTAGATCTGAGTCGCCGCGCTTGAAGCCGAGACGGACAGTATCGGCCTGCTTCTTGGCATTCATGGGGGAGAGGAAGGGTGATTTCGAGGAGAGGGTAGCGGCTATGGTGAGGGCGAAGTCGAGACCGCCGTAGATGCTGCCAAGTAGGACTAGCTTGCCGAGTTGAGCATCGAGTGGAAGCTTTGCGAGCTGCTGGCCGAGTGGCGTGAGCTCTTCCCTCGATGTCAGGGCGTCGACTTCGATGAGTGCATCAATAGCGCGCCGAATGTTCTTGCTCGAAGGCGGGTCCAGAGCCTGTGATAGCGCGAGCTCGATGTCTCCGAGCTTGCAGATCTTGACTCGCATGACGAGATCCTGCAAGGACAGGCGCAGCATCTCAGGCACCTGAGCTTCAGCCATCATCTCGTCATGTCGATGCTTGGTGAACAGATGAAAGCAGATGCCTTCCTGCACACGACCAGCCCGGCCGCGACGCTGCTTAGCGTTGGCTCTCGCGATGAAGGACTGAAGCAAGCGTGACATCTGCCGCTTCTCATCGAAGCGCATTTCCTTGTGCTTACCGGTGTCGATCACGCACGTCACGTCGGGTATCGTGATACCCGTCTCAGCAATATTGGTCGCGATGACTATCTTCCGCTCGCCATTCGTGGGCACCTCGAAAGCCGCTTGCTGATCTTCGCTCGAGAATGTCGAGTGGAGTGGGTGTATCCGCCATCCTTGCCGGAAGGAAGGATGGCCTTGCAGCATGTCGTTCAGCTGTCTGATCTCTGCGATACCGGGCATGAAAACCAAGACGGCTTGACTGAAACTCTTGTACTCGTCCGAGAACGACACCTTTTCGATGATCTTCACGATGAGGCTGTAGTCGATCCGATACTCATCGTAGCTAGCGAGCGTAGTTCGTGTCCTCTTGCTGTAGGTCGTGAGCTTCGCGACATCATCCGACTTGCTCTTCGCATCGCCATCCGCGTCGTCGTCGTCGTCACCACCAGGCGCTCTAGCTGAGGCATCCTCGTTCGTGTGGCCGGTCAGCTCAATGGCGTCTTCGAGGTACTTGGCTTGCACAGGAAATGTTCGACCTGGCACGATGATGATTGGAGCATTGTCGAGGTACCTGGAAAACTTCTGTGCGTCCACTGTTGCACTCATGAGAACGACCTTGAGATCTGGACGTTGAAGCATGAGGGAGCGGAGGACGATCAGCAGAAAATCGGTGTCGATAGAGCGCTCGTGCACCTGCAAGTCGTTAGCAACTCACATCGGCAAATTCAAGAGGAGTGACCTACCTCATCGAGTACAAGATGCGTGATCTCGTCGAGGCCCTTGGCACTCTCCAGCATGCGCAGCACAATCCCTACAGTAGCATACACTAGTCTCGTACTCGCCGTCGTCTGCGATTCAAGTCTAATAGCGTACCCGACGAGCGATCGCGAAGTCCCAACATCGCCTTTCCGCTCACCCATCTCCTCGCTTACGCGCTGTGCTAGTGATATCGCAGAGATACGGCGCGGCTCCGTGCAATAGATCTTGCAGTGTCTGCCTTGAGACAGCTCATGTTCGAGTATGAAGGCTGGCAGTTGAGTGCTCTTGCCGCAGCCTGTCTCGCCACAAAGAATGGTGATCGGGTTTTTGTGAATCGTGTCAAGTGCATCAGCTCGGAATTGAAACATGGGCAGAGTCTTGCGTGCGAGTAGCATCCGCTGATAAGCTGTAGTCGAATTCTTGCCGGCCCACATTGCTTTTAGTGAGGCGGACTGATCATCAGTACCGTTCGTCTGGAGCTCTTGTCGCGACGGTGGCGTCGATGTACCACTGCTTGCGCCATTGAGTCGCCGGATGGCCGGATTGAACACTATCTCATCGTCGTCCTCGTCGTCAACTGGTGAGCGAACATTGGCTTCGATCAGGTCCCTGACTTCCTTGACAGTCTCTCGGTCGACGAGGTCAGCAACGTCTCGCTTCTGTTGCGCGAACTCGTCCCAAAGGTCTCGCAAAGCCGGCGGAAGCCTCAAGTGGGCTTTTTCTTCCTTCGAGGAGCCAGAGAAGACCAAGAACAGTGCGGCTGTAGCAACGTATGCTTCAGACTGCGCAGTGTCGGGCGTGGCCTCCTTCATCATGCTGAATGTCGTACGAAGTCCTCGAGTATCTACAGTGAGTGCGTCGAGGATCGACTCGATAGGTTCGGCATCCTTCGACCACGTGATCATAACCGAGTGTCGACTTGCGAAGGTGGTGGGTGAGATGAGCTTGTACACCAGCTTCACTCGAGAATCTCGAGCTTTGCATGCCTCTTCTAGCACACGTTTCGGACTCATGCCCGCAATCTTGCCCAGATCACGGATCGTCACGTTCTCAGATGCGACCACATCTTGGGCTCTGCTAGCTGATGCAGCAGTCACGCCGTCGCCATTCAGGGCACTGAACATACCGCCAAGAAGATCATCGTCACTAGCATCAGCATTTTCGTCGAGCATAGCTTGGCCAAGTCGTTCCGCTGCGTCGTTGACACCGTCCGGTGGCGGCGTACTTTTCTGCGATGGACTTTGGGAATTCGCATGACCATTCGTAGCCTGCTGGTCCTGGTCCAGCTGCCATTTCCGCCTCTCGAGGTACTCGCGCATCAGCTCTGACTGCTTCTCGAGCCATTGCGACTCGCCAACATAGCTGTCAAACAACAGATCACGCTCGATCTTCTGCAGCTGCTGCTGCAGCTTGATTTCTGCCCGACTCGGGCGATTTTTTGCACCGCCGTTTAGCTGCCTTGATGGTGGTCGTCTCCGAGCTGTAGCAGGTAGCTGGGACTCTGGGTTTATCTCGAACAATCTGGTCTTCGTTCGCAGATACACCGAGATGAGCTCGTCGGGCTCCAGATCACTCTCGATGTCTGATACTGCAACGTCGTCGCCTCGGTCGGCTGTCAAACATTGATGGATGGGTTCCTGTGCATGAGCATTTGTGGGCCGCGGCGTAACTTCCTCGGGCTCGGGAGCGGCGACGATGGATTTGGGAGTCACATATTCGTACTCATGCAGCTCTTCGTCGTTGCAGTTCCATGCCAGCCATTCCAGACACTCTGTGACTCCCCAAGCCTGGTCAGTACTACTGACCGTGGATTGAGAGAGCACGTGAGCGATTGCCTCGCTGACTCGGCTAGCCTGTAGATCAAGACCAAGTAAGGTCGTTCGCAATTGCCACACCTTTGAAAGTAGCTCGTCGCCTTTAGGCAAAGGACGGCCTTGTATGGCAGACGTTGCTTGTCCAGTCGGAGCCGGTCCCAGATCAAGGATGTGCAATATCAACTCCTCGGGAAGCCAGTCTTTGACGGACAGATGGTCGGCTTGACCACGTAGGAGCCGCTTCTCCGTCTGCAGACGAGTGACCTGTCGTGATGACTCCTTCCTGACTTTGCTGCCATGATTCTCAGCGAACGCTTGGAGTTCGGACAGTTCTAGTCGGGCTTCGAGTTCTTCTGGACTTAATTCATGAAGTTCTCGATCACCGTTACCGTTGGTGACGACGGCCTTATTGCCAACTACGGGTGGGACGATCTGATCCGGAGTGTTCACGCCAGAGACTTCGATACTGCTGATCTCGTCCGGCTTCTCCAGCGGTTTCGCCTTGGATGCGATCGATGTTGTGGCAACGCCCCTTGCTGGATTTGCTGCAGGCTTCTTCTTCTTCGCTTTGCCTCCGGGCATTGTGGTTAAATGTTCTTCCTAGGCAGAGTGAATCTGTAGTACCTTCTAGAGTTCGAGATCCATATGTAAATAATAGAAATGTTCGTGTTTGCACGTTACGGTGCAGTACAGACTTTTGGTCAAGTATTTTGTGCACACGAGCTTCGTCACTTCACACAGACTTTATCCACGTGGAGACACCGTGATCCCACCGAAGTCCTCATCTCCTTGAACATCTTGCATGCCTTAGGATTCCATGGATGAGGCTGATGGACGTTATGGCTGATGAGGCGAACACGAATGGCGACCATGCCTTGGGGGATGTTGCAGCCCTTCGCAAAGTGCTGCTGTCAAATTCGACAAAACGACGGAGTCACGAGCTCCAGCAGTTGAAGGAAGAGCTCGTGAATGAAGGTAGGTAAGGCTTGCCATATGCCGCGATCCCAATTGCAAAGTCCACCTACTGACAAGTAGATAGGTGATTCACGCTTCCAATTATCCCAAGTCCTTGATATCATCTTCGATACCTACCCTCTTTATGTCGATGCACGATCAAGAAAGGCGGCAGAGCAATACCTGGCTGCAGCAGGAGCGTCGCTTGACCACAAGGAAGCGCTTTCCGACTTCGCCACGCGGATACAGTACGAGGCAAAGAAGACGAGCATAGCACCTGGTAACGCCTTCGTGCTGGTAAGGTGGAGCTCGCAGATGATACAAGACACGGGTAGAGAGAAGCTACTTTGGGACGCATATGGCGCTAAGCTGATGCAATGCCTGACTGATGCCCTGGACACCTTGTTGGCTTCAGGTCCAAAAGAGAGTACTCGTGTGACTGC
>KZ111187.1:148265-173233 GCA_002077045.2 Rachicladosporium sp. CCFEE 5018
TGCCTTAGGATTCCATGGATGAGGCTGATGGACGTTATGGCTGATGAGGCGAACACGAATGGCGACCATGCCTTGGGGGATGTTGCAGCCCTTCGCAAAGTGCTGCTGTCAAATTCGACAAAACGACGGAGTCACGAGCTCCAGCAGTTGAAGGAAGAGCTCGTGAATGAAGGTAGGTAAGGCTTGCCATATGCCGCGATCCCAATTGCAAAGTCCACCTACTGACAAGTAGATAGGTGATTCACGCTTCCAATTATCCCAAGTCCTTGATATCATCTTCGATACCTACCCTCTTTATGTCGATGCACGATCAAGAAAGGCGGCAGAGCAATACCTGGCTGCAGCAGGAGCGTCGCTTGACCACAAGGAAGCGCTTTCCGACTTCGCCACGCGGATACAGTACGAGGCAAAGAAGACGAGCATAGCACCTGGTAACGCCTTCGTGCTGGTAAGGTGGAGCTCGCAGATGATACAAGACACGGGTAGAGAGAAGCTACTTTGGGACGCATATGGCGCTAAGCTGATGCAATGCCTGACTGATGCCCTGGACACCTTGTTGGCTTCAGGTCCAAAAGAGAGTACTCGTGTGACTGCCATTCGAGTGGCTCGACGCGCTTTCCGTGTCGTGTTCAAGTCAACGTTTGGCGACGAGGCGGTATCGCAGTGCGTTCAGCTACTCACTACCAAGCGACCGACGCCTACACCCAAACATGCTGTTCCTCTCGGTGTCATTGCGGGCGTGTGCAAGCGATTGCCCAATCGCACCAACGTTCTTGCCGCGCGAAAGAAGGACTACATCGATTTCTGGCTGCGAGAGGTTCTTGGCTCGAAGTCGCAGCTACCTGAGTACATCGCGACAGGTCTGCGAGACTTTTTCGAATCGTTCCTCGAGCTTGAGGACGTAAAACGAGACTTGGTGCCCACGATCGAAAAAGCACTGCTCCGAGCACCAGAAGTTGTTCTCAACGATCTTACAAGTCCGCTCTTCTCCGCACTTCCGGTCAGCTACGACTTGTCCGAGATCCTCGCAGGGCACTTGCTCAAGCCACTGTTAACTAACATCAAATCCACCAACCTCACTGTACGTGCTGGTGCAGCGACTACCTTCGTGGTGATCGCAGGGCGCAGTAACGATGATGCACATCTAGCAAAGATCGCGGATGAGATACTAGCTCCATTGAAAGCGAACAAAGTCCCTGCTGCTGACCAACGAGCAATGCAGGTGCAGTTGCTCTCAGCTCTACCGGCAAAGGAGGATCTGGCTGCAACCATTACGATGTGTCTTGTTTCGATCGTTGCTAAAGAGGCGAACGAAGCTGCTGCGGCCGCCCAGATCTCAGCGATCGCTCTCTTCACGGCACTACCGCTTCAGCATGGTGCCAGCATCAGCAGAGACGTTGCTGCCGCCTTCACCAAAGGATTGGCGGAGAAGCGCTTGCCGATGCGCCGTCTCTGGGCGCTGCGTTTGGCTGAAGTGATATGGGCTCTTCCAGCCGGGCCTGCTCAAGAGCACGTACTTGCAACTCTGTTAGATCCAAGCATTGCCGCACTACTCGAAAGCTTCAATGACGCGATGACGAACCCAGTACCCGCAATACAAAATGGGCAAGCATCTATCGCTTATGCAGCAATTGCGATATGCTTGGCGAAGGTACCAATCTCGACCGAGCTGAAAAGCAATGCCGCCATCAAGAAAGCCAACATGCGTGAGAAGGTCGTCGCGCTGGACCCAAAACCATCCATCCTGTTGAATCCACGGGTGTATTCGAAGCTGACCATTGACGATGACCTCAAGTGGTTTGCGCGCGCACTTGGCGCCGTCTCCCCAAGCTTGGTCACTTCGGAAGGCGCGAAATCTGCGCAGACCGCATGGGCACAAGCAGTACTGTACCTGCTCTGTTCAGGAAGCATATCACCAGTCATCAAGAAGGAAGCAACATCACTGCTTCAGCAGCTTTACATGAATGATCCTGCGGTGATCTCGCGTATCGTTACCGGTGGGCTATGGCAGTGGTGCGAAGACATCGAGACTGCGGCAAAAGACAGTGCAGCAGTGTTGTCAAATACTAGGCGAACGCAGCTACATAAGGCCGTACGGACCATCTGCCCTGATGCAGAGGCAGCCGACAAGTTTGGGCACGCCATTGACAAGATCGCTATGTCGGAACAGATGACTAGGCTCCTGGTTCTTTGTCAGCCTCAGTTGCTGCCACGCGTACCTTGGATCGAACTTTGTCTCAAGACTGGAATTGATCCCGGAGCATTAGCAACAGCATCAGCTTCGCAGTGTCTTCAGAGTGTACTTGCTATCACCGAGACACCGAGCTACCGCATGCTACCATCGTTTCAGACAGCAGCCTATAGCGCGCTCGCAGAGCTGGCATTCGTGGCTCCCGAGACTATGACTGCCCTTATTGTGAACCAGATCAGCACAGACTTGAATCCGATGCAGCTGGATGACGTTGGCCCCACAGAAGCCGCCATCTACCGCACGCCCGAGGGGACTGCTTTTGTTGACGTTCTTTCTGCTACTGCTCCCGCGCAAGCTATAAGCAAGAACACAAAGGACTACGATACTTTGAAGTGGGAGGAAGAGCTCAGGACTTCCCTGGCACAAAAGAAGGGCCAAGCTAAGAAGCTCACACCTGATCAGCAGGCCAAGGTCAACGCTCAGCTTACAAAGGAGGCTGCTGTTCGCAAGCACGTGGCAGAGGTGGACGCGCGATTCCGTCGTGGCATCGGCACTGTCGCGGCGCTTGCCACTGGTCCTCCTACGGAAGCTGAAGCCTGGTTCGGTCCACCTGTCAAGCTGTTATTCGAAGCTGTACAAGCTGGCGCGGGCCTTGTAGTCGGCGACGCTGCAGCACTGGGCTATTTGCAATGCGCAGACCGCACCTCACAGCGACTTGGTCCGTTGCGCCCTTTCGTTGGCGTGGCGACCCTGCGTGCCGCTGGAGTCACCGTGCTTCCTGAGAACCTCACCGTTGAGCCACTTGGTGATCTAGTCACAAGGCTATTGTACCGATTACGTTCACTCGGCGAACAGCGTCCTTTCGACAGTATAACGCTGAGCTACGTTCTTTCGCTCATCTTCCTTGTACTCGAGCATGGCGGCATCGATCGGGGCGAGCAAGAAGACGCCGATGAGCAGATCATTCTCGCTATCGAATTTCTTTCCTTTCACACTAGCACATGCAGCGATCCACGTCTGCCGCGGGAGAAGCTGCTTCATACCCTGATTTCAGCGATGCAACAGTATACGCAGCACTTCCGACCACTGAAGGATTGCTTCACGGATCTTTGCAGATGCATCGCGCCCAGCATGATCACCGCGGAGACCGACATCACTGTGAAGGGTTCTATTGTGGCCGATCCATCAGTTCGTGGTGCAGTGTTGCAGGCGATCAGTGCCGAGTTAGAGCTGAGCGACCGCGACTTCTACGTCGAGATCTGGCTGGCGTGCCATGATGATGTGGACGAGCACAGGGTCATTGCTGAAGAGATCTGGGAGGAGAACGAGTTGAAGATTGTCACAAAGGCACCGGAGGACATCTTGCCCTACTTGGAGTCAAGTGACAGTCAGCTACGTCGAGCAGCGGCTCGAGCAATGGCGATGGCTGTGAAAGCTCAGCCCGGTACGTTCGAAGAAACGCTCAGCCGATTGCAGGCGACCTATCTTGAACGCGCGAAGCCTCGCAAACCCGAACTTGACAAATATGGCTTAGTGGTCAAGAGAAGCTCTCAAGATCCTTGGGAAGCAAGACATGGCATCGCACTTGCATGCAAGGAGCTTGCAGCGATCTTCCCGGACAAAGACTTGGTACGCTTCTTGAACTTCATGATCGAGAGTGGCCCTCTAGGCGATGCAAGTGCAACGGTCCGCGACAGTATGGTTGACGCCGCCGCCACGGTCGTCAGATTGCGTGGCAAGGCTCAAGTCGAGCCGCTCATGAAGCTATGCGAAACCACCCTGGAAGGCTCTGGTAACGCATCAGCACAGCAGGACCTCGTCAACGAGGCTGTGGTCATCCTGTACGGTGCACTAGCACAGCATCTGCCCAGTGGGGACGACCGCACACCAAAGGTCGTCCAGCGTCTTCTGGCCACTCTCAGCACGCCGTCCGAGTCGGTACAATATGCTGTGTCGCAATGTCTACCGCCACTTGTTCGCGCATCAAGCGACCAAGCCAGCGCATATCTTGCACAGATGATCGATGAGACGTTGCACTCAAAGAAGTATGCCGCACGCCGTGGTGCGGCATATGGACTCGGCGGTGTAGTCAAGGGCAAGGGTATCTCGATCTTGCGCGAAGCCCGCGTCATGTCTACGCTGAGAAGTGCCACCGAGAACAAGAAAGATGTCAATGAACGCCAGGGAGCGTACTTGGCATACGAGATAATGTCCTTGCTACTGGGTCGCATCTTCGAGCCCTATGTGATCCAGATCGTGCCGCAATTGCTTGCTGGCTTCGGTGACGCGAGCGCAGATGTGCGCGACGCTTGTCTAGATGCTTCCAAGACCGCATTCTCGTCGCTGAGCTCGTTTGGCGTCAAGCAAGTCCTGCCAATTCTGCTTCAAGGTCTCGACGAGCAGCAATGGCGCAGCAAGAAAGGTGCTTGCGACTCGCTCGGTGCGATGGCTTATCTTGATCCCCAGCAGCTCGCGGTTAGCTTGCCCGATATCATCCCACCTCTGACGGATGTACTTAACGATAGCCACAAAGAAGTCCGCCTTTCCGCCAATAAGAGCTTACAACGCTTCGGCGAGGTTATCGGCAACCCTGAGGTCAAGGGTCAGGTCAGCATCTTACTGAAAGCTCTCAGCGACCCGACGAAGTATACCGAGACGGCACTCGATGCGCTCATCAAAGTCAACTTTCTGCACTACATTGACGCACCGTCGCTTGCGCTTATTGTACGTATCCTCGAGCGTGGCTTGGGCGACAGGTCTGGCACGAAGAGGAAGGCGTCGCAGATCATCGGAAGCTTGGCCCATCTGACAGAGCGCAAGGACTTGATTGCTCACCTACCAATCTTAGTTGCTGGACTGCGAGTCGCCATCGTCGATCCAGTACCTACCACGAGAGCAACAGCATCGAAGGCTCTCGGCTCCACTGTCGAAAAGCTGGGTGAGGATGCACTACCAGACCTCATACCAAGTCTTATGCAGACACTCAAATCTGACACGGGCGCTGGTGATCGTCTAGGTTCCGCCCAAGCGCTCAGTGAAGTACTGGCTGGCTTGGGCACTGGCCGTCTCGAGGAGACTCTTCCCACCATTCTTCAGAACGTATCAAGCTCGAAGGCTGCTGTTCGCGAGGGCTTCATGTCACTCTTCATTTTCTTGCCGGCTTGCTTTGGCAACAGCTTCGCCAACTACCTCGCGAAGGTCATTCCTCCCATCTTGGGTGGTCTGGCGGACGATGTGGAATCGATCCGCGAGACCTCACTTCGTGCCGGACGCTTGCTTGTCAAGAACTTCGCTACCCGCTCGATCGATCTTCTTCTGCCTGAGCTCGAGCGCGGTCTGGCAGACGATAGCTACCGCATCCGTCTCAGCTCTGTTGAGCTTGTCGGCGATCTGCTCTTCAACCTCACTGGTATCAGTGGCAAGGCAGAGCAAGACGAAGTCGAGGAGAATGCCAACGAAGCTGGTGCGTCGCTACTGGAAGTCCTCGGCGAAGAGCGCCGCAACAAAGTTCTCTCTGCGTTATACATTTGCCGCAACGACACATCTGGTCTGGTCCGCACAGCAGCCATCAATGTCTGGAAGGCTCTCGTTTCCAGTCCACGTACCCTACGCGAGCTTGTGCCCACCCTCACGCAATTGCTCATCCGCAGACTGGCAAGCTCGAATATGGAGCAAAAGGTCATTGCCGGCAACGCTCTCGGCGAACTTATTAGGAAAGCTGGAGAAGGCGTGCTCACGACACTTCTACCTACGCTCGAGGAAGCACTGCAGACGTCGACCGACACAGACGCAAGACAGGGTATCTGTATTGCGTTGCGGGAGGTCATATCGTCATCTGTACCGGAGGCTCTCGAGGACTACGAGAAGACGCTCATTGGCGTTGTGCGCACTGCGCTTACTGATCCGGATGAGGATGTGCGAGAGGCAGCAGCCGAGGCCTTCGATTCGCTACAGAAGATGTTCGGAAAGAGGGCGATTGACCAGGTGCTACCGCATCTGCTTACTATGCTGCGGACTGAGAGCGAGGCTGAGAATGCTATGTCTGCTCTGCTCACGCTACTTACGGAGTCTACGAGGTCGAACGCTATCTTACCCAACCTGCTACCGACGCTACTTACACCGCCGATCACGGCTTTCAATGCACGAGCACTGGCTTCGCTTGCAGAGGTTGCATCCTCGGCCATGACGAGGAGACTGCCAAACATCCTGAACGCTCTTATGGACAGCATTATTGGTACCAAGGATGAATCACTTCAAGAGGAGTTGACCACCTCATTTGACACAATACTACTTTCCGTGGACGAGTACGACGGACTGAATACCATGATGGCAGCAATGTTGGCTCTCGTCAAGCATGACGACCATCGCCGGCGCCGCCTCGCTGAGCTTCGCTTTGCAAAGTTCTTCACAGATGCAGATGTGGACTTCTCGAGATACTACCCGGATCTCATCCGCGCGCTGCTGATCGCATTCGATGATCGAGACTCAGAGACGGTAAAAGCTGCGTGGACTGCACTCACCGCACTCACTCAGCGCTTGCGGAAGGAGGAGATGGAGTCATTGGTCATCTCTACACGCCAGACACTCAACCATGTTGGTGTAGCCGGTCACGCATTGCCAGGCTTCTCGCTACCGAAAGGCATCAACGCTATCTTGCCTATCTTTTTACAAGGTCTGATGAACGGCTCGACCGAGCAGAGAACTCAAGCTGCACTCGCCATTTCGGACCTCATCGACAGAACCAGCGCAGACGGCTTGAAGCCTTTCGTTACGCAGATCACTGGTCCGTTGATTCGTGTCGTATCTGAGCGCTCGACTGAGCTGAAGGCTGCCATCTTGCTCACGCTCAACAACTTGCTGGAGAAGATCCCAACATTCCTCAAGCCGTTCCTGCCACAACTGCAGCGCACATTCGCAAAGTCGCTTGCAGATCCGACCAGCGAAGTGTTACGCAGCAGAGCTGCCAAGGCGTTGGGCACACTCATCACAATGACGCCTCGTATCGATCCACTAATCGCTGAGCTTGTGACCGGCTCTAAGACGAGCGATAGTGGTGTTCGCAATGCTATGCTGAAGGCGCTGTATGAGGTCGTTAGCAAAGCTGGCGCGAACATGAGCGAGGTGTCTCGGAACTCGATTCTTGGTTTGATCGACTCGGACCAGGAAGAGCAAGATGATGCGATGACCATCACTTACGCTAGGCTCCTTGGTGCACTTATAGCCAAGCTGCCGCCTGATGGATCCACGGGTCTGATCAAGTACGTATTTGCCCTACGCATCAGTACGACTTTACAGCAGCTAACCATATCATAGATCCCGAGTCGTCACGAACCACTTTACCAAGTCTTCAGTACTTGCCCTCAACGCCGTCCTCGTCGAATCTCCAGAAACGCTGACAACCGGCTCCTTCGCCGATATTACACCCACAGTCCTCGTACAGGGCATTACGTCCTCGAATCCCTTCACAGCCAGCAACTGCGTTCTCGCGGCCGGCAAATGGCTTCTCTCACCCGCCACAGAGAAGACCTACGATTCCACGAAACCGCTCTTCGATGCTTTGGCGCAAGTCATCGCCCCTGGCGCACCAGTCGACACCCGTCGCTTAGCGCTCGTAGTCATCCGCACTGTGGCCAGGAACGAGAACGACCTCGTGCGTCCACATCTAGCTACCCTGGCACCGCCAATCTTCGCCTCAGTCCGCGACATGGTCATACCCGTTAAGCTCTCTGCTGAAGCCGCTTTCCTAGCCATCTTCAACGTTGTCGATGAGGAAAGCGAAGTCTTCGACAAGTACATGGCTGGTCCTGCTGGGCAAGCGCTGCCGCCGGGGCCGAAGAGGAGCATGGCTGAATACTTCAAGAGAGTCGCGTTGAGGTTAAGTGGGCAAGCGAAGGAGAGACGGGAGGCTGAGGGGGGACAGGGAGGTTTGGGGTTGAGTGGGGATGAGAGGGAGGATGAGAGGGAGATTTGGAGTGTGGGGAGGGTTGAGATGGGGGAGGGAGTGTTTGACGAGTAGAGGAGGCATGTATGAGGTGCAAAAGTCCATACTGTACACATGAGATCATGTCAACATACTTCAGCTGGTTTAAGCTGCTCTATAATGGCTTCACTCTGGCGGGCGAGGTGGATGGAACGTCACGTGGGGACTGATCGGCTGAGTCATGTCCTCGGTCACTGCCGGCTTGGCATTTCCGGCCTGATCATCAACCACCTTCCACTTCACAAACGCCTCACGTCTCACACTATCGCTACGCCATGTCTTCTCGCGGCTCAACGACACTCTACGTGTCTGGCTTTGGCCACGGTACCCGCGCCCGCGATCTCGCATACGAATTCGAACGGTACGACGCCCTCCCACCCCTCCCATGAATACCTCCCCCTCCCCGATCGAGCCGCACCCCTCCTTCCCTTCCCCGATCGATCCGCATCCCCTCTCCCCTTCCACATTCGAGCCCTCGAGGCATCGGCGGTCCCCATTTCGACGTGCGACTCGCCCGTCGCTCGCAACATGCGACCTATGAAAGACAGATATTGACAGCATATCAAGGTATGGCCGACTCGTGCGCTGTGACATTCCGGCGCCACGTACTGCGTCTAGCAGACTGTAAGTATTCCGCAGACCTCTAAACGGGGACTGGTTTGGCTGACACAAGATAGCTTCGCGTTTGTAGAGTACGAGAGCCGTCGCGATGCCGACGATGCCTACCATGAGATGCACAATAAGCGCATCGGCCACGATGATCTCCTGAAGATCGAGGTTTGCCACCCTTGCTCACTATGCCATACACAAATATTAACTTTCATCAAGTGGGCCCGCACACCTCCCTCAGCAAACTGGCGCTTCGACCCAGGCTCCGCTCCTCGCCGCGACGGCGGAAGTGCTCGCGACACGCGCGAGCCCCGCGAATCCGGTCGTGAGAGCGCACGCCGCTCTCCCCGCCGCGGTGGCCGTTCAGCTTCTCCTCCACGCCGCTCGACCCGCGACTACTCGCCTCGTGGCGATCGTGACCGCGGCGACAGACTAGACGCGCGTCGTGATCGCAGGGACCGCGATCGCTCGCGCAGTCCAGACGACAGGGACAGGGACACGAAGGAGGTGAGGGACCGGGACGATGATGTGGTCGTGAGGGACCGTGAGCCGTTGGGTGATGAGAGGGAGAATGGGGTTAACGGGGATGCACACAAGGGTGAGTAGTCGGTGCACGACTTTTTGGGAATCGTGAGCTGACTTTGATACAGAGCGCGACGATGCGCCACCACATCATGACGACCTCGACACGGCAGAGTAGGTATAGACGGCAGAGGTCCGAGCGAAGTATCAGAGTCTCGTTGTGCGAGAGGGCATCTCATGGGTCACTTCTCAGTGGGCACAGTGTCCCGAGCTGGCGCCATCATGATATTGACGTGCTCGCAGCACTCCACCGCCAGGAGTGAGGGCTTTAGCGCTCGAACAAGATTCACACCATCCATTAGCTTTCCCCGTGTAAACGTGATCACAGTTCGCTAGAATCATTGTCGATCTGCCTATCTCCTTGGTCGTCTGACGCAGATCTTTGGAATGACCCTGATCATCTGACCATTGTCGAGCAGAAACACAGTCGTGTGCATCGTTGCCCTGCAGCACGAGTTTCATCGCAGCTTCCAGTACCTTATGCATGCACTCCTGTCGATCGCTGCAGTCTGTGACTGAATCGCCTTAGATCGCCGTAGTGAAGTACCTAAGCAATTCATCGCCGTCCTGGTTAGACTTGAGCGGAGAGGTGAGCTGGACCACGCTCTACGATCCTCTGGAGGTGCCTTTGACAACCTGTGCAAACAGCCTGTCATGCTGTGGTCTGATATGGATAGAGAGATGCAGGTTTCCAATGCCCATCTTCCTATCTTCCTTGGCGCTTCCAGACGAAGTTAGTGCTCCGCTCGCACGTGCATTCACCACGCGTCAATGGCGCAATGTTGGCTTGCACTAGACGTGGAATAACGGCTGGCGCTCCGCCAGTTCTTCCGCCATCGCTTCGACAGGATCTCGCGTCGATAGGAAAAGTAGTCAACAGGGACGGGGAATCAAGACAGGAACGAGGAAACGCTGCGTGAGTGTGCTATGTGAAGCGTACAGGTAGGACTTCACTTATTGATTTTCCTATATCGATTCCTGGTTATCGATCTTCCCAACTCAATTTACCCAAGATTGTCCACGCGAGGCCAAATGACTCGGCGACTGGCGTGATGCAGGGATTCTGACCGACGCCAACGATGCACGACGATGGAGCTACTGTTGTGGGTGCTGGGATCTCTGCGATGCAACGGCGCAGCACCTGCATCTCTATCTCTGCTAACCTGCCGCTCGCATTCTCGTCTGATTGATATAGTGAGGGAAATACTTGGCCTGCTTCTCTCGGAGACCCCATTTTGCTTTCGACTTTCAACGAAGCAGAGTACAGCATTGTCGACGTCGGCTCTGGGACTATCGCATAACCACACCGGGACGCATTGTTCTGGAACCCTGCAGAGGCTCAACATCAATCACGAAGCCACGAGACCGACGACAAAGCTACGACTGTGTAATCCAATCGGCCATCAGAGAGCCGCGGTAGTGAATCGCCGAGAATTGCGACGTCGAGCGTAACACCACAGTCCTTACCTGACAAAGCCGAGAGACACCTCGTCGAGCCGCCGCACTCAACCACACTCCTTGCAGTCTGCACACCCACACCATCCTTTCGTCACCATGGGTTTCATGGACAACCTCCGCGCAAAATACGACCTCTACCGCCTCGAGCAACGATATACTCGCCGCGATAAGCGCACGACATTCATCTCAAACGCACAGTACGTGGACGGCGAGTATGTCTACAACGTATCGAGTCCAATAAGCACAAAGTCGAGTGGAAGCTTCGGGAGTGGGTTCGGGAACAAGAACAGGGCAAGCGTGTTGGTGACGGAAGTGTTCTCACGAGACAGGAGCAACAAAGCTGGGTGAGGGCTGGTGCTTGCAGCTTGGGAGGGAAGGAGTCATGAGTGGAGCCAGCGCATAAGGGAAACTCGACAAGGCGAGTCGTTTAGTGCGAGAGGTAGATGCAGAGACGCTGCTAGGCGTCAGCTGGCTGAGCACGACTTGGATGGACATGGCTCTCGGCAGCGACCTTGCACCACGACGTCACGGCCTCGAGAGTGCGACAAACAGAAGCAGGAGATATGAGTGGCTGGACAATGATGTACCGGTCGTAGGAGTGGTGGGCCTAGTCTCATGTGTACATGCGAATATTCAATTAGCGGCACATTTTGCATAGGGAACACTTGAGGAGGGTGGTATTCGTAGCTCAGAGCGAAACCAATGTAAACACCAATTGAATATCGAACTTCTACGTGTTGTCCTGCACTCGTATGATTGTTGTATCGCTCTCGACTATTTCATAGTCCAGCATCCGTGTGCCTCGGCCCACCATCAGTCTACTTCGTCCTCGACTTACAAGCACCAAGTCGACGATGCAAGTAATACAGCACGTTATAGATCTCTCGAGATAGACTACAGAGCAAAGATAGAGTGCTTTCGACATAGGATTCGATCCGGAAATATTGGAGCCTCAATTGACACTCCACCAAGCGAGTTCGGTCCCAAGCCACCACACTGGATTCGCGAGGCCGGCATTTGCAGCGTGCACTATACCAAATGCTTTGAATTGAAGCAATTGAGAGCCTTCAGATCACTGGATTGAATACAGTCTAGCGCTACTCTCCGCGCACGATGGGCTGGGTTGACCCCATCCCTCGCGCCCCAGGCCTCCACCTCGGCGGCCTTTGGGCCCTCTACCAACCCCAACTCATGGCAGCCGCAAATATAACACACGTCCTATCTGTGATAGACTTCTCCCTCTACACTCTCAATGGATCCGAGGACTTTCTCAAGGCCCAGCAGTATACTCATATGATAATCCACATCGAAGATGACCCCAACGAGAACCTGCTCCAGCATTTCGAGGCCATGACGGAATTCATCGATCGAGGATTGGGGGAAGGAACTGGCGTGTTCGTGCACTGTGCGATGGGAAAGTCGAGGAGTGCTGCTGCTGCTGTGGCGTATTTGATGTGGAAGGAGAACGTTGACAGGGATGTGGCGCTGGCTTGGGTCTGTGAAGGACGGCCGGTGTGCGGGCCGAACCTGGGCTTCATGGAGCAATTGGATGTCTGGAGTAGGATGTTGAAAGTCGATGTAGGGCCAGAGAGGCGAGAAGTGTACGATACTTGGGAAAAGGGTCGATTCCGAGGAATGGCGCATGAGTGGGAGGCGCGAGAGGTGAAGCCAAGGCTGTGACCGCACTGAGTAGGACGAACCTTACCACGCACTTTGCCGATCGTTGCACCGAGCTTGTCCATCCGCAGGTCGCCCATTATGGCTCTAGTCATCTTCATCGGGCCATAGCTGAAGGACAAATGTCCACAACTCGAAACTATTAAGGCCACAGCCAGCGTACTCTGGATGATAACGTGCCATTCTCGCCCAGTAGTCTGCAAGCATGGACGTTGGGACATTGTGCGAGGTTGAGGGCGAGAAGTATGCTTCCAGCGCGGGTATGCCGTCCAGCTCCTCTTCGACTCGCTCCTTGGCATCCAGCTGTTCTTGCTCCAGGTTTGGGCAAGTCCTTATTTCTTCCAGAAGTTCGGGAGCGCATTGACATATCCAAATCCACGTACTCACTATTGCATCATTCTGGAAAATCGTTCTCATCTTGTCGGCTCCCAAGATTTCAAGGCGGCCAACGCCAATGAAGGTCGCTGACCACGGACCGTACACCGCTGTATTCTCCATGAAACCTTCGCGTACCCCGGTGGTGGTCTCAAGAAAGATATCCCAGTCGGACTGAACATGCACAGTCAAGACCTTCAATTGCGGGTATTGGACTTTGATCTCGGTCGCGATTTTGATGAATGGATAAGGATTCAGACAGATAGGCGTGCGCTCATCGTCGTCCTTCGTCCATCCCTCACGTGTCGGCACCAGATGCAATTGCCGGTACTTGGTCATCAAAGACGTGCAAGGCACGTATTGAGGCGCCAGAGCTAGCTTCAATCCACCGCTGGGCAAATCGGGATCGACCAGACCTAGGAATCTGTTCTGGACGAATAGTGCGTCGCAGGCTTCGTGGTAGGTGGCTTTATTGACGAGTAGTAGCGCGACCTCGATCCAGCGAGACTTGAAAACAGGCGTGGGAGGCGGATGCTCCATCATGACCGACTCAACGCATGCTGTACGAAAGTTCTCGCGCGCAGCTATGTGACGCCGACGTTGCCATAGGTTGCAGTCGCTCCGATAGCGTTCCCTGTCGCATGCTACGGGAAGCCAGTAGGGCTCAGTGTTGAAGGCGCTGAGATCTCGAAATGGAGGCGGATTGCTTGGAGCATAGTATAGCGTGCCTTTGTGTGTGAACTAGTGTTGAAAGATATTGGCACGAAGCTCTGGTGGCAGCTTGTCGGAGAACAGTGCCATGCCGGTGCAGGGCGCCGCTGTCGCCCGTCTCGTTGAGTCTACGAGGCGTGTTGATGTCGCAGTCGCGGTCACCTAATGCTGCAGGCCTCGTAAGCGTAGGGGCGTTTGGTAACTTGAGAGCAATGTGCAGATAGAGTAGTCGAGTGGAGTAGGCAGTAAAACATACGTCGTATTTCCTGGCTCCGTGCGGACCCGCCGACGCGTTTCAGAGGCGCGTTTTCGGCTGGCAGGTGCGATTACAGCGTGCTTAGGAAGGAGCGAACCAACACCGCCGAGTGGCGACTTGGCTACGCATCACTCATTGCATCGATTCCGCTGGCAGAGCACATACAAGCTCATAGTGTCTCCGCTCTAGCGATCTCGTCGATAATGCTGCCGATCCTACCCACAGCGCCTATGCTCCTAGTACACACCTACCAATGCTTTTACCCACAATCAATCATGCCCGTATATCCGAGATCTCGGCATCAACCACTGACACCGCACCAGCGTTACCCGCATCCGTCGAACCGTTCAGTAAAGCAATCGCAGAGATCACATCCGAGGGCTCTAGCAGATGCCAAGTGGCAATGGTCTGCTTCGAGCTAGCGCCGACAGTACAGGCGAAGATATTCTCCGCCTGAAGTGATGAAGCTCGCAGTGAGCGGAACATGTCTGTAAAGTACGTCAGCACGGCGAGCCCAGCGAGGAGATGTCAACGAAGTCTAGCTTTACTCACCTTCATCCGTGAAATCATCCCCAAGGCACAGCACGAAATCCGGCTCCTTTCCTTTCCCACTACCATATTCGCCGATCAAGCGCTTCGCAATCTCGCCCTTGTTCACAAATCTCGGCCTGACCTCCAGATTGGCCTTCCCGGGCATGACCTCGACTTCAAACTCCCTACACACAGTTGCTTCGAGCTCCTTCTGACACTGCTGCGCTTGGAAGGCGCCATACTCTGGGTCCGCGCGCCGGTAGTGCCAGGTGATAGCGATCTTCTTGCGTTCGATGAAGCTTCCCTGAGTGCGCTCGGAGTATTGCGAGAAGACCTTGATGACCGCAGCTTGCCAAATCTCCATATCCATACTCTCGGTCAGATTCATCCAATTGTTTGAGCTTGGGTTCCGCATGAACGAGCCGTGCTCGGCGCTGAGCCCGAGCTCCGATATCGAGCCCATCCACTCGTCTAGGAATGCTTGATCGCGACCGGAGATAATCCAAACTGCGTTTCTGGGATCTGACGAAAGTGTCTTGAGATTGCGAGTGACTTTGTCTGAAGGGATGGCGGCTTCAGGATCACCTACGATCGGCGTGAGGGTGCCGTCGTAGTCGAACATGAAGAGTCGTCGCGAGGCTTTGCGATAGCGGGAGAGCATCTGGGCACGGTCCAGCGCAGGCGTTGCTTTGGACTGATCATGCTTAGTGAGATTCGTGAGCAGACGTCTGAGGAAAGACTTTGTCCAAGATTGCACTGTGTTTCTCGTCACATAGTCGAAGTTCTCCTGATGTATCTCTGTCTTGATGTCTGCGGGCATCGATAGGGCGGCGTTGATGGCCTCTGCAGTACCTCCAAGATCCCAAGGGTTGATATGCATGGTGTTACCAAGACTGCCCGCCGTTCCTGAGAATTCGGAGATGATTAGAGGGCCATGATTGTCTCGCTGAGCGCAAATGTACTCCAAGGCCGTCGTGTTCATGCCGTCGCGAACACTCGTGATAAGACCAACATCCGCCACTCGCAGCAGTGCAAAGTACTCCTCCTTCGAGAGGTACTGTGGGTAGTGCTGTACGGGCGTGAAGCTGAGCGATCCGTAGTTGCCATTGATCCTGGCCACGAGATCGCTGATCTTATTCGCGGTCTTGTCGGACTTCTCCACGCGGTCCTCGATACTCGTCGGACTTGTGACTTGTATCAGAACCACCTTATCGCGCCACTCTGGATGTCGGTCAAGGAAGATCTCAAACGCTTGTAGCTTCTGCGCCACGCCTCGCACGGTGTCTAGGCGGTCACGGCCAACGATGATCTTCTTGCCCGCATACTGCTCGCGAATAGCCTGTACCTTCTCATCTACACCGTGTGACTCGAACGCCGCTTTAAGCGTCGACTCAGCGTTGATGCCGATCGGGAACACGTCCACTGCAACGTGCGCTCCATATGCATCCACACCAGCTTGTGACGAGTCGAAGCCCAATATGCGGGTACAGCAAGAAGAGAAGTGCCGTGAATAGCTGTACGCTTGGAAACCAATCATATTAGCTCCAAGGACGCCTTCCAGAATTTCCTTCCGCCGACTCAGACACCGATAGAACTCGCTGCTTGGGAACGGCACATGCAGAAAGAAGCCGATGTAGATGTTGGGTAGACGCTGCCTAAGCAGACTGGGTAGTAGAAGTAGGTGATAGTCATGTATCAAAACGACGTCGCCGGGCTTGTATACGCTCATGATCGTATCAGCGAACGCCTTATTCATGCGATAGTATGTCGTCCAGGCCTTGCGGACCTCGCGACCATCGGTAGGCTCGTTCTGCTTATAGTGGAAAAGCGGAAACAGCTCGTGCTCGCCATATCTCCGCCACTTCTTCTGATCTCTGAATGTAGCAACGCGGTCGTCGCTCATCTCATCCCACAGCCACACAGGTGCGACTCGACCGCCGTGATCGTGTTCCAATTGTCTTTCCAGTCGCTGTCTATCGGCCTCGGGAACCTTCATATCAGTGAGATCATGTGGCTGCGCCGGCTTGGCATTCCTGTCCACGGGTATGGGCGCGGATGCTTTGTTGAAGGGTACCCCATTCCTCGGTCCACCTGCAGATCTGGCCATATCGATCTCACCAGTCCATCCGACAAGCGTGTGATTCCATGGAGACTCCGGCCCAGACAAGTACGAAAAGGAGTCGAACAATGCTGAAGTTCCTCTGCGAGCGTCGAGCTCCCAGTCAGCGTTGGGAGCATAGGCGATCTTGTGAGGGACGCAGAAGGTGGCGCTAATCACATGCCCGCTCAACTTAAGATCGGGATGCGACTTTCGCGGATCGATCTCAGCAAGATCGTTCCCATGCGGTCGTCCAGTAGACAGGCTCAGCCTTCTAAGCAAGTCCTCCCCGTTCTTAGCACCTGCCGCGGCCTCAGTCGCCGAACTTGGTCGACGTTCCTTGGGTAGTCCACTCGAGTGGGAAGAGTGAAACGAGTTGGCAGCCCATGGAGGGACGTGGTTACCTGATTGTGACGTACTCGCTCCATTGTGATCCGAAGAGCTTTGGCGTCGATCAAATGCATCCCAGTCCGTTACGCCTGGGGTGACGGGAACAGAAGTGACTTCTTCCGACAATGCTGGATGGCCAGACTGGATCCGTTCCAATGCTGGCAGTGGAGGGCCATCTGCGTGTACATCTTCCCTGCTGGCCATCTGCTTACTACGCCTGGCCTCGAAGTAGTCTGCGTCGCTATCGTACTGCATAGCTGTTAGTTATTACACCAATGGCTGTGAACTGCGAGTTGAAGGGACTTCGGGGAGATATGGTGGCAGGCATATCATCCCCAATGTGATTGCTGTCGAGGCACAAACTTCAACATGATTGGCACTTACATGACCATTCGCTGTGCAACGAAAACGTCACGCGTTGATGTCCAAGTGCACCGCGGGATCTACCCGAGATTTGCTGGGTGGGGCTTGAGGTTGGCATTCAATGGCGACTCTTATTGTATTGTATGCAATATTTCGATCTATTAGAGTGTATCATAGGCAGCAGAAGGCGGAGCAGATGCGTCAAAAGTGTAGGAGTAGACAATGCGTCTCTCTCTCGAAGCGTCCATGCCTTGAGGGAGTACGGCAAAGTTCACGCGGCGGACGAGCTCGTGAGGCAGGCGCGCTTGTGGCTTACGCTACTTTTACAAACATTTGAATAATCACCCGTACAACAACACCTCCCATCCTCGGTATGACATAGCAAGAAGGTCGCACAGCTGTGTGTCTGACATATCTTTGCGTATGGCTCTTGCCGATCCAGTGACCATGCCGTCCAAGTCGGATGACTCGACGCGATCAGGTATCAAAAAGCTGGCCACAGGAGAGGCAGTCATCCCATCATCAACGCGGCCCGATGGCTCAGTGCGCAAGGAGATCAAAGTGAAGCCTGGCTATAAGCCGCCTGAGGATGTTGAAGTCTACAAGAATCGCACTGCGGCGGCATGGCAAAACCGTGGGAAGGGAGGCGTGCCTGGTGCGGAGGGGCTTGAGTCTTCCAATGCACTGAATGCCTCAGCCGCTGCCAATAAGAACGCGAAGAGGCGAGAGGCAAGAAAGAAGGCTGCTGCCAACGGAGATGTTGTTGAGACGGATGATCCGGTAGGAAATGGGGCCAATGGCAAAGTTCAGGAGCCCATACCAGAGCCTGTCGACCCCGAGGTGGAGAAGGCCAAGGAGGCAAGAAAGCTGGCAAAGAAGCTACGGCAGGCGAAGGAGCTGAAGAGCAAGAAGGAAGGTGGTGACAGCTTGCTGCCCGAGCAGTTCGATAAAGTGATCAAGATCAACGAGCTTGTACGGCAACTGGACGCACTCGGCTTTGACATTGAAGGCGAGAAGAAGGTCGCAGACGGTTGAACGATCGCTCCTGCCCAGCCCTCGCTATCGTATCACAACCGAGACTACCATCCCTCGTACCCGTATCGTCTCATAGAGACCATACTCTGTCTCCATACGGAAGTGCAGGTCATCTACCTGTACATCGACTTCAACTGGCAGCAGGGGTGTTGGAGGCTGAACAGTCGCCGGCGCCTTAGATGCCTTCCGACCAAACCAGGACCCTTTCTGCACTGGTGCGGCTGGTCGTGGAGGCAGCGCGACCTCCAGTTGCGCGTGCGGAACGCCATCGGATACTTCGTTGTACAACTGCGTTCGTAGCTCGGCCAGAGCCTCCGCCTGTGACCAGAACTGCATGCTGTATTGCGGGCCTTCGAATTGGATCACAACGGGAGCTTCGTCGTCCGGAAAGCCGACTAACGTGCCAGTGCGCGTTGCATCTGGACAGTGTCAGTAGTTGTTCAATACAGCGTCTTCGACACCACATACCTTGATCCGACGGCAGCATTGCTAGGATAGTCCTCGACAGGCCCTGCATGGCCCGAGCTCTGACGTGCTCGGTGATTTGACACACCACCTGTGCGACATGCTGCGATCTCGACAGACCGACCTGCGCCCTGATATTCCAGACATTTGTGCGCTTCTCGTCATTTGTGTGCTTCTCGGTTGAGTTTGTGTGTGCAACTTCCAGGCCCTCGTCGTAAGGAGGAGGGTCGTCCATGGCGAAGTAAGACGATGTGGGACAAGGGCACAATCTAGTAAGTGTTCTCGTTTGGTGGCACTAACGTTCGCATCTTTTCGATGTTCACAGCCCGAGGAATGAGGCTGGGCAGTTCGCGATGGTAGGTGAGCGCCAGAAGGAGCGAAAGGTTGGAGGTTTGGCCTTGCATGGATCTGATTGACGCTGTGTCACGCATGCTCGCAATGCCTCTACTGAGGCAGACAGTCGGGCATCGTCACATGCCTTTTCGCATTACTCTTGCTGCGACGATCCGTGCACCGACCGGTGGTCAACACAGCCTCTTACTTCGCCCGTAACGAAGGAGTCGCTAAGCCGCATTCGGCATGTCAAGCTAAGCCGTCATCAGATATCGTTTGGCTGACAAGCGAAGCATGCCGCATTGCCGCGAAACCGCGCTCACGAGACCATGAGGCATTATACTTCCACCATCGAGCGAGTCGCAAATGGTCAAAAGCGTCAATCCTTCGCTGCCGAACCACGCCGAATTTCGGTTGCTTACACACTACACGAGAAGCCACTCTGCCACGCCCATGACATAGCCTCGTGGACGCCATATTGCGCATCGTGGCATTGGGTGAGTCTCTATGCCGGAATGCCGACGTTAGGCACATTGTTGCCTCGTGATTTGATAGAGCCACTGAGCATGAGGGAATGGCAAAGCTTCACTGTTTGACTGCGCACAAGGCTGAGGGCTTATCAGAAACCTCCTTGCAGCCCATTGCGTATATATGGTAGTACAGTGTCATCTCCTACTTGCGTTCCTGAGTCCATCTGTGCTGTCCTTTTGCTTGTCGATCACAGCCTCCTTCTTTTCTAAGTGTAACACATCACTCCAACAGTGCTTCTACAAAGCACAGCTCCCAACACAATCGAATCACCGCTACCACATCGCCGCTATGTGGTTCCACGTCTCCGAGCCCAACTCGTACCTCGCCGTCACTGGCGCAGGGATCGACAAGGTCAAGATCGTGAAGAAGGCGTTGATCTTGCCGTTCCAGAAGGTAGGCAGAAGTCCCACCATGAAACCCTTTCAATCGCAATGTATCTGACTCCTCTCCGCAGGTCGCCAAGATCAGCATCACTCCCTTCGACTTCAGTATGGCTCTCCAAGCCATGACCTCAGAGAAGCTTCAATTCTCTCTGCCTGCAGTCTTCACAATTGGTCCTCTTGACGAAGTCTCAGCCCTCGAGAAGTACGCCGTGCTCCTCACAGGCGACTCCGATGGTCAGCTCAAGTCCACCACCAAATCCGGCAGCATCGGCACCGGCCGCAACCATGTCCAAGATATCGTCAAAGGCATCATCGAGGGCGAGACTCGCTCGATCGTCTCGAACATGACCATGGAAGAGCTTTTCAACAATCGCCGACTGTTCAAGACTCAGGTCATCGAGTGTGTGCAGAAGGAACTCGATCAATTCGGTCTGAGGATCTACAACGCCAACGTGAAGGAACTCCAGGATCTCGGCGACTCAAGGTACTTCGAGAGCTTGTCGCGGAAGGCTCACGAGGGTGCACAGAGCCAGGCTCAAGTTGATGTCGCTAATGCACGAATGATCGGGCAAGTCGGTGAGGCCGAGAAGCAGGGCGAGACGAAGCAGAGGATCGCGAAGGTCAACGCTCAGACCGCTGTGCTGGAGACGGAACGAAAGGTCGAGAAGGCTGTTGCGGGTTCGTTATCTTTCTTGTCGACAGCGGACCATGACTGACCTGACCGTAGACCAGAAGCTCAAGACCAAGGAGATCCAGATTCAACGTGAGCTGAACCTTGCTCAAATCGCCGCCGAGCGCGCCGCTCAGCAGACCGTAAGCCCTTCTCCCCTCCTGCTCTACAAATCACTGACACAACATTCAGGACGCCGAGCTCCAACGCGGCGTCGAAGAGAAGCGCGCCGGCATGGAACTCGAACGTCTTCGCGCTACGACCGTCACCCAAGCCAAAATCGCCCGCGAATCCGCCGAACAGAAAGCTCTAGCCGACTACCTCAGCAACACCAAAAAGACCGACGCAGCACTCTACCAGCAACGCGCCGAAGCCGACGCCGTAGCCTATCGCGGCACAAAGGACGCCGAAGTCGCCGCCCTCCTAAAAGAGCGCGACGCTCAAGCAAATTACATCGTCAAGCAGAAAGAAGCAGCCGGTATAGCCGAAACGGCGAAAGCCTACGGCGAGCTCGCCAAGGTACTGGGTGGCCCGCAAGGCCTGATGCAGTATTTGATGTTGCAGAATAACACCTACGAGAAGTTGGCGAATGCTAATGCCAAGGCTATTAATGGGCTGCAGCCGAAGATTAATGTGTGGAATACTGGGGCTTCGGGGGCGGAGGGAGTAGATTCTATGGCGCCGATTAGGAATTTGTTCCAGACGCTGCCGCCGCTGCTGAGTACGATTCAGGATCAGACTGGGATGCAGCCGCCGAGTTGGTTGGCGAGGATGGGTGGGGAGGAGGGGGTAAATGGGATGAGTCAGCAGGAGAAGGTTAGGGCGAAGCAGGAGGCGTTGATGAATGGGAATGGGCATTGATGGGGAGGGAGCGTGAGCGGGAGTTGCGCAGTCTTCTGACTTTGGAGGCCATTGTGGTTTGATTATACCCAGGTGGTGCAAGGGCGTTGGTGGTATTGGTAATGTCCTGAATCTAGCGAGTGCCACGACGCTGGTCATCTTCTGACTTCACATCCAAGTCGCATGACGAGCATGGCCCTGACTCGCGATGCAGGTCTTTGCGAGTTCGTGGAGCTCTAGTGCATGTGTGAACCTATGACCAAAGCTCGGGTCATGTGTGTCGTACGCAAAGTCCGCGCATTTTGAGCTGAGCGATGATTATGTCCGGGAGATGGAGCGCTCAGAGCAGTTCAGCTGCAATGACCCACTCCTCATCCGCCCTTTCGGGGTGCCGTAGCACTCTCCCGCTCCTTCAGCTTCCGCCTCTCGCCCTCCAGGATCTGCTTCACGCGGGTCAAGATTGCAGATTTGTCCTTCGCGCTCCTGCAGTCCTCCGGTCGGTATGGAGGTGTGATGATCACGAATTCATGCACGATCATCTCGGCGTTGTGCCAGCGAATGGGGACATTGCTACTTGTTGTCAGCATCTACCAAGAGTTTCGCAGGGTTGATGACTTACACTCTCCGCAACGAGTCGTAGATCTCCTGTGCTTCTTTCGAGACGCCCTTGCCACGATTGTCGTCCTCCTCTTTCAGCTTTCTGATGCGGGTCTCCTCGCGCTCTCGCAGACGCTTAGTGTCCACTGCCCCTATGCTCGGCTGAGCAGTAGTGATAGACTGTGCGCCATCGCCGGCCAGGGTCGTGATCTGGAAGCTCTGTATGCGCGATACCGGGACAATGTGATAGTCTCCAGGTAGACTTGAAGCATTCCCGCCGCTAGTCCGCGTGTTCACAGCTACCAGATTCGTGATCGTACATGCTGTGAAGAGTGATCCCTCAAGAGTTTGCGCGTGAGGTGCCGTAGTGGTAAGCTTAATACTGGGTTTCTTGTCAGTTGCTAACCTCATGACCGCCTGATTCCTAACCTCAGCTTACTGTGCGCCTATAGCCTTGCTCAACGCCTCGAGAGTATCCAACATCGGCGGCGCAGGAGGCGCACTCCCAGTCCTCGGAGTGGCGATTTTGCCAGCTGCACTATTGCGCTTACTCGCGTCCGCCATAGTTCGAGTCTTCTACCCAAGTCTCAATGTACACTGCAGCTTTCGACTCTTCTCCGTCCAGACGCGCCTGCTCTGCGCGATTATCGCAACATGGAAATAAATGCTCGCGCTGTCGCTCGAGCTGACTGCGCAGCAGTGTGAGGCGATAAGAACAGGATAGAAGAACAGATCGAGGCCAAACGAATGTGTCGGGCGGCCTCTGATGTACAATACTGCAGGTATGCGTGGATTGCCTATGGAAAGCTGCCTCAGTTTGCCTTGTGAAGTCGAGGTGAGCACGGTCCCTCAAGCAAATGGAATTCATGTCAAGGAGATCTGAGAACTCGTGGCATCATTCGCAAGAACATTAGTCGCAATGCCTTCACTCGACTTCGTCACTGTAGACGTATTCACTCGTACTCGCTTCAAAGGAAACCCGCTCGCCATTGTCACCATTCCATCTGGTTACGACATCTCAACACCAACCCTCCAAGCCACCACACGCGAATTCAACCTTTCGGAAACGGTCTTCCTGCACGAGAGCTCAGACACAACAGCAGATATCCCAGCATGGACGATCCGTATCTTCATGACCGAAGCAGAACTTCCTTTTGCAGGTCATCCAACGATAGGAACAGCTTGTTACGTTATGAGCACCCTCGCCGCTGGCAAATCTCGCGCAGTACTACACTGCAAAGCTGGACCCATTGAGATCGAGTATGACAGCAGTGTTGCTAAAGCATCAATCCCGCACAATGTCCACGTCCACACCGAGTCTCCATCCAACGCGAAAGCGGTTACAAACCTGCAGCCCAGACTTGAGGGCAAAGAATTGCTCAACATCGCCACCGTCTCTCCAGTGAAAGGCATGAACTTCGTTTACATCCAGCTTTCTGATCTCGAAACCCTGACTTTGGTCGAATGCACCGGTCTGAAGCCCAAGCCTACCCTTGACTCCGCGTGGAACGTCGGCTTCTGTGGCTCAGTCTTCTACGTGCTCGGCGAACGGTCCACATCACCAGAGGCTGCAGTAAAGCAAAGCCTGCGGATGCGGATGATCGAGGGCATACTCGAGGACCCTGCTACTGGCTCTGCGGCTTGTGGCCTTGCGGCTTTCCTTGCGATGAAAGGAGATGATCGGAGGGTCGACTTTGAGATGACCCAGGGGGTTGAGATGGGCCGGCAGAGCGACATCGGCGTTGAAGTTACCCTCGATAAAAGTGGAAAAGCAGTCGAGAAGATTGTTCTCAGTGGCAGTGCGGTGAAGGTCATGGAAGGCAGAGTGGAGTATGATTAAGCGCTACCTCACTACCCCAGTTTGCCTCTATTCACATCGTTGTGCGCTTGCCAGGGCTGTCTAGTACTGTTCTGAGGCTGTCCGGACCCGGCAAGGACGTCCCTCGATGTACGTGGATCTTTGTAGCGGAATCCCGGTGGTCTGAGCGGATACTGCGGCAATTGCCAGCTGAAGGCCGAACCGAAGTGTGACGAGTCGTCGTCATTTCCAGGATGCGGCGTACAGGCGATTTCCCTCAGTCCGGCAGTCACCGAAGCGGGAGTTACCCGCTGTCTAGAGACATGTATCTGAGGCACGGATTGTCTCGCTTGTCCCGAGGAGCGCTGGATCTGCTGTGTGTTGCCGCCGAGGCCATGTCCTGTTGCTGGTGGTGTGGACAAATGATGCTGTATCTCTACTCTCGGAGCTGCCGCACTTGGCAGGAACCTTGATGGCGCCTGCGTCGGGATCCGGGATCGCTGTCGGTCGCCTGAACCGGCTACTACAGGCATTCTCCTGACGCTGGAGCCAGGACTTGTCCCCGAACTTCCTTGAACGCTCGTCAACGGGGTCGCGGTTTCATAGTGGGAATCTCGCGCGCTCACTGCGTCACGCGCCGAGGTATGCGAAGTCGATCTGGCGGCGGAGGAGGCGCGCGACGCTCCAACCAGTGCCGAAGACTGAGTGTCCCTTGTGAGTGATGGCGAAAGGCTTAGCCCAATTCCACTATCCACAAAGCCCGAGCTACCAGCTTGTGAAGAATTTGAGGAGTCGATGTCTCCGCTGACAGGCGTGGCAGACGGCGCAGGTAGGTGTTTCGGTTGTCGAGAAGCCCCTTTCTGGGCGGTATCGCGGTGTCCAAACACGACGATGCCTTCGGGATGAAGATGGAAAATGTTGTCCAGGGCTCTGCGCTTGCCTTTGTACCATTTCTTTCGCCTGTCTCCAAGTTGTGCAATCAATTTGGCACCATAGTCCGCACAGCCCTTCCCGATCAGCTGCGATGTACACGTGCAGGGCGTCGAATCAAAGGACTCGTGTGGTTCATTCCACCAGATATCTTCGATCAGCTGT
>KZ111188.1:0-24165 GCA_002077045.2 Rachicladosporium sp. CCFEE 5018
AGTCATAGTCTAGGCTTCGCTATACACTGTCCGCCATGCAGTCAAAATGGCACATCCATATCTTCCACACCCTCCTCCTTCACTTCCGCCTTCCCGGAATCTGCCTTGCCCATCACCTCTCTGATGAAACCCACCAGCGCAGCAACATAAGCTTTCTGACTACTTGGCAAGAAATGGCCACCTGGGTGGTACACAACCCTGCTTGACCCACCCTCCACCCCTTGACCATTCTTGCACGCCTCCACCAATCGCAGACTCCGTTTCTCCTCCACGACTGTATCGACGCTTCCGAGGAAGTGCAACATAGGCGTCTCGATCTTCGGCTCATAGAAAGCTGCGTAGAGCGGATTCGTGCTAGCTGCGAAGCCAGAATAGCTTACTGCAAATGAGAGCGGAGGATGCACAGCTTCTTCAATGAAGCCAGAATCCTGCGTGAACGAGTCGGGATACCGGATCCCGCCTGCTGATTGCGCTGCCTCGAACGCCTGACGACGAGTAGGCTCCAACAACGAGGCCAGCATGCCTGCCAACGCACCGCCTTGCGAAAACCCGATCACGCCATCAAACGGCCCGTCCTTCTGCAGTACTTCAGCAACAGTCGCTAGTCCAAGCTCAATCCCAGCGTACGTATACGGCTCCGCATCGCCCTTCCGTCGCCACCAGCCGAATGAATCGATCTCTCCAGAATCCGCAGACGAAGTGCCATCAACATCGTATCCCGGTATATCCGTCGCGGAGAGCCGGATCGGGGCTGCGGGGTAGTGTAGCTCACAGCCTCCGGGGTGAGAGGGGAGGTGGCCTGGCGATGGCGAGGCGGGAAAGGCTTTGTGGAGGTTCTTCTCCAGGGCTTTGGTTTTGAGGTGGAAGAGAGGACCGGATTGGGTGTATCCGTGGAGCATGAGGATTTTGAGCTTGCGAGGTGCTTGGTCTGGGGCGTTGGTGGCCATTGTGCGGATGTGGAATCGGGAGTGTGAGGTGGCGATGTGAGGAAAGGCGAATCGGGATTTGGTGGCGAGCGCGTGCATGCGAAATTTGAGTAGCAGACTGATAGTCGACCGTTTTGCCTCGCACTCGATCAGACTAGGACTATGTCTTGGTCCGGTTTTGCACTCTTCGCGAGGAGTAGACGTGAGTGTTGCTATTTCGCGACGGAAAGAGTTTAATAAATTTAGGACAGACAAGACTGTGAGCTACGAAATGATTGAAGGGATACTGATTCACATACTTAGCTGAGTTCTCAATGAGCACAGCAAGAACGCTCACCGGGCTATAGACACACGAGACGGACATGGACATCGTTCTGTAGTGTGCAGTGAAGTCTTCACGTTGAAGTCAGCCACGGTACAAGAGGTCCGTGTCCTCCACCAAGCATGCCTTGGCGATGCTCTGCTGTTTTGAACAGATCGCGTTCCTCGCTCGCATGCACCCTCCAACCAAACGCTGAGACTGTTGCCGTGTGCCGTAAGGCATACCAGTCGATAGCACCGCGTCACGACTACGAGGTGCGAACCGGAAACGCATCACGCTGGACTTAGGAATGCTACCGAATAGATGATACGACACTGCTGTCGCGACTTCGGTGGCCGAACCTGGGACCAAGAACCCGATGAACCATAAGACACGCCACATTGTAAACACCAATGCGGACACCGGGGTAGTTACGACCTCGCAGAAAGGAACGCGCAATCAGCATCGATTCGAATCGCAGCATGATGACGTAGCATTGACATTGAGATCAATGAATTGTTAGGTATGCAATGGAAGGACGCACGGTGAGTCTGACGCGCGAAGACATGTAAGCATTCTTTTCGTACTATATATTGTCTGTTCAACGTCCCTGGCATCCAATCCGATTGCCCCTTTTTTTCCCCTTGCAAGAGCATATCGAAACAGAGCATTAGAGCATTCGACCACAAGTCAGCGGCGTGGATTCAAGATGGGTGAGAAGTGTCCATACAGATCAGCCAACTCAGGCACAGTAGCTGATACAGCTTAGCATCCCAAACTACCTACAAGCTTGGTCCTCACGTACGCCTCTCCTGGAAGAAGCCTATCGAACTCCCCGCCCACCCCATATTCCTCTCCTCCGATGCCAGCGATGGCGTCCAGCGTCCCGACGCGTCAACCTACGCTGCCACAATCTTAGCCGAAGCCGAGGGCTTCATGACCTCCTACCTCCCCTCGAACTTCAAGACGAAGTCACGGGACAAATCCAGCCCACCCTCCACCGCCCCAGTAGAGCTCCTCAGCCACGAGATCGCCAGCTCAGGCTTGCCTTCACGCACGCCCGATGCGTACGGTGCGCCGTCAGAAGCATGGTTCGCAAGGACGTCGATACACGAGAATGTAGCGAAAGACGGCACGGCGACGTGGGAGGAGTTCGATTTCGGGCTCAGAGTAGACCACAGCGCGCACGAGATGGAGTACACGCCCGATGTCAAGGAAGCACATCTATGCATCGACTGGAATGAGGAACTCCAGAAGGTCGATCGGAAAGTGGGCGACTGGGAGGACGTACAGATGGAAGTCAGGGAGATGCTGCATCAGCTGCCGCCACCTCTGGAGAAGCGCGTGTTCCCTGTGCTTATCGTTACTGCGCGGCGAAGGGAGGAACTACTGGTGGTACAGATGCCTGTGGGGACCAAAGGCTTGCCACTGGAGGCTGAGGGGGGAGTTGGGGTGAAGTATCACAACATACCCAAGGTCACGGGAGGGCAGTACGTGAGTATTGAGAGGGCGCAGGTTGTGGACGACGGGAAGAAGGTCAAGTGGCAGATGGCTACTGCGAGTGATGCGAATGGGAACCTGCCAATGTGAGTTTCGTTGGAGCATTCGGGGAGAGCTGAGCTGACGATAGTACAGGTGGGCGCAGAAGATGGGCGTGCCTGGTGCCGTTGTTAAAGACGTCGGACTGTTCATTGACTGGACGGCGAAACGGAGGAAGGGCACGTGAGCTGCTTAGATAAGCGCCACTTTGCGCTGCTCGCCTCTGCTGCGGGAGAATCCAAGAGTATGACTTGGAATCACAGTCAGCCACATGGCGATTGTCGACAATCCGATTCTGGGGCTAGAATCACTCCATCCTTCCCGGAAGTCAATTTCCCTTATTCCTCGGGTACGTACCTTCAGCTACTATATGCCCCGCTTTGCGAGGGATGCGAATGTCAGCTATGAAAGGCAAGGTAGGCTGCAATTCTTTGAATACACTACGCACGCTGGAAGCAATAGATTAGACCGCAGCACGCCGCGATACAGAGGAACTACATCAAAGATGCCGTTCACCATGGATCCCGAAGTTGGCCAGGTGATGGGAGCCCTCCTTGGCAGCGAGCCACCACCACCATTGGCTGTAAGAGATCTGAGGATCGATGCGCCCTGCTCACAAATCACTAACGTGCGGTTAGGTCGGCGATGTCAACGGACGACGAGAGCGAGTCGGCGGCCTCTTCGCAGCCCTATTCTCGCAAGCTCCGGCAATACCGGACGTCTCCGTGAAGACCTTCACGACCAAAGCCGAAGACGGCCACGAGATTGGATTGCACTGGTACACCAAGCAAGGCGCTTCCTCCAGCCCCGGCCCAGCAGTCTGCTACATCCACGGCGGCGGCATGATCTGTCTCGGTCCAGAGCACTATGACATCCCCATGAAGACCTACGTCACCCACACGGGCATCCCCTTCCTGCTTGTCGACTACCGTCTCGCGCCAGAAGTGCAGGCGCCTGTGCCCGTCACGGATAGCTATGCAGGGCTGAAGTACCTCTTCGACCACGCTAGCGAACTTGGCGTCGACCCGGCCCGCATAGCGCTTATGGGCGACTCAGCAGGTGGCGGTATCGCGGCGTCAGTGACGCATCTGGCGAAGCAGATAGGTGGTCCGAAGATCGCAAAGCAGGTTCTCATCTACCCCATGCTCGACAATCTCAACACCTCCGAGGATCCCGACACAGCGCCCTTCGCAACCTGGTCCGTAGACGACAATAAGACCGGCTGGGGTGCGCTGCTCGGCGACAAAGCCGGCTCAGGCTCTGTTCCTGTTACTCACGCTGCGGGACGAGCCAGCATTGAGGACTTGAAGGGTTTGGCGCCTGCTTATATCGATGTGGGCGAGCTTGATATTTTCAGAGATGAGGATCTGGAGTATGCGAGGAAGCTTGGGAAGGCTGGAGTTAGTGTTGAGTTTCATTTGTATCCGGGGGTGCCGCATGCTTTTGAGGCTTTCGCGCCCACGACGACGATTGGGCAGGCGGCGGTGGGTAATAGGTTGAAGTTCTTGGCAGGACTGTAGTGGTAGAGCGAGGTCTTTGTGAGTATGAAATTCTCCACTTGTGAGACTGTTCTGTGCTCAGGCATGTATTTGTGCGCTAGGGATGTTTGTGGACACGTCGGGGGCAGCGCGTGAGTTTCGCGAGGTTAGGCAGCGGTCGTTCCTGCCCCGTAATGAGTCGGTACGCTTCCTTCTCTACCTCACCTCTTCACTCATACACACGTTTGGATTAGTTGATCATTCATACCTGCGCGGAGAACGCAGTTTCCCTCTGCCAGACCTGCTCAGATGGCGAGGACGAAGCAAACAGCGCGCAAGAGTACCCGCGGTAGAAAGCCGCGTCAGACGCTAGCAGATCAGATCAAAAGGCGAGAGGCGAAGCGTCTAAAGACACCTGAGCCGCCTAGTGAGGAGTCCATCCTGGAGAGCTACCTCGCTGCGGAGCGTAAGGCGACCATCAGTGCTGATGCAAAGCTTGATCGCGATGTACCCGAGACCAAACCTGTGACGTCTACAACTATATTAAATAAGGACGCCGTTGATGGGATGAGGAACACCAGCTGGCGTACTGCCGAGCTGGGATACAGCGTCTCGATTCTGAACTACCTCGAGACCATGGACCGCGATATCTACGAGGAAGACGTGCCATGGACGCGGTACCCGCCAACATCGCCGAGTATGTCAACTTTGACCATGACCGACGAATGCGAGGACAGGTTTTGGGAGCAGGAGGATCGTATCAAGAAAATCACACGGTTCGTGATGGAGTGTGCTGCGTATCTTGGTACTACGATCTGCTTGGGAAGTCTTCGCTTATGCTAAATTCTTTTGCAGCCACGCCGAAACTTATGCAGATCCTCGATGCTGAAGTGATTGCACAGGCTATCAGTCGAGACATTGCGAAGCAGGTACAGCATTACGGGCGAGGAACGCGACCCTACCGCAATGACCTTCAGGGGCATTTCCACTACATCTACAGAATGCGTCAAATCGCTCGACCAAGAGCACTCGACTTCGCACTCGAGGCCATGGAGCGCTACTCGGTGCTCTGCTGTTTCCACGCCAAGACCTGGCTATCAGAACACATGGACTTCGAGTGTGGCGCCTCGGATGATTTGTACGCCATGCTCATCACAACGAAGGCAGGCTGGGATGCTGAGTGGGATGTCAGCGACACCGTACATGCACTTCTCGAGAAGAGAAAGAAGCTTGCGTCCATCGGCGCAGATCTGAACTACTTTACGAGACACTTCAGGATGCAAGCGCGCTCCAAAGTCTCAGGCCACATGATCCTGTCATCCTGGCGCGACAGAACGATGTCGCTGAGCGCGTGAGTTGGTTCACGCCGAAGAAGGTGATGGTGAAGCCATGGCCGATGACCCAGGCACGGAATACATCGCAAGAGTTATAGCTCGGTAACCGGTCGCTAAGTATTGCTCGTGTTGCCTATCAAGTGCGAGAGTATGTCATCGCCACAATGCTGAGGGGAACTATGTGTTCGAGGGATACGCTGACAGGAATCCCCTCTACGAATGGTCGAACATTGCTCTCGCGTACAAAGTAGTATCTCACTGTTATACATATATGTACACTTCCGAATGCTCTGAACTTGCAACAGCGAGGTCGTAGGTACGCGGGATCAAACAACTGCAAGAGCGCTCAACCCATTCCTCCCTTCGTCTTGACTCCGGCACTGCACGGAAGCGTCATCACCAGCACAATAGCTGGTCAGCACCATTACATGCACTCATATCGCTCCTCAAGCTCGTGATTCTTCAACTTATTTCGTAAGAAGTCTAACGCCTGCTACGATCAAATCCCCTCCGCAGGAGCTCCGCCGCTTCAAACCCCCTCTCCTCTTCTCTCCTCCCTTCTTCTTCCTCTCATCCTTCTACCATCTATCACCATCTATCCAAGCACCCTCAAGCTTTCACAAGGGTTGCTGCGTTGCTGCGTTCGAGCAATTGAGATTCTTGCCATCTATAGGATCACTGATACGATTGCTGAAGTTCCTGCGTTGCTGCATTCTAGCGTCACTTCTGATTTCCCAACGCCATTGTTGTGCTACTCGTCATGTATGCGCTAATTCACATATATTCACTCCATCATGGACTGGACTTGAGGGCTGGGACTTGGTGATCAGGGATTTCTGACCTTCAGCCTCTTTGTGCGGCGGAGGTCTTCGTGCTTGCCGCTGCGACGTCGAGGGTCATTGCGTTATGGTGGGATGTCATGTATCATTCCAGCAGTATATTGATTGTACTACTGCTTACATCAATTCCTTGCATCCCATCGTCTTCTCAGTTCATTTGCACGTCTCGCAGCTTCCACCCTTTGATGAGCTTGTGCCTCTGCCTGGCTCGCAGCGTAGTCGGGCAGATCGTCACCTTCGTCCATGTCATCGTCCGTTATACCTCTCCAGTCATCGATGGCTGCCTCGAGAGACGCCACTGTGTCGAGTGGTTGGATCGGACCAGACCGGAGGCTATGGCTGTCTGACGGCAGCCACAAATCTAGTCCAGAGGCCGAAGCCTGTAGTCGCTGTCGGTGAGCTTCCGAGACGTGAGAGATCTCGGGTAGTGATGCGAGGTGTTGCAAAGCGTGTCTCGTTCTGGGCGTGTCTGCTATGGGCGATACAGAGTACTCCCGGGAAACACTTGGATGCGTGGGGATGCTAACACTGCTCGTTACGTGCTGGCGACTTGAAGTCGAGAACGGAGACAGTGTATCGAGACCGACCATAGCTGCCGCGAACACACTGGCTTCCTGATCGCTATCGAAGGACGTGTCACTCCTCACCCGCGGGACTCGTGCTCGTTCGCCAGGTGGGTATGTGTCGGCGCGCGAGAGATCCTGGTGTACGAACTCGGTGTCCAGTCCGAGCCCATGGTCGAAGCGGAACGGCGTGTTTGGCTGACTGACAGATCGATACGAAGGATGCAATGTACCCGTGTTCGCGCCAACGTTGTATGGATCATACGGGCTGAGCTGTGGGTAAAGCCGACCAAGGTCTGTAGGATTCAGCGAAACATCGTTGAGTGGCTGTGGTCGCCGACGTGGACGTGAACCACTGAGTACAGAGCGGTGTCTCATAGGTAGTGGTGTCGGCGCGAGTGATGTTGATGATACTCCACGAGCGAAGTTGTTCGTCAAGTGAGGTCGATCCAGCCGGTCTTGCAGATCCCGTGAGGGCGGCCGCTGCCAGTCATTCGGTCGGTATGCTTCGGGGATGGTCGACCACTGACTTTGAGGAAGAGGGCTTGACCACGCCTGCATTGTACTCCGTCCTTCGAGTGCCTCGACGGAGGGTCTGGATGTCGCATCTCTAGGCTGCCTGCCCGATGTTGTTGAGCTGTCATGGCTTTGCCTTGTCCTCGATGGCGACGCATATGTAAAGCGCATCTCATGGTCCTTCTGCATCGCAGAGTCTGACAATGCCAGATCAGCCAGTAGATCGCGACAAAGCGAGACGCTCCTATAGAAGTCGGCTTGCATCGCTAAATGTGTACAAGCGAGTTCCATGATGTCGGACAGTTGCACAAAGGAAACTTTGGGCCGAAATGAAAAAGTGTTGGATCGCCGCACCTGCAGGTCATGTATTGAAGGAGCGCATAAAGTGGAACGCGATCGACTCCAGGATATACTCGTGTCGATCGTCAATGCTACATAGCCCACTGACTATACGGCGGCGGCATCCCGGCACAGGAATACTGCGGAGTGATAAACGGATATGAGCCCTGCCGCGGTCACCTGCCTCAATACTACCGCGCGCCTGATCATGTGCGCAGCAGCGGATCTTACGAGCGAGGAATGCTTCGCGACGAGAATGAAGCAAGATCGACACGAGCATCATCTGCCCGAGCGCACAAAAAGCAGCCCTGGACATGGTCCCAAGATGTCAATCGTATTCTGCGGTACACTTTTCAGCTGGTACATCTAACCTGGAATTACGGTCAGGCTCCCGCAGAGTAGCAGCGTCCGGTCGCGTGGCGTTTTCTGATACGAAGTGCCCTGTGGCGGCACGCAGATAGACTCAGCGCTTGGGAGCAGATCTTGGAGCTTGGCATTCCCGTCTATATTTGAATATGGTATGCTGATGCTCAAGGTACGAGCATGATCATCGTGAGCACATACTGCCGACACTACGATGTCATCCAGTGGTCGGCGCAGTCACTCACAATTGACCCCAGTCCAGAAGCGATCCGGAGGCCACCGTTGCGACTTCAGGTGCTTGGGCCGACGTCGTTGCATTGGGAACGACAAACTGTAGCCTCCATGTTCACGACTCAAAGGTGCCTAATCGCGTGCCGTATAACAGCCGATCGCGAAGGTCGTAGCGCTGCGCAGCGGAGCAATTCAGGCGGGACATGTCATACAGATGAAGATCGTGGAAGATCAATGCTGAAGGATCGTGGCAGTGAAGTTCCAAGAATAACTTCGATAGATTGGATTACATAAACATCATCCGAGTCATGCAGAATCAATGTGCACTATCCACTTGCTCATGCCACGACGTACCCTTGGGAGCAATGTCCCAGTCGCTGCGTACAAATGTTGTGCACAGATAATGGGCCGTGTAGCTTGACGCAAGAAGTCGTGATAGTCAACGGACAAACAATCACGCTGGAACCTCGCAGGAATCTACACAACAGACGCAGCTGTATCTCATCGCTTGAAGCTGGCGTCGAGACTTTCCTCGAGCTGATACTGCGGCTGGAACTCGACATATAGACTCTCCTGCATAAGACGTCAGTGATCATAGCAACGGCCACATCAAGTAGCAGAATGCGTACGGGATCGCCAGCTACCCTGGCAATGGCCGCAGCATCACGATCTGGTATGACTCTCTTCGGCAACCGAGTCGCCTCGACCATGAGCTTAATCTGACAGCTGTGCTCAAGCAAGGTGTACAAATATGCTGCCTCGTCGACCGTGGCACCAACAGTGATGAGACCGTGGTTGACGAGGATGCTGGGCCTAGCACCACCCAACGCTTTTACGTAAATATTATCTTTGCTGGCATAATCTGATGAAAGCTACTTCTTGTCCTCCTTCACCGACTTCCACTCAGTGCCAAGCGCGCCAATGATGCACAAGCAAGCCAGCGCCAGTGCAACGTACCATGAGGCTGTGATCGATCGACCGTACGCTGATACCACACTATCAAGCATCCCGTCAGAGAACTGCTTCCTGATCTCCGTCAGCCCCAGTGCCTCGATTGCCGTGACATTTGCATCTGGTAATGTGGACTGCAGATCTGCTGATAGCCGGTTTATAAACACAATCTGCGATACAGAAGTGAACGACGCTGGTCCGAAACTCTGAGCGAACAGCACGAGCGCGAGTCCGAGTGGTACGTCTTCCTTAGACAGTGCAGTCTGGATCGAGTTCTGTGGACATTGGAAACCTACGCCGGCGGCAAAGCCAAGAAGGCCGAAGTAGCATATCAGCGGGGCAAGGCTGGTATATTGGCCCCATGTAGTCATCAGTCCAGTCGCCACAGGTGTGAGGATGGCGGAGCATATCATGAATGGAGTGTAGTATCCGAAGAAGCTGGTACTACCAAGCACGTGGTCAGCTAAAGGACTGAGGATATACCAGCAGAATTCTTACCCAGTTCCTTGTACGGCAAGCCCAATGAGCGTTCCGATCAACGACGGCAACATCATGTACCCTGATCGTGCGGCTGTATAGCCGTGGACAGCCTGGAAGTAAGCAGGTGCGTAGTACTCGAGGATTGTCAAAGACGAGACAAGGCCGATTGAGAAGATGACAGCAGCAGCAACATTGCGATCTCTGATCACTCGCCATGGCAGGATCCCCTCGGCTTTTTGTAGAGACTGATGGACCCCTAGCACGACGAGAAGTACACCGGATACCGCAAGAAGCGCGATGATCCTGGCACTTGACCAGGCGTATGTGACACCCGCCCAATTTAGAGCAAGGAAGAAAACCGTCAAGGAGCCCGAAAGCAGTGTAGTGCCTATGAGGTCGAGCTGTTGCAGCGTTGCTTTCAGCCCAGGGCGTTCGCTTGGATTATAAGTCGACACTTCTGGCAGGAGGAACACCATGGCAATCAGAGCGCAGCAGCCGAGAGGTAGGTCTAGCCAAAAGCACCAGCGCCATGTCAGGTACTGCGTAATGACACCTCCTGTGAAGTTCGTCAGCAGTCCGCACGGGACCGACTCGGCCGAGCCATCGCATACCAAGGGGCGGTGCGATCAAACTGGATAAGACCTCAACTGCGCCAAATATGCTGCCAAATACGGGCCGCTTAGCAGGGGCTACCAAGTCCATGAGCAGATTCCAAAAGCCCGCTGTACCACCAGCCACGCCGATACCAGTGACGGCGCGACCAACTACGAACATACTTGAAGAAGTCGCCGCTGCACAGAGAATTAACCCGATGAGAAAGACCGCTTGAGACGAGATGAACGTCCACTTCGTCGAATGCAATTTATACAGCTTGCCGAACGTAAACTGCAGTGCGCACGTGGTCAGCCGATAAGCCGTTGCGTACCAGCCAACATCTGCGATTGTGTGAAAGTGATCCGTGATCGAAGGCACCGCTACGGCAATTATGTTGCCATCCAGACCGCCGAGAAGGAGACAGAAGATCAGTGCAAGAAATGCGAGCCATAGCTTTGTCCCGCCAGGATACTCTCTTGGTGGCGTTTCATCTACTGCCGCTGTCAATGTCGAGGCTTCGAGGGTCCCAGTCTTATCTTCGATCGCTCGTGTCAAGGAGCCTTGCTTCGAATCTTTGTTAGGGTAGATTGGCAGCTCTATGATACCAGCGTCTGCCATGATCACGATCACCCAATGTGTAGCGCCTGCGACCAGCCCTTGGAGCGTCAACGCCCACATACTATATCAACGATGCTGCAGACGAACGCCGCATTGCGGTGTTCCAGCCTCGCCATGCTGAGATTATGCAGGTCGCGGTTCGTGTTCAGCCGCGTATCTAACAACGCCGAGCTCCGAATGCTGCTATGTGCTCGAACCGAAGCTACGCATTGAGGAATTCCACTCTTCTGTGGCGTATCTCCAGCTCATACAATGAGAAGACGGATGTATACAAAAGGGTTTTAGGAGGTGTCGCGTCTCGGGGACATCTGCTAAGCTCTAAGCGATGGCTTGCCAAGCCTCCATGGTCACGTGCTAGACCCCGTGCCAACTCTTAGACCTGCATGGAATATCGCCGTTAGCGTGCTCCGCTGACGTCCAAGCATTTCCCGCCGTATCTCCCTAATACTATTACACCTCCTCGTCGTGCTCGAAAAATCATAGTACCACCTCCCGTCTGCTTTGTCACTTTACGTTCACATTGCACAGTCTGGTCGTTCTACCCACTTCTGCATCCTGTGTAATACCGTGGAAAGGGACGTAGTGAGCCGACGGGCTCGAGGCGAACTATGCCACGGTAGTGCTGCGTGCTGTATCAGCCATTCGAGAGCACGGCAGGGGTCGGCTCGATGCGAGACCAGTATATGTTCAAGTTCACTCTCTCTATTCCTCTTGTCCTGTTGTCTCACTTGCATTATCTCTCTACTTGGGGTAAAGCCTCCTTGAAGCAAGACGTCGAAGATCAAGAATCTAACTACTTTATTACTACTGGTTCTCGGATTGTTGTTCCCCTCCGCACTCAAAATCTTCCACCGTCCTGACTGCTACACCACCTTCCGCTTCGTCTCGCGCAGCGGGGTTTTCGGGCCTGGCCTGATCCTGCTCGTGTAGTCAAGTCCAAACAGCACAGACATCGTAACATGACCATCGCTGGACCAGCAAGCAAGCAATTCCTCCCTCCCATCGATGAGCCAAACACGGGCATCAATGCACGACCGTCACAACCGAAGAAGGTGGCATATCTCTACGATGCGAACATCGGCCACTATGCATACGAGAGCGGCCACTGTATGAAGCCTCACCGTATTCGCATGGCTCACGATCTTGTCATGAACTACGGCGTCTTCAACAAGCTCGAGATCTTCAGGGCTCGACCGGCGTCGAAGTTGGAGATGACGCAGTTTCACACCGATGAGTACATCGACTTCTTGTCGAAAGTCACACCTGAGAGTGCAGAGAAGTACACTAAGGAGCGCACGAAGTTCAACGTATTGGAGGACTGCCCGGTACGATAGGACATCTTTGTGGTCATCCAGCTGCTAATCCAACAACTAGGTCTTCGACGGACTCTTCGAATACTGTGGTATCTCCGCAGGAGGTTCCATGGAAGGTGCTGCGAGGCTTAACAGGGGTAAATGCGACATTGCGGTCAACTGGGCTGGTGGTCTCCACCACGCGAAGAAGGCGGAAGCAAGTGGGTTCTGCTATGTCAATGGTGCGTTGCTGCTCACTTGAGTGGTCTGACGGCGTCACACTACTGCTTCACACCGCCACAAGCCACTAACGATGGATAGATATCGTTTTGGGCATTCTCGAACTGCTTCGTTTCCACCAACGAGTCTTGTACATTGACATTGACGTCCACCACGGCGATGGGGTCGAAGAAGCATTCTACACTACCGATCGAGTGATGACGCTGTCTCTGCACAAGTATGGCGAATTCTTCCCAGGCACCGGAGAGCTCAGGGACATCGGTGTCGGATCAGGTCGTCGATACTCAATCAACGTCCCCTTGAGAGACGGCATCGATGACGCGAGCTACAAGGGCATCTTCGAGCCGATCGTCAGCTCGATCATGGAGCATTACCGTCCCGGCGCTATAGTGCTGCAGTGCGGAGCAGACTCGCTGTCTGGAGATCGATTGGGATGCTTCAATCTCAGTATGAAGGGGCATGCTAATTGCGTGAACTTCGTGAAGAGTTTTGGACTGCCTCTACTGGTATTGGGTGGCGGAGGGTATACCAGTATGTAATCCGAGCGGTAAGATCAGAATGTGCTTCGCTGACTAGTGTCACTACAGTGCGTAATGTGGCACGTACCTGGGCCTACGAAACCGGACAGCTCGTCGACCACGACATGGATGATACCTTGCCTTTCACAGACTACTATGAGTACTACGCTCCGGAATTTGCGCTCGGTGTACCAGCCAGCAATATGCAGAACGCCAACACGAGAGAATATCTGGAGAAGATCAAGACCTTCATCTTCGAGAACTTGAGGAAGACGGTACCATCGGCGCCATCTGTGCAGATGCAGGCGATTCCGCGCAATTCCATGGGTATGGATGAGACGCTCGACGAAGAAGAGGACCGACTTGACGACGAGGACAGCGAGGCTAATGCTGACCATCGGTACACGCAACGCATGGTAGACAGAATGGTTGAGCGAGATGATGAGCTGATGGCACCGGAGCGAATGAGCATCATGGCGGCCTGAACGCTTTTATGTTTTGCAGTAGGAGTTCATCCTAGTCGTAGGTGGTCCTGCGCTGGCCGAGGCGAGTTACATATCGTAGAAGCGATAGCAAGTGGCGTTCAATGAATATTTGATCGTGCTGCTGTCGTGATGTATTGGCAACACTGCAGTGTGAAGCTATAAGGACCTACGCGTAGCGTTTCGTTGCCGCTGGCATCTCTTGCGCCACTTGCGGTGCGTCCAGCTCATGCCTCTCCACTGGATTATCTGCATAGAACCCTGAGTCACGAGTCAGTGACCGCTTCCATAGCCTACACAAACACTCTCTGGAGGCAGACCTTTGTGTGCACCGATTTCTGCAGGCTCACGCATCTCGTACTGACTCGAAACCTGGGTATAGTGCGGTGAACTCATTGTTCCGCTCGTTCTTTCTGCCTCACGCAATCTCCTTCTGTAGTACAGCCACATGCCGACGCAGACAAGAATGGCTACCGCCCCGACACCAACCCCAGCGCCAATACCGACTTTGGCGGACTGGGAGAGGCCTGCTGGGGTGTCCGTGCTTGCGGGCGATGAGCTCGTTGAACCTGCAACAGCGCTCGATGATGGGGCGAATCCCGTCGAGCTATCCTGAGAGCTTGTAGGCGTGGCAGACACAGAGGCTGACGTTGATGAAGTGATCGTCGAGGAAGTGCTCTGCGTTGTCGCGGCAGAGGTGGACAGAAAGCTCGCGAGATTGAAGAGGATCGTAGTAGCTCCTGCATTCGCGGACGAGAGTAAGCTGTACGTGTTGTTCATGACCTCGTTACTGACGTTCGCTATTGGATCTGCGTCTGTAGACCAGCAGATGTCGACTTGGCCTGTCAATTCCACGTCCGCGTCAGCACAGTAATGGAAACCCTCCAGCCCTAATCGATCACCGGATCTATTCATTGGACGTACCAGCTCGCTGAGTACAAATCTCCGCGCCAGACAAGCAACAGAAACCTTCCCCAGAGTTGCATTTCTGAGTAGAAGAGTCGCCAGTACAGTCCACCGAGGCTCCCCAGCACGCCGTGTTCGGATCGCCAGGAGGGCAGCAGTAGTACTTGTCGCGTAACTCATCTCGGGCACAGACCGATGGTGCTATGCAAGCGAAGTCCATACCCGGGCATCCCAAGGTAGCGTTGGTGTTGAAATAGACATCGCTGAATGCATGTGCCCTTGACAACAACCAGGCTCCGAGCGAGAAACTCAACTGGACTGATGTCGCTCGGTACATCGCGCGGACGGTTTTGGACGGTGGCGGAAACAGATGATTGTATCCACAGACACTGAAACGCCTACAGGTACGCGCAGCAAGACGGCTGGGCTTCAAGAACAGTGCAGAAGTGAAGTCGATGCAACGGCGATCGTCGCGTCTTATCGGTGAAATAAGCTTTGCGAAGGGGCGACTAGCGCCATGGGAATGCAAGCCACTCCAGGGTCGAAGATTGCCGGACGGGCCAGACCTTGCTCTCTTGCGGCACAGCTGTAGATTCGAAGATGCCACAAAGCCAGATTCGACGACTGATAATCCACGGTGATGCATCGACTAGCGAAGTGCTCTGCAACAAGCCGCCGGACTTGATCGATTTGACCAATGCATCGCATTACCAGAATGCAACACATAGCAAGCTGTATCACTTAAGCTCACGGAATCCTTCCGAGGGTTATATAGGCGCGTATCCAGCCCCATCGAATAGCCATGCGGCCGGGCGTGTTGGTGTGTTCCACCAGACTCCAATCGCACTCTTTGGCTCTACCCGAAACAGCAGTAGCGCGATTGTCAAAGAGCACGGCGGCTACTGCAACCTCTGCCGAAGAGAATTGTCGGTTGCGATAATTTACGAGTTAGGATTGCTACTCCCTGAATGCCCCCGCTATTCCAGAGAGCTGTCAAATTCCGTGCAGCGTAACATTCTTGAGACCCCGTCGTCCATTGCTGTGAGACGAGCATGCCAGTCATTCCACAGGTGATTAGGAAGCATCGATCTCTTCCCTCACCGACCATATATTGATCGATATGTCAGATCTCGTTTCGTTGTAATGACCACCCTTAAATCCCAGAGGCAACACTCATTGATGCGCGCACGACCATTGAAAGTGATGGTCGAAGCCGCTGACACCCACACCTAATCTGGATCGAGTCCAGGGCAAGCTCTTGACCAGCCAGAATTCGCCTCCGTAGCGATTAGATCGAGTGGTCTTCTCAATCCTTGTCAATGCCAGTAACACCGTCCAACCCATCAGCTAAGGCCTTGACGAAGACTTCGCCTACATCTTCGACACTCAGACCGTGCACGCCGACAGCCTCAAGGCTAGTCACAGACTTGTCTTCGAGTCCACATGCAACGATTCTCCCAAACCAGCTGAGATCGGTGCTGACGTTCAACCCAATGCCGTGGCTGCTGACATTTCGTCTGAGGTGCACACCCACGGCGCAGATCTTGCGATCGTTGTCAACCCAGACTCCCGGATTCTCCGTCCGTCCAGTCGGAACGCCGTAGTGGGTACAGGTCTTGATAACAGCAGACTCCAGTAGGTTCACGTAGCATCGAGGCGAAAGGCCATGACGTTTCAGATCAATGATTGGATAGGCTACCAGCTGTCCTGGGCCATGGAAAGTCGTCTGCCCGCCACGCAAGGCTTCATGGAATGCGGCTTTGCCGCCTGCACGGAGGAAGTCCTGTTGCGCTGGAGTCACAGACCCAATCTCGCGGCGTCCGCAGGTGTAGACTGGATTGAACTGGGCTGTTATCACGGTCGGTGGTGGTTGAGAGATCGCCGCTGGCGTGGCTTTGTACGCTAGATGCTGCGCAACAAGCTTGCTTTGAATGTCGCCTGCGTGACTGTATGAGCTTAGATTCGGTAGGTGGAGATGTCGAAGGAGCATTCTTGGGCCAGGTTGGTAAATTTATGGACGAGAGATCAGTGAACCGAAGTACGGAGCTCGACGAGGACGGGCACTCCCGCCGCTAGTAATCTCTATTGCTTCATGATCGAGCTCCATGATGCCAGACCAACATCGTCAACGATGTGAAAATCACAGCCATGGACGAGGCCAAATCTTCGGCCGTCGTCGTACCCGTCGATAACATGTTAGCCCCGGGGAAGAGTCGACGTCGAAATAGGAATCGCGACAACGGGCATAAGAAGCTTCCCCGACTTCCCCAAGGTACCTTTGACCTTATTACCCGGGTAGTGAGCCCATGGATCGACCTCCAGATAGATGCTGAGCTGTCTAAACGTCCACTCCTCCGTCCAGCGATCCCATCGCCATACTCGGGCAGCGAAAATCAGAAGACAGTCTACGTCTCGGCCAAGACCCCATTTCTGAGTGCTGTGAAGCGAGTCGAGAAACTGCTCAAGCTAGCCGACAAGCGTACTGTACAGTCCGCAACTACGATCGCAAAGCAACGCGAGCAGTCCCGCAAGCGCAAACGCAGCTTCGGTGAGTACGACGGGGATGAGATTGCAGGGATCGCCGCAGTTGCGGAGGATCAGAGGAAGAGTGGCGAGGGCAGGGAGGAAGTGGTGATTAAGGGCACAGGGAAAGCTGTGCAAAAGGTGCTAGAGCTCGGCTTGTGGTTTCAGCAGAGGGAGCTGGAGTATAGGGTGAGGTTGCGGACGGGGAGCGTGGGTGCGATCGATGATGTTGAGGTTGCCGAACCCGAAGATGATCTGAAGGCAGAGGCTGGCGCTGGTACTTTTGCTCCAACAGAAGGAGACACTGCGAACGAGAGCATGCTTGATGCTGGAGCTGGCGAGAGGCGGAATGCACCCGAAGTGCGACCAGAGCTCGACAAGCCGCCAGAAGCAGTGTCTGGAACGCGGATCAGGTATCTGAGCGTGATGGAAGTGGCAGTGAGTCTGAGATGATGATAGCAGCCAGCGCGGTTTCATGCAAGGCGTTCCCGAGCGATATCAGTGGCGTTGGAGCAGGGCGTTGGAAGCTTAACTGATACCCCAATGCATTGAAGACGGTGTCGATAGGAGACGTGATCACGTCTAGAGCAGCGTTCACTGCAGCTACCTTACAGAACTCTCAGTAACAATTCCCTTGAGCAACATAGCATGATTCCGACTCTCAACTGTTTGTGGTATACATGCTGTATTCATTGCAGTCTGCCCAGTATCTGTGCCCCGCCTTGGTCTCTCAAACCCCCGCGAACTTCAAGCTTCCTCGCATCTTCATCACACATCAATAACCTCACGTGCCACTCTCGCCAGCGGTGTCGCGCACTAGTCCCTGGAATCTCATCGCCCAGTCCACTTGAGCACACTCAGCGCAATGCAGCGCATTGAGCCGCGCCCGGAAGCGCAAGCTTCGCCCTCCCAAGGGTATAGCAATGGGACCGAGGGAGCCAATGGCCGAGGACAAGCACCAGTGCCCACGGGCTTTGCAAGCACAGGAGCAAACCCACATACTCAGAGTTTCGAGGAGATCTATGGCGTGCCCGAGAACTTCTTGGAGATAGAGGTAGGTACCATGGCATAAGCAAGACTGCAGCACACATGCACACATATGAGAGTAATTCGAATCTGGGTGCGCACGACGTAGCATCACAGACTCGGAGCAACGATAGCGAAGGAAAAGTCACGATGAGAGGAAGAGACACGGCTGCTAACGATAGCTTGCGACAGGTCATCGACCCGCAAACCCACCAACCCACAGCCTCCCCTTCCTCCCGCTACACAACCTACCTAATCCGCCTCTCAACCAACATCCCCGCCTTCAAGCTCCGTCGCTCAGAAGTGCGGCGACGCTACTCAGACTTCGAAGTCTTCCGCGATCTGCTAGAACGCGAATCCGCACGAGTCTCAATTCCTCCCTTACCAGGCAAAGTTTACCTCAACCGTTTCGACGACGCAGTGATAGAAGAGCGGAGACGCGGGCTGGAGAGATTTCTGAGGATAGTGGCGGGGCACCCGCTGTTACAGACGGGTTCGAGGGTGTTGGGGGGATTTGTGCAGGGTAAGTTCGATCGGAAGCAGGGTGCTATGATTGGGAGTCTTTGAGGTGGGTGACTGACGTGCGGACCAGATCCAGCGTGGGATCGCAACAGCTGGTAAAGTGCGAAGAGGGAGATTACGAGGTGATGTATGTAACTCTGAAGCGTTCACGCTAATGTACATGGGATGTTCCGTTCCTGTATCTGCATTTGCCAGGATTCGAAGAGTCAGGCTAGTGGCATCGAGGCGTGACAAGTGTCGCCCCAATTTGAGGGAGACTCGGGACGCTAGCGATGGGATTTGATCGCTCAATGGCACTGCGGAAGCTGCACTGCACCTCCTGAGCTCAGTTCCCGGCACACGAATTTGATCTATACATCGATCCCGATTCGTCATCGGCTTCTGCCATTGCTGATAAGTTCACTATGCAACTGGGCCACCTCCGGCACAATCAGACTCTCAATCTCAAGTGGCATCTCAGTAGCTTGCCTGACTTCGCCCATAGTAGCAGTTGTGACGCTCTTCGATCTCTGTGCGCTAGGCACCCGAATCCACTGATCACCTCCAGCTGCAGACACAAATAGCACCTCATGTTTGCGCTTGTTGAGCATATTGCCGATGACCAGATCATGTGAATACTTCTTCAGGGCGTAGCGGGACTTCTCGGCCAGAATGGATGGATCTGTCTCGAGTTTGAAAGACACGATCATGCTCTTGGGCGACCAAACGTCCACAAGCTGCTTGAGGAACTTTGGAACGGGATCAAGGTCTATGACTAGCTTAGCGCCGTCCATATGAGCGGCTGGTGCTCTCTCTTGCGAAGCAGTGGAGTTGGTGCCGTGGTTGGCGTGAGCGAAGTCTTCTGAAGATTGGATCTTGTGCTCGACCATGCGTTCAGCTGGGATGAAGAAGTCGGAGACTGCGGCTGCGAGGTAGAACAGCCCATTTGCGCCCAGTGGCCGCATAAGCATTGCAATCTCTCTTAAATGCCAGAGGTACTCGTTGACGCTCGTGAATGGCAGTAAGAGAAGCATCTTCTCTCGCTTTGCTCGCTCGTACTTCTGCAGCACTGATGCCATCTGAGCTTGATACTCATCGTCTATGACCACCTCGCCAGTCGACGAAGTCGTCATGTAGTCCAGAAAGCAATTCGTGCTATGTGAAAAATGTCTCGAATAGGGAAGCAGTGAAAACTGACGATGCAGGAAGATCACAGCGTAGCCATTCTCGAGAAAGTACTCGGCGCTTGTTGCTCCACGAGTGCCGGCGCTGAAGTTGTCGATGAAGCGGACGGTCTGATTCTCCAATGGAACTGTCGTACCTCCAGAAGTGACAAGAGCTACACGATTGTGTTTCCGGACATGATCCGCAATGAAGGGCGTGAGCGAGGAGATGTGCTCGTCCAGTGAGGCAGGTCGAGGGTTGGTCGCGAAGTATGTGGTCTCGCCGTTTGCAAGCTTGCTGTCGCCGTTGGACTGATCATGGGCTACCATTTCGATAGCAGTCAAGCCCTTCAACGAGAGGCTTTTGAGGAGGAGCTTGTTAACGCGCAATGGTCAATGGACATCAAGGACGATGCGCTCAACGGCACCCTTTTCAGCCCGTATCTAGCTGCTGACGAAGCTGACACTCCTTCACAATATCTTGATCCATTGCTCCGATAGTGGACATCATAGCGCAGTATCAACGCTGCGAAGAATATACCATCACACGAGGTCCAGTTTAGAGTTTGGAAGGTGCTAAGGCCAAGACTGGGTACTTTCTGCAGACCTCACCTCCTTTCTCCTCCGTCTCACCTTGCTTCTCGCATCTACACCCTGCCTGTCCACATCTTGCTCTCCACCTTCGCAAGAGCTTTCACCAAAAATCTGCATAGACTTCACGTCGAGATCTACAATCCTGCGATACTCAGTCACCAATCCTGATTTCCGCCAGATCAACTGCTGGAAGCGATCATCATGGTCACTACTGCAGAGTCATACACCATGGCACTAGTGCACTTGACTACCAGCAGCATACTCGCTGGTCAGTCTGTCGAGTATTACGCGCGAAGGTGCATTAGGGTGTACGCATGACTATCCTCTGTTTACCCCTTCCTTGTTCATCCCTTGCATCCTTACAATCCTTAGCCCCGACTTACTTCTCATTGGCCATCGGCACTTTGTTGCTCAAGGACTTGCGGGAAAGTCAGGCCCTTACAAGCCCACTGCACACCTCGCTCTCGAATCCCTTTTGTTGACGTACGGAGGGATTCTCCATTCCGCCCTCACATCCCAGGCGAGGCAGGGGCGATCAGACATATATCACCATGCGGCTGACTTACCCGCGCGCGTAGCAAGACCCTGTCTCGTAAGTTCTGTGCGTTTCACTATATGATCAAAGCTTATCTCGTCTTGCCATGGCTACTCGGCGCGTCAAGGCTGAAGACTGGGCGCCAGTAATGCAGACGCGTATCAAAATTCGAGCTTCGCCTCCGAAAGGGCCACGCGAAGAGGGACTGATGCTGCCGAAGCCTGTCATCAATCGTAGACCAACGCCACTGGACATCGAGCTCGCACAGACAAGATCACCGGCCAGGAAACTCGTGACGACGTTGATCTCGCCTATGGCTGATCCCGAAGGTGTTCGAGATGCAGAGGTGTTCGACTTCGCAGCAGATAAGGCATGGCACCAGCAAGATGCACTAGGTACGCTGACGGTCCGACGCTCGTTGTCGGGGAGGCGAGCATGTCCCAGTGTTGCATCGCGGCGTTCCGAAATGTCCTTCGGCATACTGGATTATTACATACGCGATGTCAGTCCGTTGCAGAGCCCCGAACTGCATGTCACTAAGACGCCAGTACTGGACCCTGCGATCGACAAGTTTGAGTTCGGTCTCGCTGAGCCCAAGCTGGAGTCTGCTGTCAGCATCGATGTGACAGACGTCCAAGGTGGTGCGGAGCATGACATCCCACTATTGCCACTATCACCGCCGCCACCGCCACCAGCGTCAGTCGTGAGACCACAGCATAAGAAGACATATAGCCTCTTTCCGGCAGTGAACGAGAGCAGCCCACCTTCTCACCGGCTCGCACAGATCATCAATGACTCTTTAACGGACTCTCAACAACCTCAAGACCCACTCGGCGATACACGAGCAAGCCCATCTCAGCGATTCCCATCACAAGTCCTGGCCAAGCTGGATGGCACTCCTTCACGCCGGCGAGCGCAGACGGTCAGCACGCCATCGCCACCGGAGACTGCCCGTACATCTCGCGTCACGAGTCTTGGCACACCGCGACCCTTCGCCACTTACTATCGACATCGGAAGGAGAGTCTTGTCGCTTCCGTGCGTGGCCGCAAGGACAGCTGCGCCTCTCAGACGAACTCTCGACTGATTCCTCTGCGAATCCTGTCGTTAAGTTCTACGGCATCGAGACCAAGTCGCTCTTCGGCGTCGACGTCAACGCTCACCGGAGGCTCGCCAAACACGCAATCACGCTGGTCGGAAGACACGATCACATCGCCTGTCGCCGTCACTACCCCTAGGATTCGCACGAGCTTCGGCAGCCTGATGGGGAGAGATAGCTCACAATATCCTGCGTGTTTCTTCGAAGATGATAACGAATCAGTGCCTTTGCGGAGGAAGTTCCGGTGGCAGAGAGTAGGGAGTCTGACAAAAGAGGGCAGTCTCGGACGGCAAGGCAGGGGCAGGTTCGACGACAAGATAGGATTTGGTGAGAGGGTGGGAAGACGGATGTTATGTGGCTGTAGTGGCAGACGAAGATAGCACCTGATGACTCATGAGCCTGAATGACTTACCAGACAACTCTTCCATATCGCATTACCATCCATCATCGGTAAGACCTGCTTTCCCAGCTTCATGAAGCGTTCAAGCTTTTGCTCCTCCGCAGTGATCTCAAGCTAGCGGACAGCTGCATATGCAGGCGTCAGCCACAAGGCGGTGGAGATCTGGGCCTGCGCCGACGCGGATGAGATCTAGCTGATAGCGCGAGGTAGCAGAGGGGTGTGCTCGGTGCAGCTCCGTATGGAGCCACGACGTGGGTAACAGAAGATAAGGCGATGCGATAGTACGGATATCGCAGTGGTGCCCCATTGAGCGATCTTGAGATTCGGCGGGTGTTTCGAGATGTCCGAGCCTCACTTCGATTCAGTTGTGACCGTACCATAGCCGTGATGAAGCGTAACGACGCTTCTATGACGTGAGGATTACATATGACATTTTTCCACTTCATAAACCTCGTCCCGCTGGCAATTCGTCAAATGCGGCACAGCAAACCGTGAAACATGTCACAGCAAAGTGGAGACCGGAAGCTCGCTTGTTGGATGACACTGAAGGCGTTGATCGGCGCGCGCTTGTCGCATCCCTGCGCTTCCCGGTTGATCTTCTGCCCGCATCGCATATGACGGGGTAGACCTGGTCGGCAGGTAAAGTAATGTTCTTTCTAGTCAGATCTTGTGACTTCATTCGTGCTTCTACAGTCGATTGCTATCTAAGACTTCACGGCTTTGAAGGGAGTCGTGCGTTGAAGCGGTGCAGGTAACGTCCGGATCCTTTAGTTGCACCTGCATGACACGGATGCGTTGGCCCTTACCTCCACTCGTTCCGACTGCGGTGTACATTCAGACCGACCGTTCCTGTTTGCCAAACTTCAGCTCTCTTTCGAGGTCGTTTCGGAGGACCGACTGGACTGAGCTTGTCAAAACACGTAGCGAGTACTTTCAGCATGCCTGCTATTGGAGCCTAAGAAGATCTCTCGTACGGCAACCAATCCCGAATCAAGATTATGCTGGAATCAGTACAGCATGTTGCCCAGCGCGCAGATGATCAGAGCATGGACTACTTCCGAGATGTGTTCGGCTCAGACAATCCAGAGGCCGAGGACGCTTTTGACGCTAACTTGAAGGCGGAAGCTGAGCAACTTGGTCTGTCCATCGACGAGCCGAAAGCTCATACGCATGTGAGTGAAAAGGCTCGTTCAATGGACACGACTGTTTCCGAACGTGCACGCAGATCTGGATCTATCTGTTCGCAGAGCTCGCAGTCTACAGGCTTGACGTCACACTACTCGGGTGCCTCAGGAAAAGTGCCCATGCCCGGAAGCCAAAGCATGCGGCACGGACAGGACCAGAGCTCTCGCTTTGCGCGCAGGAGCTTTGCTGGAGAACGAAGCTCACACAACTTTATAGCTTTGCCCAGTCCGGCCCAGTCCACGCCGACGCTGCCAGCGACAGCTTCGGATGATCCTCCAAAGAAGTCCTTCCGCCGCTTGCGAGGCTTCAGCTTGCTTGGAAAGCACCGCAACAGCTCAGAATCATCGGTGACAGCCCCTGGGTGTTCGCACTGCCCGAGAGATACCGCTAGCAAACGCCGAGCACTTCACACTTTGCCTTGCGGGCATAATTTCTGCGCCGCCGCAATGAGAATGAAGATCAACGTTCAGAGAGAAAAGGGTCTGTATCCCTCATGCTGCGGAGTGCCCATCCCTGGTGCAACGATACAGCACGCGATGACTAGAGTCGAGCGTGAGGACTTCCTCGATAACTTTGCGAAGTGGGAAGACGGAGCTTCGCGAAATGCCTCTGTTGCTACCGAGGCATTGGA
>KZ111188.1:24265-169001 GCA_002077045.2 Rachicladosporium sp. CCFEE 5018
CGTATCCAGCGTCGATCTTCGACTTCATGATTTCCTGCGAAACGGTCAGCCTGTGCATCTTCGTGCTCATAGCTTGCATCTCGAGTGCCCAGTGATACGGGTCAAGGCCGCGAGCTCGAAAAACCTGACCCTAGAACACTGCGGCGCGTTGGGGAAAGCCAGCATTGAAAGTCGTGGATCGTACTGCGGGAATGACCGCAGTAGCCAAGACGACTTCTGTCTCCACTACGAGAGACTCGGAGAAGCCTTGCACTTCCTCGCGCTCTATCAGGCGGTCGAGGTCGACTGGATCTCGCTGTCAGGCCTTCTGGCTTTCGAGCTATCCCCCGGGTGCTTCGAACGCCTTGATTTTGCAACTTTCCGTCTACGAGACAGGCAGACAGGCGTTGCGGAAGCAATCAACGAGAAACTCACGGTCGAACTGGTGTGATCGTCATTTGTGATGCAAAAGGCAGACAATTAAGTCCATGTCAGCTTCGGGACCTCTAACGGCCAAATGATATCATTACAATTGAAGCCGGTGGCTGAGTGTATGCCTTTTACCGTTCCGAATTCTTCGGTCGCGCCATGAGATCATATCATCGACCTGTTACTGTCTCGCCTATCTACCCTGCCATCACATCCACCCCCTCTCCCCAAACCCCATCAACAACCACATACACCACATACGGCCCCGGCGGCGTCACCTCCCTCCTCCCCGGCATCTTAATACTCACCTTCTGCTCGCTCCTCCCCTGCACCCATCCCTCGAAGTCCAGAAATGCCATCCGAGCACCCATGTGCAGACCATGCGTCACGAAGCCGCCGTGGTAGAGCGCGATCTGCAGCTTCGTCGCCGTGGCGGGAGAGGTGAAGGAGATGCTGAACGTCGCGTCGAATGCGAGCGTGAGGGTAGACAGGATGATGTTTGCCGGTCGCACGACGCCAGGGCGAGAGAGCGAGGGAGGGGTGTAGATCTCCACCCTGAACTCGGTCGCAAACGAATGCGCGGCGTCTGGTTGGAGCACGGGCATCTCATTCGGATTACTCCCCGCCACTAAAACCCTCCCATCAAGCAACAGCAGCGCAACAGAGTGATACAATCTCGGCACCTCTGAGCTTGCGCCTCTCGTCCACCTCGCGCCAAGCTTCGCCTCCGGATCGTAGATCAGCGCCTCCAGCGTCGGATCCGCAGCCAGCCCGAAGCCTTGAGTGCCGCGATTCGCGCCGTTGAGCCACAGCACTGTGCCATCGGGGAGGAGCACGGACTCCACCATCCCGCGGCCTTCGAGCATGGCGTCCATTTCCCAGGTTGGGTTTGCGTCCAGGGGAGCGATGCGGCCGCAGGAGGCGTCGGTTGGGGAGGTGATGTCTTGGTAGGCGCCACCTCCACAGACAATAATCAAGGGGTTCCAGTTATTGGCGCTTGATAACGGCAGCAGAGCGGAGCCGCCGGTGTTGGGGTAGGTTCTGTAGTCTCCCGGCAGATCTGGGAAGGTCTTCGTCGTGGCACCTGTGGAGGGCGAGAAGAGGACGCTGGATTTGGAGGCGAAGATGAAGAGGTCGCCTGTGGGAAGGAGGTGGATGGAGGGGTACATGTAGTAGGGCTGGGCTTTCACGAGGAGGGGCAGGGTCGTGGAGCCGCCGGTCGTGATGCCGTTGCGATCGAGGATCTCGCAGGTGGGATTGTTGTTCGTGGTCACTGTGGGATCGAGGCCGTTGAGGCTGCCAGATGCGACGAAGATGCGGCCATCAGGGAGGATTTGGAGGGTTGGGTACCAGTGGGCGGTGTCGAGCATATTGCCCGGCTCGGACCAGGCTTGCCGGTTCTGATCAGGGGATGAGCGGGTGAGGTATCGTTCGCCACGCCAACCATCGGTGATTGTAGGGTCAAGCCAGCTGAGGTTCGCATTACCACCAACGGATAATAGTCTACCATCTGCGAGGAAAGTGCCACCAGCACAGAATGCGTTCGTCTTGTATGCAAGTGGTACCACTTGGTTGGTGACTGGATCGTACTCTGAGCTGTATGCGAACTGTCCATTTCCGAGCTTGAGCTGAGTGTAGTCTTCGACTTTGTCCAGAAACACGACTCGACCGTTCGACATCAGCGCAGCATGCATAGCAGGTACGCCACTTTGGCCGACGATCTCGAACCGGCCAGGGTTGGCATTCATTGGTGCTGCGATCGGTCCGGGTGCGGTGCCGACTGGTGCGGCCGAGCAAGGCCCGCTCTGACAGCCTTCGCCACAATGAGCAGCGGTGTTGCCGCAGAAGCTATGAACGCTGGTCAGCTCTCTGATGGCTCGCTTGTGGGAGAGCGCCCGGATACGCTTACCCATACATCGAACAACATCCTCCCAAGTGCCAGCTTCCGCATACAGTTCCGCCATTAGCCGCACCACATGATCCATCGGTCGTCACAGGTCCGGTCCGAACAGCACCACCAGTACTGATGGGCGCCACGACTGGCTCGCTCTGCGACTGCGCTGCAGGCGCGATGCTATTCGGTGAAGTCGGAGTTGTGTCGGTGCAGCCGCTCTGGCATCCATTCTTTGCAAGACAGTGTTGGTCGGTCTTGCCACACCAGCCCATGGAGCTGCAACATGGGCCGTAGCCGCCATTGGGATCGCAGGGTGCGTTGTCGAAGTCGTGGCCGCAGCGGCCGTCAGTACGAGGTGGGACATCGGCGCGGGTGGCTTTAGGACCCCAAATCTGTTCGCAGCTGAGATTGTCAATAAGGCATTAGATGTGCATGGATCGGCAAAGCCCACCTTCCGTCATCGAGGCATTTTTGGCCGCGGAGACAGCCTGTCACTTCGAGAGTGTTGTTGCAGGTTGGCTGCAGCCAGTCAAAGATGATGTTGGCGGACGTAAGAAGCGGAAGGAGTGAAGTCCATCGACGGAGATGCATCTTGCTGTTGGAACCCGTGTGGAAGGCGATCCTCGGTGGCATCAATGCCAAACGAGTGTGGTGTACGAGATCAAGTAGGAAAGGGTTGCAAGATTGAGTGGCCAAAGCTCTCAAGATCGATTCTAGCGTAAATGATTGGAAGAACTTCACTCACCGGATACACTTCACTGCGCACAAACGGGGAGATCTACATTGTGGACGCGGGAAGCTGCAGCCTGTTATCCGGGATCAATTATTAGTGAGGATAGTCAACGTAGATCATCAGTAATGCATGAGCATGTCTCCAGGACTTGCTGACTGGGAGGGAGCGGCTCCTTCTTCCGAGGAAGGCAAGATCCTTAGCCTGTGAACGCTAGTTCAATGTAACAGCTCATCACCAGATCTAGCCACAGCCAGGGTAGTCACAACCGATCGTGTCGCGACCATTACTTACGACTGCACATCGGGAAGTACATTGAGGTAGCGACAGGGAGAGACATTGGCTAGTGGATAGTGGCCCATTCGGCATCGAGATGCTCAGAGTGAAGCGATTGTCATGGGGCGACGGGGGTACCAAGTCCGTGAGACAGCAGACTTCTCCGGGTGCCACAGCAGACATATTTCATGGACATCCAGATATCAAATCCATACACCGATAATAGGCGAGGAAGGGTGAAGTCGTCCTTTCTTCGAGACCGATCACTAGCGGCGGCCACATCCGCAGCCTCCGAAGTCTTGGCGTGCCCACTCTGCGAAAAGTGCAGCGGGCTTTGAACCTCACCCGACTATACTGAGCGTCAAGACAGTAACATCTTCGCCATCCACACACAACCGCAATCATGGGTCGCGGTCCTAAGAAGCATCAGAAGCGCTTGTCCGCACCACACCACTGGCTTCTTGACAAGCTCAGCGGTGCCTATGCCCCCAAGGCTTCGCCCGGTCCGCACAAGCTGCGCGACTGCATGCCCTTGATCGTCTTCATTCGCAACCGGTATATTGCCATGTCCCTAGCATTGCAATGTTCTCCGAAGAACTGGACAGCTTCGACAAGAATATGACTGACCACAAACTCTTTCCCAGATTGAAGTACGCCCTCAATGGCCGCGAGACCAAGGCAATCGTCATGCAGCGCCTCATCAAAGTCGACGGCAAAGTACGCACCGACCCCAACTACCCAGCTGGCTTCATGGACGTCATCTCGATCGAGAAGACGGGCGAGAACTTCCGCCTCGTCTACGACACCAAGGGCCGCTTCACCGTCCACCGCATCACCGGCAAGGAGGCCGAGTACAAGCTGGGCAAAGTGAAGCGCGTACAGCTCGGCAAGGGCGCCATCCCATTCTTGGTCACGCATGACGCACGCACGTGAGTCTATCAGCCGTTGGACCAATGTTTGGTGGGAATAAGTTATACTGAGACGTGATGGGATGATAGTATCCGATACCCAGACCCGGCCATCAAGGTCAACGATACGGTCAAGATTGATCTTGCGACTGGTATACCTTCCTCCTCTTTTCCTTCAATACCTCTGCACAGTTGCTGACAATGCACCTTCTTTCACACAGGTAAGATCCTCGACTTCATCCACTTCGACACCGGCGTCATCGCCATGGCCACCGGCGGTCGCAACATGGGCCGTGTCGGTGTGATCACCCACCGCGAGCGCCACGACGGAGGCTTCAACATCGTGCACATCAAAGATGCCATTGACAACGAGTTCGCCACGCGCGAGAACAACGTCTTCGTCATCGGCCGCGAGAAGCCGTGGATCTCGCTGCCCAAGGGCAAGGGTGTGAAGTTGAGCATTGCTGAGGAGAGAGATCGCAGGCGGGCGTACCATCTGGCTGGGCAGTAGAGGGGCTGTGTCGGGGGATGAAGAGAAAAGAAGCTGTGACGAGCAGTCGGCGTCAGGGACTCAGCGCTCGACGCGAAGGTCAGCGCCGAGCACCAGCCGGGCTCCGGGCTCCGTGTTGTTGGCTCGCGCCAATAAAGCAGTGACAGACCTTCTGTGTTCGAGATGGCTAGGCTCGAGTATACTTCGATTGCCTTGAATGACAATATTCAAAACTTCAGCTTTACCGTTCATCACACATCACCTTTTTCCGTTCTCATGGAAAATCTCTATGCAAGACTTCACAATGCCAGACTCTAGTGGCTCTTGTTATGTTATCGTGTGTGGTGCATATGCTCATCAACATCGCACGGTACCACCGCACGCCATTTGCTGGTCGAGTGACACAGCACATATCAGTCGAGTCTCGCCTTGGAACGCCTCATATACTGAGGTTCCTGCAGTATGGTTGTGTCACTCAAAATCCCTTCATGCCAGCTCTCCACTGTTCCGGACAAGCCCATAGATGCGGAATCAACCGACAATTAATCTCGACAATGTGGTCCAGAATGCACCTTTTCTTGACTACGGAGTCTAGAGATACCCTTTCAACACCGCCGCCTCAGCATTCAAGATACTGCCCCCAGCCGCGCCAATGACCAAATTATGGCTCACAGCCACATACTTCAGATCATACGCGCCATTCTCCACCTTCCGCACCCGTCCAACAGACACCGTGTACCCCTTCCCCTTATCCTTATCCAGCCGCGGCTGCGGACGATCATCCTCCTCCATAACTTCGATGGAGATCTCTGGCGCCGACGGGCAGCCTAGCTTCTGTGCGTCCGAGACGTAGGATCGAAGTGCCTCCTTCGCTTCCTCCACAGATGGCGCAGGTTGCCGTGTGAATTTCAGCGACACGATGTATGTATGCCCGTCGATCACAGGCACGCGCGTGCACGTTCCGTCCACCAGTAGGCCTTCGGCGTTGGTGAGTTTGGTGTTCTCGTCTTGTATACTTCCGAGGATCTTGCGCGACTCGGCGCCGAGTTTCTCCTCTTCGCCCTTGATGTACGGTACAATATTATCGAATATATCCAGACTTGATACGCCCGGGTAGCCGGCCCCGGAGACGGCTTGCTCTGTTATCATGCTTGCTCTTTCGAGGGGGCCGAATTTTTCCATCAGGGCGCGGAAGGGAACGACCATGCCGATTACGGCGCAGTTGGAATTGCAGACTTGAAAGCCCTGCTTGAGGTTGTGGTGCCGGCGTTGGTGGGGGATTAGGTCGAGGTGGCTGAGGTTTACGGTGGGTACGACGAGAGGGACGAGCGGATCGAGGCGATAGTTTTTGGAGTTGCTGAAGACTGGGATGTCGGCTTGGAGGAACGCGAGTTCTGGCGTGGACGTCAGCTTCGTACATTATCCCACAACAATAGTATGCTTACCCGTCTCGCCTGCAACATCGCTGTCAAGCCCACTGAACACAAAGTCCACCTCGTCCTTGAACTCTTCTGGTGCACAGCTTTTCACCACTAAGGCTCCGATACGTTCGGGCAGTGTTATGCCCTGCTTCCAACTTGCCGCGACGCTGAACTTCTTACCAGCACTCCTTGGACTTGCGCCCACAGCTGTCAAAGTGAAGTGCGGGTGGTCATTCAGTAAGAGAATGAAGCGTTGTCCTACGCTGCCGGTGGCTCCAAGTACGCCTGCAAGGTAGCGTGAGTCGTTGTTCCTGTGACTTTAGCTAGGGTATGCACCTACCGCATCGCTTCTTGGGGAAGGGGTTCGAGCTCTCGACGGCCATTGTAGTTTGCAAACTCTGCTAAGGCTCGGAGAATAGTTGCTGTAGACACGGAGAGACAACCTCGAGGGCGAAAGATGGAGAGGTCTGGTTTGAGACTGGCTGGAAGAGAAGGAAGTTGCGAAGGAGGGGCAATGGGAAGGAGCTGTACAAACCAGTCACTTTCTTAGGTGTGACTAACAATGGCCTCAGGACTTCGATGATACTAAATCGTTGACCCTCAGTAGCTGTACTATTTGCTGCTCATCAGAGCTCCAGAATTATGACTGAGTCGCATAAATTTCTGGTACCTGAGCCATTGTGGCAGTAGTGAACATTAAGGTTTGCCAAGGATTGTCCTTCGCCTCTGACAGACTTCACCTCTCTGAGCCCAGCTCTTCGACGGTGGTAGTTACAAGCCATCCACCCTTCCTGTTGCTCGTACTGCTACCATTACATCGTTTCACAGCATCGACCGCTCGTTGTATAAGATGGACCGCTACCCTCGCCAGCAGCGGACGCCGCCTCGAAGTTATCGCGACTATGGTATCTTTTGTCACGCGACCCTAGCCCAGTATCCCTCAAGTCGGGCTCATGCTGACGTTGATGCCCTCAAGACCGGCCACAGGATTCTAGAGACTATCGCGGCGATGCACAAGATCGTGGGTCGAGTGGTGATGATTTCAGCATCAAGGGACGAGCCGCCGTGAGATCAAGGTCCAGATCGCCACTCGAGTATGCTCGCCGTGATGATGGACCGAGGCGACGCGATGGGAGATTTGACGACAGAGCACATGATGTATGTATAGATGTAGGTGCGATATCGCATTAGCGTTCACTGACTCTACTAGCGTGGCAATCGACGCTGGCCAGCTCGCGATGACTATGACAAGACAGTTCACGCACAGCACTACGTTCAGGAGGCGTCACAGCAGTATCGTGGCGACAAGGACATCGGATCGGACAGCCAGCCTATGACCTTCTTACTTGTGCGAGGACTCAAGCCCGCCACTTCGGAAGCTGTATTTGCCAAGGGCCTCGAGAAGCTGTACAAGACTGACGACGCCCCTACCGGAGCTCTATCGAATAGCTTGCGCTCCGTCATGCTGGTCCGCGATCGCGAGGGTGATGGCACGAAGAGCCTCGGATTCGGCTTCGCGTGGTACCACCATGTCACTGATGCCGTCGCTGCGTTGAAGCGAGCCAGAGAGCTCGGCGATGAGTTCACGATTTCGTCCCAAGTCATCAGTGTCGACATGCCTCACAAAGGCGTGTTTCCGCGTGCAGACTCGATGAAGGAGGCTAGCGAATCGCAATTTGCATTCACGCTGCCCGCGACTGGGGAGATGCATACCTACAGGGACTCTCGCTTCTACCCTACCGAGACTGTCATCAACGTCGACGCGCCTGCTCGCCCGGTCGAGGAGCTTGCAGAGCCCACGGGGGACGTTCCAAAGGCAACCACTGCCACGGTCAAGAAAGCAAAGAAGCGTGCGCTGGACGATCAATCACAGCCTGCAGCGCCGAAGAAAGTCCACATGGCACCTGCAATGGCTGCGCTAGCTAACAGGTGGACTTCACGCAGTGCCGATTTGCACGTTGAAGCGGAGCCCGAGGCGCGTGAACTATCGACTGAGGCTGCACCCGCTGGTGCGACGGTACAGGAACAGCAAACCACAGCCTCGGAAGTCGAACGCACTCAAACATTCGCCTACGACAATCCACCCAAGTCATGCTGCTATCTATGCAATAGGATGCTGGGCGACTCAGCAAAGCTGCGTGCGCATGTGGAGAAGAGCCAGCTGCACGCCACCAACCTGGAGACCGAAATCACCGTCAAAGACGCTTACCAGCGTATGGAGAAGGCTGGAGTCGCACCAGAGGCAACGATTGTAGTGCCTACGTCCAGGCCGCCCACCGCCACGACGCCACCTGACGAGGCAACATCACAGTATGTCGATCGCGCTGCATTACGTCGTCAAGAGGAGAAAGCGCGCAATGCGGCAGCCAACTACGACAAACCCAAGGGCTTTTCTTTGAAGGGCGCTAAGACTGCCACTAAGTCGGACGACACTACCGCTGCAGCTCCGCTGTCCAAAGGGCTAGGCATGCTCCAGAAGCATGGCTACACTGCCGGTCAAGGTCTTGGTGCCGTAGGAAGCACCGGCCTAGCCGTTCCCATAGCTACCGATCTATACGCTGCCGGTGTTGGACTCGGTCATGCAGGTGGCAAAGTTGGCGACGCCGTGACCGAGGCTGAGAGGGCCACCAAAGGTGATCAGGCTGGGTATCTTGACAAGATGAAGGAAGTTTCGAGGGCGAGGTACGAGGCATTGAACAATGGAGGCAGCAAAGAGTCGTAGGAGGCAAGTCCTACCGTCAGGTCATGCTGGCTGATGGAGCCGATCACCGTTGCGAACATTGGGTTATGCTACACAACATCGAGCCTGCACTACTTGACTGTCATGCGCTGGCGTGTGACGGGTCTCAGATCTTCCGTAGTACGCGTGTATGCAAGGGATTGTGGCACGTTGCACTTCACTATCCTCACTATCCGTACGATGTAGGTAGAACTCACTTCCACAGCTCTCAGACCACCTTCTCGACATCGTCGCTTTCTACATGAAGGGTCAGGAAGGCACATCGCCGTTGCGGCTGACTTGAAATATAGACCAGGATTGCACGACTATACCCGTACGCGCAACGGGTATACTATTCGTGCCCCAAGCGGGCCTGACAGCTACGCCGGTGACTTGCAGCAACCCCATGGGGAGAGCTATGCGCCCACTGAACGGCGAAGTCGATTGCCGACTTCATTCCCCGGCGTCGCAGCTCTGCTCGCGGCCCTGCTCGCCTGCACAGTCTTGACAACACAGTACTTTAGATGAACTACCAGGGACGTAGGCCGCGGTTTGGCCGACTCTGTGATGCATTTCCTGAACTCAGGTACCGCGCGTTACAGCCCTACACTTGCGATTTGACACCTGCCATGTTTGGCTAGAAGGAGGATGTGCTGTATCGATCGTAGGAGATTCCCGTCTGACGTGCATGCGATGAAACTTGTATAGTACCCTGCTTGGTTCTCAGCTGCGCGATTGCGTTGTGCCGGTGAGAACGGTTATGCGGCGTTGCTGTCGGTATTCCGTGCGGCGCAGTGATTTGCATGGTGGACGAGGATGTCCATGTTTGTCGTGTCGGCTTGCTGTGACGAAGTGGGCAGAGATGAAGTGGCTTGGTGATCTGGTGTAACCGAGCCGTTACATGTTCTGCAGTCTTGCTGCGATGTTCTGTGCAATAGTAGCCGATGCCTCGGTTTGCGCGATGGCTGTCCGGCATCTGGGGTCTGTGAAACCGTTCATGAGACCTCGGATAACAATCTCGATGTGCTTTCCCAGCATCGCATTGCGAACAATGCACGCCATCCCCATGATCCGGCTACGCAAGCTACGCAACGTTTCTGTGCCTGCAGGAGGTCAATGCGCCGTAGCGTGGCCGCCCCAGCCAATTGACCCGGGGTTTGACGCGCGGGTGACGGGGGCGGTCGAACCACCCTGCAGCAGGGGATGCGATTTGGTGCTCATTTGACATCGCATCGCCCATCTTGGGCCATCGCTCCAGTAGTCACCGTTCGGGTGCTCGCGACTTGGACACTGCGCCTTCGCCTTCGCCAGAGTCATGTCCACGGGCTGTCTAGGGCAAACCAGCCGTTTGGAGCTGTCGCGAGACACCGCGCCGTGACCCTTTCCAATTACCTGCAGTAGCCATCGAAGAGGTTCACGGTGGCTCTACGCGGGTGCGCGGCATCGGTCGTGAGATTCGGTGAATTTGCTATGCGGCAAGTGCAGCTTTCATATGATGGGTGCGCCATAGCCGTTCGCTTCTGCGCGCGGCTCCGCTACTCGTATATTGTTGCTGGCCGCCGACGAGCCAGAACGCGAGCATAGATTAACGAGATGCGCTAGGGATAGCCAGTGGGCAGCTGAGCATGACACGGCGTTGGTGGCACAATTACTGCTGTGGGCAGCAGGGAGTGCACAGTAAGCTTTCTCTATTGTCTGCTATTCTTCCTTTGGCTTTGCACTGTCTTTCATACCCTTGAGGATAGCTGAAGTGACTGACTGCACTGGACTTCACTGCTCGACCGTCGGCCTGCCGAAGCGTTCGTTACCAGGGCGTTGTTGATCTGCACGCGCGCATGTGATCCTAGACCGACCACGCGAGCTCACGACATTAGCCGTGATCAGCATTGTCCGTGGCTACTTTGCGACATCACATGCCCATACTGGATAATGGGTACCATGTCGTGAAGGCGATGTTCTGGAATATTGCTTGCTGCAAGTACTGACCTGATCCTCACCTGGGTACTTGGAAGGTGAACGCCACTAGGATATACTTGGATCTGCATTCTTACAATACTGCTTTTAACTGAATCTGTGCCATTGGCATCACGCTCCTTGCACTTTCCTCGGTATTCATGCCACTTGGTATTGACGGTCTCTCTCCCGGCTCACTTCACCGACGTACGATTGGCTTTGCACGGCAACAGGATCTTCACTTAAGGAATATCACTTCGAAGCCGGTGTGTGCACATCACTCTTTTGACTGAAGACCGTCCGGTGAAGGCATATTCACCACAGCCTGCGATTTCAGGTCTACTTGCTGCATGAAAGTGCCGACTATTGTCGCGTGACCTCGCTCACACACCTCTTTATACTGGACCCGGACCCACCGCGATATTTTCAAAGATCAAGTGCAAGGCCCACCATGTCGTCGGACACAGACCTCGACTCGAGAGCCGGTCTCCAAGGCTATTACCCAGCTCCTCACAGCATCGAGCCTCTTCCTAGAGACATCCACTACGGTCTCATCGTCGTCGGCCTGTGCGGCTTGGCATCATTCCTTTCAACACTCACCCTCTTCACGTTCCTGGTCTACCGATTCTTCTCTTGGCGGTCACACTACAAGACCTTCATCGGGTACAATCAGTACATTGTACTTTTCCTCAACTTAGTCTTTGCCGATCTGCTACAAGCCACGGCGTTCCTCATCAGCTTCTACTGGATCCAACGAGATGCAATCCTCGCCCCGACGAACGCCTGCACAGCGCAAGGCTTCATGCTGCACTTTGGAGATGTGGCAAGCGCCTTCTTCGTGCTTTCTATAGCAGTCCACACCTACACTACCGCCGCACTTGGCCATCGCATCCAGTACAACATGTTTGCACTTGGCATTGGTATTTGCTGGGCCATGGCACTTCTTCTGACAGTCCTCGGCCCAGCAATGTATGGCCGACGGTTCTTTGTCCGTGCTGGTGCCTGGTGCTGGGTCAGCAACGACTACGAGACCGAGCGACTAGCACTTCACTACGTCTGGCTCTTCTTAGCCGAGTTTGGGCTCGTGATCATCTACCTTCTTACCTTCTTCAGCCTGCGAAGGAAAACTCACCGGCTGTTCGCGGATCAAGCGAGTAGCGGCAGCGTGCCGAACCAGACCACTATCCGCGCAGTGAACCGAATAACGAAACTGATGATGCTCTACCCCATCGTCTACGTTACACTCACGATCCCAATCAGCTCGGTGAGAATGTGGAGCATGGCCCATCACGGCCAGAGCGTAGCGGACGTCACAGCCTGCACAGTCGGCGCACTGCTAGCAAGTTGTGGCTGGGTCGACTCCCTTCTATACACTCTCACGAGGAAGCGACTGCTGCAGGAGACCATGGGCGCAGGCGGGACAGCTCGGAGCGGCGACAATAATGCAAGCGGCGGCGCCAAGGGCACGCAGAACTCAATCCTGCAAACCATGACTTACACGGTCCGGAGTCATAGCATGGAGATCGCTTCCCCGTCACAAAAGCAGCATCAATGCGGCTCATTTATGAGTGGCGAGGCGAAGGAGATGGGTTTCGCAGAGAGGGAATCAGCGCGTCGGACGAGGAACAAGAGTGTGGGTGTCGTCAGTGAGCATACGGTGGAGACGCGGACACCAAGTCCGTCGGGGAGCGTAGACCCGATCTTCAATGGCGTTGGGGAGAGGGGAGGTATGAGGAGGATGCTGAGTAGTGGGAGGAAGGAAGCAGGACTCGATGACAGCTACGAGATGAGGAGTATGGGCGGGAAACCTGACTGGAGAGGGAGCCGATGAGATGGAAGAAGACGAAAGCCGAGAGGCTGCGGACGAAAAGTTTACTGCTACTCCAGAGAGAGAAGGCAAGCTCAAGGAGGAGACAACGGATACGCATATAGGGCAGATGCGGCAAGTGGCGAATGCCTGCCCACAACAGATCACGAGAAGATGATACCCAGGCGTTTACGGGACTGAGGTATTATGACCACGGGACAGAAGTGTACATATACTGTACTATATCTTGCAATAACCTCCGCGAGGTAAGCCACGTGGCCATGCGCAGTTGCCAGCCTCGGTGTCCGCATTTTCATTTGTGGTACCCAAGATGGAGAGAAGCAGCGCCTACAAAACGCACGACCACCCCCGCTCTCTCAAGAAGCAGAAGTGGCCTGCCTAAGCGTCCGCCAAGTCCTCCGCGAGAGTACAGTCGGGATCCTTTGTGTCGATTGGTGTGGTTCGCTGTAGAGAACAGCTCGCCTTCTCCACTGTTCAGTGTGAGTGACACTGCGCGTGCGGAGCGACCCATAGTAGCACATGCATCTCCCGGAGTTCTCGAAGCGCAAAGTATCTCAGATCAGAAGTACCTGGATCTTATGCCGACCAATAGACCTTTGCGTGCTACAGCTGCTGGACATTCGCGACTCTTCCGACCGACCACCAAGTCACGACTATGAAGATCCAGTCCAGTCTTGCAGGGCATTACCTCTTCGTACGCGCCACACGCCTCGCCTGAAAGGCGGCGAGATCTCCCGCCAGGTGTTGCAGCCCCTCCTCACTGCGGAGCAACTCGTGGCCTATCTCCTTCGCATGCTCCATGACAAGCTTCTGTAGTTTCACCGCAAAGATCGCAACCAGACCTCCCAGTGTCGCGGCGGGATCGATGTCGAAGTCGCAGGTCAGTGTCTGGACATAGGTGATACTGCGGCGGGACGAGGGCCGACTATAAGAGACATTAATTTCCCCTCTGAGCTTCAGCGGCGCGCTCGCGATCTTTGTCGTAGCGGCTAAGCTCCGCTTGATTGCGCTAGACTCAAGGAGGGCTTTCGAGGTGTCGACGAGAGCCGCAATATCTGTCGCCGACTTGTCGAGCGTGAATTTGAACGTCCAGCGCTTGTCTGTCGCATTACTGTCTCCGTAGATGAGTGACAGCTGCATGTGTGGCAATGGCTTCGCAAGGTGAACTAGCATAGGATTGAGCTTGATGCCCTTAGACGGGTCTGTGCCATTGTGGGCGTGGACGAAGAACATCTGCTTTCGGAGAACCATGGAGCGGGTGATGAGGTCGTGGAAGTAGTGGTTCAGGAGCTTCAGCTCCAACAACTGCCTCTGGGTGACGTCTTGCTGGAGGATGCTTTCAGCCAGCTCTGTAATGCCGAAGACTCGTAAGACAGCGGAAAGATGCGGCATGGTGGTATCGTGCGCGGTTGTCTAGGTCGTTGCAGTAGTGAGATCAGGAGCCGCTATGATCGGAAGCCGAGTCTTATGGTTGTTTGCGGATGCCGGTGCCGAAGATACGATGCTCCAGAGGAAGTGGTGAAAGATATGTATAGAGGATGAGCAAGCGTTTATGCATTGTGCGAGCAGACCGACCTGTCCTCGATGCTAGAGCTAGTGAAGTGAAGTAAAGTACATTTTGCATCCGGAAAGTGAAGGTTTCATTGCTGCCTTCCGCCGTGAATTGAGGACGCAATAACAGTAAAGAACAAGAAGCTGACACCAATATCAGTTCTCGTAGTGGTCAGCATAGAAAGACAAACTCACGCCAGCTGGAATCCAACTGAAACCAGTCTGCTATTTCCGAGTCCTGTGGCAAACACCAGGCAGCACCAGCATCATCCCTCTCTCCACATCTCTTGAACAGTCCACGCTCGTTCAAGGCAGCCCGTTGACAGGCGAGAGAATCTGAGGCGCCCTCGAAGGTGTGCTGGAAGCTTCGCACTTCCGTCACTCGGCATCCAAGCTCAACGATTCCTCGAGTGTTGCATATATCGGCACCAAGTACTGTCGCCTGATCCTCTGCCTCGCATTCACAGCCTTCAATGTCGCCCTCGACGCTTCTAAGCGCAGCTCGAACGCCTGGATCTTCGAGGCTAGAATGTTCGTGCGCTCGCGCACCAGTTCATCCAGCTCAATTGCGAAGGTCGAGATCAGCCCCTCTAATGTAGTACATGGGTTGAGCTCGAACTCATATACAATCTTGTTCAATGGATGATCCCTTTCGCACCAGAAGTCGATCTTCCCAGTAAGGCGTAGCGGCGCACTCGCGATCAGGGTAGCTGCCAGGCCGGTGGACTTGATTGTGAGTGACTGAAGAAGAGCTCTCGAGGCATCGACTAGCTCGGCGGCACACGACGTGCTGTGCCCGACGGTGATTTTGAACACCCAGCCAGCGCCTATGCCCACACCTTTATGGTAGGCCAATCGGATATATTTTGGGAAGCGCTTACACAGCTGAACGAGAGAAGGGTTTAGAGAAGTGCGCATCGTTGCGTCGGCGCCATCGTGAGTGTGTAGCAGGAATATCTGCTTCCTGAGAGGAGTTGAGTTTGTGATGATCTCTAGCATGCGACGGTTGACGGTCTTGACAGCAAACAACTCGGCGGATCGGAGGCCTTGGGAGAGAATGCGCTCCGTGAGCTCGGTATTCGCGAAGACTCGCAGGGCGGCAGTGATGGTCGCCATCGCACAGTGTTCAGAAGTGCTAATCGCAGCCTGCGAGTTTGTCAGTTGAGCTTAGACCGGAGGCAGGATATGGACAAGGCTTGATGAGTCAGTGAGTGCGAGATAGAAAGGAGAGCTTCGATCTTGCATGCAAAGATTAATGTTGGAGTGTTCAAGAAACGAAAGTGATGCACGAGTCGGCACGAAGTGAATTAATCATACTGTGCTGGAAGGAGTAAACAAGATTGCAGTATTGGCACGAGGAACTTTGTGAGAGAAACGCAACCTATCATCTGAAGGTGATGAAGGAGAGAGTGCTACTTGTCTCGAGCTCTGAACCTCCTCGTGACAAAGCACGAAAACGCACATCACCTCCTGCTATCGAGTGCATCGCGAGTGTCGTCTCGCGCCCCCCCTGCATCGCTGAGATATCGATACGAGACTTGGACTTCGTGGCCAATGACTTCATCTCCTTCTCGAATCCAGAATGGTCGTCCTCATGGCTTGTCTTGGAAGAGATCATCTAGGAGTGATCACCATCGGGACCTTCGGGTTCTTGGCATAGCGGAGGCAGTGCTGCTTGCTCGCTCCTCCTCGTAATTCGACCCGTCATCAGTACCGTGCCCCTTGCAGCTGCGCCACCCCCGGAACAAATGCGGCCAGGACTTCGCCCATTGATGAAGTATCACTCAAGGAGAAAGTGTACCTTTTCGACGGCCGATTGAATCCATGTTCGTTGATCCACAACTCGCCACTTAGCGCAACAGGCGCGTTGTACACTTTGGCAGACAATACACCAGCTGTACCGTCGCGTGCCATGTCGTGAATTGCCTTCGCCTCAGTCTCCCGGACGAAAGGGATAGAACAGAGCTGCAGTGTAAAGCGACGACCGCCGTTGGCACCTGTGGTCTTCTTGTAGAGAAACGACTCGATCTTGAATGGGAATCGCATGTGCATGTGGAGGAAGAGAGGATTGATGCGGATGGATCTGGATGTGTCGGTGCCGTCGTGAGTATGCACTACAAACATTTGCTGTTGCAGGGCAAGCGAATTGGTGATAGCGGCGTGGAAGTGGCGATTGATGCGCCTCAGGGTGAAAAGCTGTGCGACTCCGAGGCCTTGACTAAGGATATTCTCGGTGAGTTCCGTGATCGCGAACACCATGTGCGCGGCTGAAGCAGGCGACATGAGAGGCTGTGTAACGGCCTGTGGGGAGGTTGTGATGTTGTGGCAAATGGAAGCCATGATCGAGGACCGTCATCTGTGGATACATTAGCATCGACTGCAGATAGTGGCCTCGATCACATCAGATGGTTGTGCGTAGGGTGTGGCTTACTCGGGTGCAATGGCGTTAGACGGATGTGTTTGTATTGTTGCAGATCCTAATATCTGGGAGTGGAACATGGGAACCACTGTATCCGAGGACCTTGATCTGTTCTGACTTATCGAGCGCAGTGAAGTGACCACGGGTGAGCATTGCTCCCAGTGACAAGCGAGCTGAGTGTCGAGATTCCCGCCCGTGCGAGGAAGGAGGTTTCCGCATATGTTATGCGATGTGATTACGACCTAAGGTCCGTGTGATGCTCAGCACGTGAAGATTTGACAGCGATAGGCAAGGTCGACCAAAATGCAGTTTTTCACCGGATCACGGTGGAGTTGTGGCGGTGTCGCGGCCAACACTACGAGAGTAGCATAGGAGCATCCAGCGGACGCGAGAGGCGGGTCGTCCATGAAGCTGGAATGATCCGGGGTATGATATATCATTAATCATCACCACTTCCAATCACTCACTGCGCAGCCATACTCTTCCTCAACTGCCTCTCCCTCTGCGTAGACTGCAGCTCAAGCCTGCCCACAGCATAGCTCAACCTCTCCTTCTTCTGCCTTAACTGCGTCAACCTCCGCATCTCCGCCTCCGTCAACGGCTCCACTGCACCCACAGATCCTCTAGCGGCAGCAGGACTCTTCCTCCCACCACTCGGTCGACTCGCATTACTCAGCCTTCCCTCCTGCAGCTCCGCCTTCGCCATGAGACTCTGCTCGCGTCTTGCTAGCTTATCGAGATGTACTTCGACGCGCGAGAGGAGGTTATCGAGTTCGGGTTCGAGGGACAAGAGGAGGGTTTGTTGGGCTGTGCGGAGGGAGGGCTCGGAGACGAGTTCGAAGTGCTGAGACAGTACTTAGCTGGAGATGTGAAGGAAGCTCATAGCAGGAGTGATGTACGCGTGTAGTCTGCAGCACCTTGCTCAGACGCGGGTAGTCACTAACGCCCGCGTCGAGGATGTTGATGCTGGAGTCTACAAGTTGCATGCTGGAGCGGAGGGAGGCAACGCAGCCTTGCAGCGCGGCGTGGGAGGCGCCGTCCATGGCGAGGAGCTGTTGAGGATAGTATGAATTGCTCTCACATGATCGTGCTCCGTGAAGCCAGATTCACAATGTCAACATCGCGTCTGAAGTTCCGCGCCGGCATGTTCCGATTCTGCCAAGACCTAGCTCAATGCCTCCCGTGAGGTCTCTCACTTCCTCCGCTAGCATCGACCAGCTATCCCCCTTATCACCTCACCCACCGTACCGCACAACACATACGATGCCTCTCCTCGGAAAGAAGTTCCCTGCGCCCATCGGTGAGCCTGTCGCGATGTCTCACGAAGCAGAACTAGACTAACCCAATCTTCAGCGGCACCCATGTGGCCATTCTACACCGCCGGTACGAACCCACAACGCCGAGATGAGCAGGAATGAGAAACATGCGCAGTCTGGGAAGATGGGAGCTTAAGGGATGGAAACATTAGGAGCTAACAGGATATCGCTCAGGCCTCGTGATCGCATACGGCATCAACTCCCTGCAAGGCGCAATGATGAACTGTATGTACACCCACTGGTCAGGGAATATCAGGAGTCGAAGAGCGGACGGCTTGCGTGAAGACTGGGAAATGCTCATCCCGATGGAAGGCTAACAATGCCCCGTAGCCGATGAGTTCAAGAACGACCCCCGAAACCCGAACTCGAATGCGCCGGCAAAGCCGCACTAGAATCTTCACCGTAAATGGCAGCTGGCCGGTGGCCTGGGAGATTTAAGGGGCAGGCTCTAGACACGCCGGTGAAGCTGGATGTCTGAAGTCCTGTGAGGGATTTCCCAGCCTGGACGAAGATACTGTATATACCACCAAGAAGACCTGTAGCATCTCCCGAAGCGCTTCGGCACTACCATCGGATTTAACGTGCGATTGCAATTCGGTCGCCGCCAAGACAGAGCCCGCGCATCCAAGGCTTTGCTGGTTGACGCACCCTACGGGGTTTGACGGGCAAACCCAAGGAACCTCTACGTCTCCCGAAGAGGCTTTGAAACCTGATAGTCGCTCTATCCCAGCATTCCCACATAAGTCTCACTCGTCGAAGCCGAGCGTTTGGGCGATTTGAGCGCCGATAACACCTCGCGAGTTGCCAACTTCAGCGTTGTTATTGCCATGCCATCGACATTGATGATCTCAAGTAGAATATGCTCATTTTCATGAGGTGGCTCGGGCACTGAAGTTGTACGAAGTGACACAATGAACTGAATGCATTATCCAATTTGACGCCCTAGGTGGCACAAACAGGCAGCTGAGGCCATCATTGAGGCCGTCCTCGAGCCTATGCTAGTGACGTTCACATCGTACAGCACTATGAATAGAGATCACATGTACATCCTACCGATCTGTACCAGCGGAAGGGCGCATGGCCGGCATGAATCGGCCTCTATGCATATGCTTGACAAAGCTATGCTGCAGCCACCAAGGTGGGCGCTTACAGTGTAGCTCAACTAAGCTTGTGTATGAGTGAGGTACTGGGATCTCGTGTGAAATGGGAATGGGCACTGCCATGGGAAAATGCAACACATTAGCAGAGTAACATCCGTAGCGTACCATCAGCATGGTTCGCAGTGTCTCAGCAGTGATCTAGCCTTTCAGATCGACCAAAGAATTTGCTGTCAGGAACGTGGCAATACGCCCTTTGCAAAGTCAGGTATCCGTGACCCTGTCACAGAGAAGCTGATGAACGGCAGTCACGCTTTGCTAACGCTCCTCATATAACAATACTCTTGACAGCACATGCATGTCTCTTTGTCCTCTTCTCACTATCAAATGCAGTAGGTGGCAGTGAAGGCAGCCAAACAAAGTGAGGCAATTCGTTTTGGCTCGGCTTTCACCAGCGCCCCACTTTTTCCGTGACCTGAGGTTCGCGTTTCACCAGCGCCGGCCGGTCTTGCCTTTGCCTTGCCAAGCTTGGGCTTGTGGCTCGCTCCTCATCCAGACAGACGCAGCCTGACCGCTTGCTCACACACCTAAACAACACACACCACCCCCTTCTCCGCCTCCACCACCGCCGCCGTCACTGCACGCTGCGGCCAGGCACCGAGACGTTCAGCATACCTACCCGCATCCGGACACGCTCCAGCCCTCATCACAACACACGTCAAGCCTCGACAAAGAGGCTGAAGCAACCATGACGACAATGGTATGTCCTTGGTCCCGGTGCTGCCAGGGCACACATACACCTCACTACGGCAAGGATAGCAGTGATGACTGACACACAGCAGGACCTTCGCGTAGGTAACAAGTACCGGATTGGTCGCAAGATCGGCAGCGGTAGCTTCGGTGACATCTACCTGGGTATGCCTCTACTGACTGTGCTTCACTATATGACAGTACTGATACTTCACCACAGGTACGAACATCATCTCTGGCGAAGAGATCGCCATCAAGCTTGAGTCGGTGAAGGCCAAGCATCCTCAACTCGAGTATGAAGCTCGCGTCTATAAATCCCTCGCCGGCGGTGTCGGCATCCCCTTCGTCAGATGGTTCGGGACAGAGTGCGACTACAACGCCATGGTGCTTGACTTGCTCGGCCCCTCCCTCGAGGATCTTTTCAACTTCTGCAATCGGAAGTTCTCCCTCAAGACTGTGCTCTTGCTCGCGGACCAGCTTGTCAGCCGCATCGAGTACATCCACGCCAAGAGCTTCATCCATCGTGATATCAAGCCGGATAACTTCTTGATGGGAATTGGCAAGAGAGGAAACCAGGTCAACGTGATTGATTTTGGGTTGGCGAAGAAGTACAGGGACCCGAAGACGCACTTCCACATCCCATACCGTGAGAACAAGAACTTGACGGGCACGGCTCGTTATGCTTCGATCAACACCCATCTTGGTGTCGGTATGTATTGCTGAAGTCATGTTGCCTTTCTTTCAATCACTAACTATGTCACAGAGCAATCCCGTCGCGATGACATGGAGTCTCTTGGCTATGTCATGCTCTACTTCTGCCGTGGCAGCCTTCCATGGCAGGGCCTTAAGGCGGCAACCAAGAAGCAGAAGTACGACCGCATCATGGAGAAGAAGATGACCACGCCCACTGAGGTCTTGTGCCGTGGCTTCCCGAACGAGTTCGCCATATACCTCAACTACACTCGCTCTCTCCGCTTCGACGACAAGCCAGACTACTCCTACCTTCGCAAGATCTTCAGGGATCTCTTTGTCCGCGAGGGATTCCAGTACGATTACGTCTTCGACTGGACTGTCTACAAGTACCAGAAGAACGCCCAGGCCATCGCTCAGCAGACTCAGACTGGCCCTGCCGCAGCCGAAGAGTCTGAGGAGAAGCCACGCCGCACCAACGCGGCCACTGCGGGCAATAGCGGTATCACTGACAAGCGTCGCGGTCCAGTGAATCCGAGACCCGAGGGCACCGGAATGTGAGTTGCCGCAGCACATGACTCTGCCCTCCTCCGCTCTTGTAAGCGCCTTCCCTCTGCGTTCGAACGTTGCTTTGGCGCGAGGGACCTAAAAAACCCTGCTAACGTCTCGTTCTCGCTCCATCAGGCAACTCCGTTCCAGCAAGCGCGGTGCTGAGCCCTCTTACAACAATTACTGAGCGGCTTGGACTGGGTAGGGTTGCTCTGCAGTGATTTGCATCGCCTCCTCTCAACTCTTTACCTTGTGGCGGCTCATCCCGGCACGGAATGTCTTGGTGCGTCCTCACGGCGGACCGGACATCATCGACACCTCTCATATCGGTATCAACCTGCGTAATCTATGGCTGTGCGCGTCAAGGCCGGTATCTGTACTCGACATGGCTTTGCTGGAAGTTCTATGTGACTCTGGCGATACTTTGTTCGAGACAGATGCTGCTGAATACGCGTACAAGCTAATCGCAGCTCTTCTGGCGTGTCACTCGGCAGGACTCTTGGGCGTCTGCTTCTCTCACAATCAACAAGCACGACATACCGGGTTTACCTGCAGGCGAATGCCACTGACAGAGATCTTAAGACATTGATCTGTCGAGACAACTTTTCCTTGCACTATTCAGCACATGCTCACCAACCATCACACCGACCATCCCCCCAATACTATCGATATCACCCTTCGATGATTGAACGGCCATACTCGGGTATTTGACGGGCATGCTGGAGGTTTCTTTACTAGATTGCAAGTTTTTGGGTGGCGGACTAGGGATCCGGGGATTCACTCGTGGGGAGGTAATAGCATCGGAGGACGAGGAGACTGGTGGCAGAGCTCGTCGTGAGTGCATGTCTAGAAGCGCGGCTGTCTTGAAAGAGCACTCGCTTCGATTGGCTGGACGCAAGTCTGGCCATGGACGTCTTTATGGTGGAGGTACTGCTCCAGATGACAGAGGGGAGGGCTTCTGCGTAGTTTTGTTCAATTGCTTTTCACTGAAAGTCTTCTGTGCCTTCTCATCGCTTTCATCAGGTGCTGCCGTGTCGCCTGCAAGACTGTACATGTACTCGCACATCTGATCTCCCAACGAGACCACCGCACGTGACACCGCACCTCCTCCGCGCGTTAGCGTCTCGAATTATTTGTCGGCGATCAATGCATCCCATTCATGCGCTTCGAACGATCGTGATCTTCTGCACCCACATGTAGTGCTCCCATATCGCCCTCACATACCCCTGGCATGCTTACCTCCATCACCATACACCGCACAGCGTGCAACACTTGCAGACTCCGAGCCCTCATCGCCAGTAAGACCTTTGCACGGAGTAGAGGATTCGCTGCGATATCGTTGCTTTCTGGGAGAGAACTGGGAAGCGTGCGTTTGCTTAGACCAGACAGCGATGGGCAGAATGTCATGAAGAAGAGGAGGTTGACGACTTCAGTGGCATTGGGTGCGAGAAAGAGACGAGGACAAGGCATTGTGCTTGATGCGATCGCACTGCCGAAAAGAGATGGAGTGGATGAACGGGCGGGTATTGTGGGCGAGACTCCCTCAGCTTTAGCCCAGCCAGCTGGGATCGTGGGAGAGGACGTTGAACCTGCGCCAGAACTCACCGACGAGGACTACGCCATGCTAGCAGGATGCGTGGATGCACTGGACGCTGCTGTGCTCGCTGAAGAAGGTCTGCAGGAATTGAGAGGGGTTTTGGAGCCGTATGCCGGCGATGCAAGGGTTTTGGCTGTGCGAGAGGTGTTTGGGGAGAAGCTACCTGCAGGACTCTTTGTGGAGCAGGATGAGGTGAGGCTGTATGAGGAAATGTACGGTGAGACTGAGGAAGTGGAATTGGGGGTGTGGTATGAGATGCAGGCGGCGATGGAGGGCGAGGGCGCGGACGAGGGTGCATGGGGGGCCGAGACAGTGGACGAGGATAATGATGGGAGAAAGGCGCCAGAGACGAGTGGAAGGACAACGGTAGCGGACCTTCGCCTCGAAGAAGATATACGTGGCGTCAGAGATGAGGACATCGACGACGAAGCGACAGATTACGCGGAGTCTGGACCCGACCCAACGGCGCGAGCCCATCACCTTACGATCGCCAACCGCGCATCGACTTCGCCCTCCACCCTGCAGCTCTCGAAGCTCACCCTAACAGATCCAATCCAAGCCATCATTGCCAACACCTCGCCAGTTCATCTTACGGAAGCAGCCCACAAGATCTTCGGCGGCATCGGACTACCTTACAGCGTTTCCACGCCCTCATTAGCGAAGACCATGCAGCAGAAGCCTGTAGCACTGGATGTCTCGCAGGGGCGGATGACAGATATGGAGGGTGATGCGTTCATGGCTGTTCTGATGCCTGCTATGTACGCTACGGTCACAAATGTGCTCACAGAGACGAGGAAGCGGCTGGGGACCGCGTGGGCAGAGAGTCTTGTGCGCAAGGCTGAGGCTGGAGAGTTAAGGATCTTAGATGCTGGAGGTGCTGGGGCGGGTGTGTTGGCTGTGAGGGAGCTATTGAGGGCGGAGTGGGAGAGGATGCATGAAGATGACATCTCCCTAGATGCGGGCACGGCCGTGGCAGAGCCTGACGGGAAGATCGGTGGCAGTGGACTCAGTGCGCCACTGGGCAATGCAGTGGTGCTCACCGGCTCGGACGCACTTCGCCACCGCTCGTCGAAGCTACTCGACAACACCACCTTTGTCCCTAGACTACCCGACTACGGCCACACCGAGACCGCAAAGCAGACCGGGAAATTCGACTTTGTCATCGCACCGCACACGCTCTGGCCAATCCGCGAAGACTACGTCCGACGCACTCACGTCGATAATCTCTGGTCCCTTGTGAACGCCGATAGCGGCGTGCTTATACTGCTTGAGAAGGGTGTGCCCCGAGGTTTTGAAGCCATAGCTGGAGCGCGGCAGCATCTCCTCAATGCTCACATTGCCTCACCAGGCGACGAGGCTTGTAGTGCCAACATTCAACAGCCAGAGATCGAGTGGGAGGGATCTGGGCCGGCCAAGGAAGCAGGTATGATTATCGCGCCTTGCACGAATCATACTGCGTGTCCCATGTACTCTGGCGCCAATAAGGGCACGGTCAAGGGAAGGAAGGATATCTGTCACTTCGAGCAACGCTACATCCGTCCACCATTCTTACAAAAGATAGTCAACGCCAGGGACAAGAATTTTGAGGATGTGAAGTTCTCCTACCTGGCTGTGCTGCGAGGGCAGGATCTTCGGTTGCCTCAGCCCGAGACGCCCAATGTCTTCGCAGACCAGCCGATCGCGCTGCAAGGTCAAGCAGCATTGAATCTGGCAGCTACAGGATACGAGCTACACGACCGGGAGACCGGCGCTGGCGTCTCCTCCCTCTCCCTCCCCCGCCAAATCCTCCCTCCTCTCAAACGCCACGGCCACGTCACAATGGATCTCTGCACTCCACTCGGCACGCTCGAGCGCTGGGTCGTGCCAAAGTCCTTCTCGCGGCAGGCGTATCGCGACGCGAGGAAGACGCAGTGGGGCGATTTGTGGGCGCTCGGCGCAAAGACTAGGGTCGAGAGAGCTGCTCGCGGGGCGGGCAAGCATGCTAAGAAGGAGGTTCTTCTGGATGCAGAAGAGGGACGGGTGCCAAGGAAGGGGTTGAGTAAGAGGAACATTAAAGAGAAGAGGAGGGGGAAGGAGAGGAGGGCGGGGAGGGTGGGGGTGTTGCTGGGGAGGGAGGAGTTTGGGTAGACATTCCTGCTCTGTGAATACACAGACAGTGGGACTGGATTGTGCACATAGACTTGTAAGATCCTGTACGTATAGAGACGACTACAGTAAGCTCGCCACTGAGAGCCACGTGGCAGCCAGCGCCACAGCTTCGCGGTTCATTGTTCATGACTGCTTGTTAGCCCCATCGCAGCGCACCAGCTCCTTCCTCGAAGAAACTCCCGCCCAGCCGCTTTCGGCTGTTGCGACAAGCGCTGACTTTGCCCTATCACCATTGCGCTGCCAACATCCAACACAATTCGATCGTCGACGATCCTTCCTGGCGCCTAAGCCGGTGTATATACCATACTAAACAACTCAGCTGCAAATCTCAAGCTGAGAAGGTGTTGGAGCAATGGATGTACATGTACAGTGACAAGATCCGGCAGCTTTCTCTTTCTTCCACCCGACGGCTCGTCCCGCCTCATTCAAGGGACGGACTTCGCTCAACCGACCTCAGATCTGTAGGCGAGAGGGACCCCTCTATCGAAGTCTATCCTTGCAAGGACGTCTATACCACAGTAGCTCGGACTCAACACCGACGACAAACTGTGTCTGTCTGGTCCTGTCATTTCTTTGCGCACCAGCGTCCTGCGCGTCGACGAAGTCTTTGTTGCCCACTGGCGGAGAAGTGGCGGGGAGATCTGGACAGACGAACGGAGCTTGTCGCCGAGTGCAAGGAAGATTATAGGAGAAGCAATTGTTGGTGTCATCGGAGGAGCGTGGCATTGGAGGACTGGCTGGAGAAGAGAGGCATTGCGCAACGACGTTCGACCGGGAACGCTGCATCTGGACGCCTGAACATCTCCTACACTACGCCGACTGGCCTGCACACAGTCGCAACGCCCTTTGACGAATACACACTCAACATCGATAGACTGCCCTTCCACTCGCTACAGCTCTCTCATCGCCTCCGCCCCTAGGACGTCGAACTCGCCCTCTCACCGCTCGCATCATGGCCACCCAACCGACCCAATCGCTCAAGTGTGTGGTCACTGGCGACGGAGCCGTTGGGAAAACATGTCTCCTGATATCATACACCACGAACGCCTTTCCGGGTGAATATATACCCACGGTCTTCGACAACTATTCCGCATCAGTCATGGTAGACGGCAAGCCGATAAGCTTGGGGTTGTGGGACACAGCGGGACAAGAGGATTACGATCGGCTGCGACCGCTGAGCTACCCGCAGACGGATGTGTTCTTGATTTGCTTCAGTATTGTCAGTCCGAGTAGTTTTGACAACGTGAAGGCGAAGGTACGTGCTGCGTCAGGGGAGTCGAAAGGCGGAGTGCAGAAGGCACGGTATTGAGGGACTGAGACCGAGGATTGAGAGCTGACAGGTGTGCAGTGGTTTCCAGAGATTGAGCATCACGCACCTGGCGTACCACTCATACTAGTCGGTAAGTTGCCTCAATCGCTAGAGTGTTGCAGTCTGTCCGCCCCAATATCTGACACTTTGATCACAGGCACCAAACTCGACTTGCGCGATGACCCAGAAGTAAAGGAGCAGCTGCGTCAAAGAAAAATGCAGCCCATACAGTATGAGCAAGCCGTGGCAGTTGCGAAAGATATCAGAGCGGTGAAGTACCTTGAGTGCTCGGCGTTGACGCAGAGGAATTTGAAGAGCGTATTGGACGAGGCTATCAAGTGAGTACTCCTTCCTGATCTCGGCCCGAGATGTGTGGAATGTCAAATCAAGAGTATGGGCGCTGATGACTGTTGCAGAGCAGTGATAAGCCCACGACCGCCTGTCAAGCCCAAGAAGAGCAAATGCAGTGTACTGTAAAGCTGCTTGGGCTGCTTTTCGTTTGGGTCACAGGCGATAAGGACGTTTGGGTCATACTCGAGCGGGAGGCATATACACCAATGGAATTTACTCGTCAGCTCTGCCTATGTCAAGAAATCATCGCGTGAACAACCGTAACCCGGACGAGATGCTGTTATGCTGGTTGATTATTAGTTCTCAGAACGGCAGAGCTGAAGAACTCACCACTCGGGAGGGAACTCACTATTGTTCTTGCGAAACTTGCCAGCCCTACGTGGCTCTCTGCAATCTTCTTCGTTATAGCCGTTGCGCTACCATGCGCCAATGCTGTGGAGGTGGATCCGGCTCATTTGCTAGCGTGACGCAATGCATTGATGAAACTCGCATCAACACAGCAACGCGTCGTCCGACATGTATTACAATCTGCTACTTCCTACACTCTCTGATGCGTGCGCAAGTGTGTCAAGGACTCCACAACAACTTCGGTAGCATATCAACTCCCGCATGAAGTCAAGCCCTGTCGCATAGCGCATCGCAATCTCCGGGGAGTCCCTCCTTCAACCCCCGGCAGTCTCACAAGACGAGGGTCAGACGCAGACCCTTGTCACTAATCCCGCAGGTACACACACATTACAGCCGCCCGCGTCGTTTGAGTGCTAGCCTGTCTGCAGCTAATGGCTTCACTCTCCGGCGCTGGGCGTCTCAAAGACGACGTCGACTACTCTCGCTCGCACCGCAGTCCCCCGGCTGTTCCTTCTATAGCTTACAACGCCGTTTCTCCCGAGCAGGCGCCTGAGATTAGTGATCGGCCGTTGGGACAGACGTTGCGCTCGCGTTTGGATACTGAGCAGCAGTACCAGGATATCGCGCGCACCAAGAGTCGCGGTGGGGAGCGTGAGCATCAGCATCAGGCGAGGAAGCATAGTCTAAGTGGGCTGCTGAGGAGGCAGCCTTCTGGGAGTGCGGTCTCCGTGCATTCACGAGCTGGCTCGGAAGTACCTACCTCACCACCACTGCCACCAAACAGCACCTTCCTACAATACAACGCCAACACGACCCTAGGCGACTCCCAGCGACACAAACCGCAAGACTCCATCTCGACCACCTCGGAGCGCTCAGGCTTGTTCCGCACAAAGTCCAAAGACAGCGTAGGCAAGGAAAGGAACATGCTGCGCAAATCTTCCAAAGCGCGGCAACAGCAAGCCGCTGAGCTGGAGCGGCAAGCACGCGAAGCCCAACTCCTGCCTCGCCAGCCGCCGCGCCTTCCAAGCCACAACCCTCTGCCGAACCTCTCCTCTTTCGATGAAGGCCGCCCAGACAGCGTCGCCATCTTCAGCCCTCAAGCCTACACCGATCCTCGTGCTCCTCCCGCTGTACCACAGCAAGGTCACTACAACAATACTCCGACAGCCAACTTCTCTCGGCCTGGAGGGAACGCTTTCGCTATGGCGAAGTCGACGTCGTTTGAGCAGAACAGCTCGAGTTCGCCTGCTTATGCTGTGAGAGGTGCTTCCGCTTCGCACTCCGCCAGCCCACCATCGTTCAATGCGTTGCCGGGAAGTGTGAATGGAGAGAATGGCGAGACTGGAGGAGCGAGCATGACGAACAGGGGGAGGTACAGTTATGCTAGTACGGCTGCGGGCAATGGCGGTCATGTTAACAGTCCGCGAAGGGTGAGGCGGAGGAAGGACCCCACGCCTTTCAAGTGAGTTCGCCTGTTGTCGTCCGGTGATAGTATGGGTCACTGACTATGAACAGCATTCTCGTCATCGGCACAAAGTCGAGCGGCAAGACCTCGTTCATCTCGTTCCTTCGCCATTCGCTTGCACTACCTTCGCATAAGCCTCAGGAAGCACCATTCAGTCCGCCACCACAAGGCAGCTTCACGTCACATCATCTCGAGGCCGATATGGAGGGTGAGAGGATCGGACTGACTTTATGGGATTCGCCTGGTCTAGAGACGAACATCGTCGACTTACAACTGCGCGAGACAACTGCCTTCATCGAAGCGAAGTTTGAGGATACTTTCAAGGAGGAGCAAAAGGTGCAGCGCAGTCCCGGGTTCAAGGATACTCACATTCATTGCGTGTTCTACGTTCTGGACCCGATTCGTCTGGATGCCACGGTTGCTGCTGCGGGCGAGAAGAGCAGCAAGGGTGGACTGGACGAGGACGTGGACCTGCAGACACTTCGCGCACTCTGGGGCAAGACGACAGTCATCCCAGTAATCGCCAAAGCCGACACCCTCACAACAGCACACATGGCCTTTCTCAAGCGTGCCGTCTGGGAGAGCATCAAGACAGCGAAGCTCAGCCCACTCGAAGCGCTGGAGCTAGAAGAAGACGACATCGATTCGGGTAGAGATTCTGACAATGACGACGAGGACTCTGCTGTGCCTACCCACGACACAGATGCCAACGAGAGTGTCACGAACAACCTTCTCGACCGCTCTTCGTCCGAAGAAAGCATTCCTCTGCCAACGAAACGCACCTCACACATCCGCCAGCCCTCTGGTCCAGCATCGCTGAACGACGAAGAGCCTTACATTCCACTCTCCATACTGTCGCCCGATCCCTACGCTCTCAAGTCTACTAATCCATCACAGAAGGACCTCGTTCGCACGTTCCCGTGGGGCACAGCCTCGCCTTTCAACCCCCAACACTGCGACTTCCTTCGTCTCCGAGACTCAATCTTCCTCGAGTGGCGGAGTGATCTGCGGGAGCTGAGTAGGGTGCGGTGGTACGAGGCTTGGAGGACTGCGAGGCTGAGGAATGTACCCGGGAGCAAAATGAGGATCAAGGGTGGTGTCACACCTGTGGGCGCTGTGCCGAGAGAGGGACGTGGCGCGAGTGGTGGCTTCAAGGGCGAGGGCAGAGTGCCAAGGAGTGTGAGTAGTCAAGGGCAGAATGGTGTGATGGGTGTTGGACAGTCGGCTATGGGAGGCGGAGGTGTCCCGCAGAGTGCTGGTGCAGCTGCTTATTGAGCGGTATGAGTACGGAGAAGACGACGTTGTTGACGGATTGCCTGCTACTGGACATCGACCTGGATATCCGACAGGCGAGTACACGATACCGATTGCAGCATGCACAAAACGGCATACACATACTACCTGCCGCAGCGATACACCTATCGACTACGAAACCAACGCCGACGGCCGACGAAGGTTAATGTGTGCTGCGGGTTGGCGATCGACGCTCGATGAGCGAAGTGGCGAAGAATTTGATTACATGCGCGAGGATAGAACAAGTTTGCGGTGTTTTGTGGCGAAGTGTAGAGTAGGTATATACCCCTTTGTTTTCTGTAGCGAAATGCGAGTCGATGTCAACACAGGTTGGCCTTCAACGCCGCATTCCAAGAAGCACGATCGGGTCTTCGAGCTTGACATCAATGGTCTGTAGCTTTACGCCCCCTGCACTGCCTTCAGTGCCGCGTGTGAGGTTGAGAGAGTGGTGATGAGGGCGATGCTACAGGCCTCGGCCAGGCTTGCAGGCCGCGATCGGCGTAGGCGAGCTTTCGGACAACCTGCCTACGCGTGATTTTGATGAGAGAGTGCCGTGCGACAACTGAAGCATGTCTGCAGCTGGCCTGAGTGTCGATCGTAGGAGAAGCCTCGCGATGTAGCGCTTCTGCACTACATCGCACCAGACTGAGGCTCGATGCCATATCATTGGTCGATCTGCCATCTACGCGCGCAACGTGCATGCTGTGCCGCACGAGTGCAACATGGATGCTGTGCCGCCTCGTTCTTTTGGCCTGACTTTCGCTGTCTGTACGAGGCAACGATGTCGACATTGGCAACTGGGGACTTGTCAATTGACTTTCGTAGCCTTTGCTTGGACCGCTTGCCGACAGGAACGGATGTGTGGCGTCGGGCCGCGGCACGATGGACAAGGTTCACGTCTCCACCCCCTCGCTCCAGATCTTCCATTACAACGACCTTGACGAACCCCAGACTCACATTCGCCTGTTGAGGATTTATACGGCAGCAGTAGATGGTGCTATCGAATGCGAGTTGCAATATTGGGCTGTCGAGCACAGCCCAGCGTACTCGGCGATATCGTACACTTGGGGAGATCCTCGCCGTACCGCTGTCATTGCAGTCAATGGTCTATCTCTGACTGTCCGACAAAGCTGTGCACTTGTCTTGTGCCAGGCACATCGCTACGGCAATGCTTACTTCTGGGTCGATGCGATCTGCATTAACCAAAGCAATGAGGATGAGAAAAGCTATCAAGTTCGGATGATGGGTCAGATCTTCAGGCGTGCTGAAGCGGTACTGGCGTGCGTCGGGCACCACTCGAGTGACAGCGCCTTTCTTTGCGGGACGCTCAAAGACCACGAGATCACCCTTCTTGCCATTGTCGGTCAGCTCGACAGCAGCAATACTGCTTTTTGGCCCCAGTTCCGGCTGCCGAACTCGACATTGCACCAACTGTGGCGACTCGCGAAGAGCATCGCCTGGCGCCTACGCTTCACGCTTGAGACACATCGACGCATTTTTGCTGCCGTGGTTGCCATGCTGGAGCGTCCATACTTCCAGCGGGTCTGGGTGGCCCAGGAACTCTTCATGGCGAAACGATCTCTACTGTTGTGTGGTTTCGATCAGTGCGAAATGGTGGCGCTCGAGGGTCTTCTTGCTATATCCACCCTCTCCGACTGGGGTACTCCTCGGTCCGACGCTGCATTTTTGTACAGTGTAGGCTACCGCTTTCGTAACATGCCATTTTGGCGCCGCATGTTATACTCAGTGACGCAAAACATCGATCCTGACGGACTTTTGGGATACTCGGGCGCAGAGAGCGCCTTGGCGACTCCGTTGCGCTATGCCGGTAGCTGCAACGCCCGACCGGAGGAGTCCCTCGGCCGCATGATGAACATCGTTCAGATGTTACAATGCACTGACCTACGAGATATGATCTATGCCATAGTGGGCATGCTGGGCGCCAGCATTGCAGAGCGCATCGTTATTGACTACCGTAATTCTACATTTGGTGTCGCCGTCGATGTCGTCCCGATCATCATTGGCGAATCGGCAGCGAGAGGGGTGCTCGATGAAGCAATCGATACTGATGGCGATCCAGGCCTCGGCAAGGTGTTGCAAGTTCTCGCCCTCTCGCCTGACGACTCGCAGTACACAACAGCAATCGCAGCACGAAGCGGTAACGAAACTGATATCACTTTAGTATCACATCCAGTGGCTGCGTTCAGAGTGGACGTCTGCGTCAATCATTGGGCTGGTCATCGGATCTGGCAAGCTGGCAAGGTATGGAGACGAGGCTCAGAGGACATATGCGAGAAGCTTGATCGTCATGATGCGAAGCCGACTCGCGTTATCAAAGTCGAGGACGAGCGCGGTGAGCTATTAGCAGTGTCATCGGATCGAGTGCGCAACGGTGACTGGCTACTTGAAAGTGTGACACCATGGAGCTCGAGCTTCCCTGGAATGGTACTCCGTCCAGCTATATCTGGGAAGATGGAGATTGTCAGCACGGCTATCTTCATACGGTCCGACTATCCTGGGGCTTCTGCCACCGCTTTCAGCACCACGTTCGATGCAGAGGATCTTGCCACATGCCTATATCACTACACCTCTTTCTGGGGTCATTCACGGCGGGAAGTAGCGTTTCCCGTTCGTCCAATTGGCATTGGGTTAGCTGTGTCACCGGATTATCCTGGAGGCATCTATCGCCCACCTGAGATCATCCAACAGAACTCAGAGTTCTATCATGCGAGCTACTTGAGGGGGAAGACTCCTGCCGACTTCGTCGACTATTTTGCAGTGCGACTTTGCTGCGAGACGATGTCGTCGTATGGCGAAGTGCTAATGACCAAGCGGCGTACAAGTGACTTCTCTCCCGCTGCTCCGACGCAAACAGCCTGGATTCCGCCAAGAGCGGTAGATGTATGGCCAGATGACTGATGGTCATGGTTTCGTAAGCCTGTTCTACCTTGGATGAGGCGCCTGGATCTGTTCCTCGTCGACTGTATGCCGTATGACAAACGCGGACAATGTGTCTCCATCTTCCATGCGCACACTGATGACTCTTCCAGCTCTAGCAAACGATGAGGGAGACCTGATTTAATCATTGTACCAAACAGCTGGCTCTCAGATCGTGGCATCTTTGATTTCAGAATTGAACGCCTCCAGCCGTGTTCTCACAGTGACTTCCTCACAGTGACTTCAACATAGGTACAGTCAGACCGCAACATCGCCTTCACTTTGATGTCGCCTTTGGCTATGTTTTGTGTTTGTTGCTGCCAACTTCTTACTACACTCTCATCCTACTACATCGAACATCCCAAGACACTAACGACGCACAATTCACACCGGACCAAAAGATACATATCGTACTATCCGATACATTAAAGACCATTTCATACATCCGTCATTAATCATCGAGCTACACGTCGACGACCGTCCGTGACCGAGGACTACAGATATAATCCCTCGATTTGGCATCCTCCTGCTGATTACAACCGCTTCTTTCTTTGGCAACAGCTTATGTGCAGCAGTCACTGTCGTCCAGCCTGACGAGCTCGGAGCCCGGCCAAATGCATCATCAAGTACTTCCGCCGAGAACGTTGGCCTGAGTATTTTTGCAACTGCAAACGGTGTCGGCAATCAGCACCTTACACTCGAGCTTGTCAACGATTTTCCTGGCACGGTCAATGGCTATGTCATTGGCAAAGACTCTAACAAGAATGTGATCTTCCTCAGACCCGACGGGAGCTATTGCTCAAGTTTCTCCTCCGATGTAGCTCTCCGGCTGAACGCTCGAGGTGGTACAATCAAGGTCACGCTTCCCGACTATCTCGATCCCGGTCGCATTTATCTCGCCGCAGGCAACTTGCACTTCTCTGGTGGCACTCAGCCTTCGTTCACAAATCCCAATGACCAAGACGCTGCGGTGCAGAGGGGTCTCGTGGAGTTTACTAGCAGTAGTACCGGCATGTTCGCTGATCTCACTTTCGTCGACTTCGTCGGTCTGCCCTTAGGGATGCCTCTCGTGAAAGGCGACGGCACCACCGCGACGATCAAAGGCTCCAAAGCCGATGCTGTCGCCTCTGTCTGCTCCGCCATGAAGACACAATCGTCGAAAGACGGCAGACCCTGGTCCAGCCTTTGTCAAGTCGACTCCACGGGTAAGGCTCTCCGCGTTATCGCCCCCATTCATCATCCCGCCGTTTTCGAGAACTATTGGAATGACTATGTCAACCAAGTCTGGAGTTACTACGGTTCCAATATCCTCACCATCGATACCCAGAGTATCAATGGCAAAGTCTCCTGCCGCGTCACCGGCGGACGACTGACTTGCGATCGTGATGAGATCAGCTACGCCAAGCCCACCGCAAGCGACATCTTCGGCTGCGACACCGGTATTTCCGCGATTCCTCCAGCGGGTGAGAGCGACGTGCACAAAGCCGTCAAAGCTCGACTGTGCGCGGCTTTCAGTCGCGCTACGCTGTTGATTGCAGCTGGGAATGTGCAGCCTGGGGTTGGTGCTGCGAAGTACTATTCACAGAAGGTGGGAAACTTCTACGCTTGGGCTGTGCATGCTGCTGAGATTGATGGGAGAGGATATGCGTTCGCCTATGATGATGTGAGCCCTACGGGTGGAGTGCAGCAGAGCGGGATGCTAGTGGATACGAATGGACCGAAGAAGTTGACCATAGCAGTCGGCGGGTGGTGAACGCCAACGCCTCAGGCAAAGACTGCAACAGCGAAGTAATCCTACTCAAGATCGACGGAATGCTCATTAGCACCTTTCTGTCCAGCTTAGATCTGCAACTACTTGTTCAGGGTGGTACATTGCAGATCAAAGTCCACGACTGCCTTGATTCTGGCCGCATCTATGCCGCCGCGAGTGGCTTGCGTTTCACGATGATCGACAGCACCAAGGCAGAGTTGACGCCCCCTGGAAGGTGGGAACATGACTCACGACTGCACATCTGCCGAATGCAGACAGTGGGGGAGTAGCGCTGCTGCGCGTTCATGGAGGCCCATTACTTCGGCAGGCAGATCATGGTCTCAAGTAATCAGAGCAGCGCACTGGCTCACGGATTATTGCGACGTCTAGTGGACATGGCAATAGGCCAAGTAATGCTTGGGGAGCGGCGTGGTCCGTTGCGACACGCGTGCATGTCCCATGTCTGGTGAGCTTTGTGTTCACCATTAGGTCGCAACTGCATGCAAGGCTGTCGGTGCAGCGATTTTTCACAGCCTCGGGCGATGCTATACCTGCTCTGTGTGGCTTGAACTTTGCGTCTCTGTAGAATCCCCGCACAGCTTAGGTCTAGGCTATCCCTAAGCACTTTGTGTTTGCTTTGGCGAAGCTACGCGCTTGGCGGTGGTGGCTTGGAGAACGCCTTCTTCGTTGGCGTGCGGACGGATTGAGCAATAGCACACATGTTCATATTGTGCTGCCGATACAATCACGCGCATAACGATTCAAGTGTACGTTGATGACAGCCACTTGCATACGCCCAGCGATTTCTTCGCGTTTGGGTGCGGTGGCTTCGCGAAAGCTTGCATGTTCGGTCGCGACGAGTGCAGACATATAGTATGCACTCGTCGCCTGGCGAGAACGTCCTTTCACCTGTCAAGAAGACCACCCTATCGTGCCTAAACTCTGTAATTCTAGCTACCCGCGTCCGACAGCGACAATGCTCCTCATGACTTCTCTCGTAGCATTTCCTGTCCTTGTCCTTTCCAATCAACTCCTTGACCAAGCTGAACTTGTCAAGCGCCAAACCTGCCCTATCGGCCAGGGCTATTTCTCAGAGTGTGGCTGCGTAAGTCTCCCAGAATTCGTCTGCTATAGAACTTCCCTAGGAACGAGTCTGACGCTCCTCTTTAGTGCCCTGATGTAGGCCTCCAAGGCTGTTACCAACCCCTCAGTCCCGTTGTGGGCCCCTGGGCCTGCTATGATTACCCACCTGGCAATGTCATCGCAACTCAGACCGACTATGAAACCAGCACTACCTCTACTTATCGCCCAACGTCGACAAGCCTGAGCTATTCTTGCCCGTCTGGGGAAACCGAGTGCGGACCCACTTACTGCATGCTGCTCAGTTCGCAGTGCTGTGCGAGTACGGGAGAGAGCTGCCGATCCGGCAAGTATTGTATCACAAGATCAGACGGGAGCTGGGGGTGCTGCCCAAATGGGTCGATCTGCAATGGCTCTGGGTCCGGGGGAGGAGATATCGTTGCGACGACAACCACCAGGCCTTATAGCACTGCGGCTGCGCCAGTGGAGACGTCGACTGTAGAGACTTCGACTGCGACGTCTGTTGCGCGTCCGAGTGTTACTACGGTGACTGAGCAGTCGATTTCTCTCACAGCAGAGACCACGACGCCGGCCACGAGAACGGTGTTCGTGGGAGGTGGAGAGACTACTGTGACACCAGCCGCGGCTACGGCTGCGACACTCTCGGGTGTAGCCGTGAAGAAGGCGGTCGGCGGGGTGTTCGGGATCGTCGTTGCAGGTGCGGTTGCGGTGGTGGGATTGTAAATGAATGGTCTGCATTTTACGATCGGTCGCACGAGGGTAGATAGGTAGTGTGAAGTGACTACCCGCGAAGGATAATCGAAATAGTGACATTCAATGATATCCTGAAGCTGCTAGTGGTCCGCTTCCATTGCGCTGTGCCTATCAATTGCTGGAATTGCTGGACCTCGTGCGCGTACTTCAGCCAACAGAGTTGACAACTCACTGTTCCTGGAACGCTGACTGGATTCGCAACATCCTTGGATGCTCGGAGATGGGCTCACTTGTCGCACTTGTAGGTTCTGACTGTCTAGCCAAGCGAACGACTCAAGCCCATCAACGGAGTGGTCGATAGATCGGCTGTGGCTGCCAGCAGAGCCTGGAAGCAGGCTGAAGACAAGGCCTTGACCCATAAACTGTAAATTGCCAGCACAGATTCGAGGCATTTATCAGCGCAGCGGCTCGTCAGTCGGAGGAGCATTTGAGAATAACGGACTGATCGCAGAGTCAAGATCCGCGGTGAAGGGCACAAACCCGAGCTTCCCTGACCCAAACACAACGCAGTATTCTCGAAGACGAGTTCTTTCAGTTCGGTCACGCCGTACTGCTCAGCCACAACATAGACACGTGCGTGCGGCATGATGAGAGCTTGTTGTACACTTTCGTTCTTCCCCTCGGTCTTAGGGAGATACTCGAGCCCGTAAATGTAGCCCATCATGGCCACGACCGAGTCCGAGTCATCGTCGTCGAAGTCGACGACGTCCTGGTGATATTCCTGGCGCCACTGAGTCAGCACGAGGTAATTAACGGGTTCACCGTACGTTCACATGCTGCGAAGTCGCCCAGTAGCAGCTTGCAAAAGTACGCCGACCTCTCGCAGAGTTTGCAGCGATGCGCAAAGAGCGTCCGCAAGCCGATCTTGAACTGAGTGTCTGACAGTGTTTCTTGATCGAAGTATGTATGAATTTGGTCAGCAAACAGTCCGCGCTCGTTCGCTATGGCTGGCACTCACGAGACCACCTCGTTCGACATTGAGGTCCCCATGACAATTTACTGTATTTGTTGTAATGTTTGTCGGTCGAAGGATTGGTGGTGCTACAAAGCAGCGGGAGCAAAGTAGCGATCGGGTAGCGTTCTAGGTCAGATCGCTACAAGTGAGGAAGGTACGACCGTGAGCGCACGATCGTAGAGGACAGTGCATCTGGAGGCGGATCAGTCCACACCGGGGTGTTGCCGAAGCATACCGGTAGTACCGAGGCTGATGAGATGAGCCAGTGTCTTGTCCTTTGGCGCAGTTGGCCTGTCATTGGACTGATCCCAAGCTATTGTACATTTTGAGCCCGTGCGCGTAGCTGCTACACATGGTCACCCTCTCTTATATCTGGCATCGCTCATGTCGACTTCTCCACATGCTTTCCGTCCTTGGTATCCTTGATGTCCACCGCGGGCGTCCCATCATGCACAACCTTCGTCTCGACCGCATCGCCGCTGAGCTTGCCCTTGAAGTCGTCCACAGACATGGGCTTGTTGGTCGTCACGCCGTGGTCCTCGGAGACCTCGTGGTGCTTCTCCTTGATGGGGATGATCTTGTGAACTACCTCCTTCTCCACGACGTCTGAATAACAAGGTCAGCGAACGCGACATGGGGACTTGGTCTTAGCGGGACCGTCACATACCCTTCTCGATCACCGGCTGGATGGTCTCATGCAGGTGGTGGTGCACGTGCTCGCCCTCAACCGTCTTCTCCTTGACCTTCTGCTCAACCTCATTCACCTCCTTGGTGTCCTTGAAGCCAGCTTGTTGCTGGTCGAGCTTCGCCTTGACGGCTGCACTGTCGTCGTGCTCGACCTCCTTGTACTGTGTGGCTTCGGTCTCGGTCTTATGCTTCTCGGGGAGTGTCTCGCTGTCCTTTAGGGGCTGGACGGTGGTGTGGTCTGTCATTCCGTTAGTCTCACTCCTGCTGCTGCCCGCTCCGCCAGTAGATCATGTGATCGACACTTACAATGGTCCTGATGCCTCTCCTTCTCAATCACCTTCTGCTCGCGCTCCTCATGGATCTTGGTCTTGTGCTCATGCTCAACGGCGGCCGCAACCTCCTGATCGACGGTGGTATCGGTCGTGCCGGCTTGCTTGCTAGTCACAGTCGTCAGCTCAAGATTAGAAGGAGCCTTGGCCGCTGTTTGTGCCAGAGGCGACTTCTCTGCAGGAGCTGACGACTCTACTGAGGTCATCGTCTCCGTTGGAGCCGATGCATCTGTGAGAGCAGCAACTGGAGCTTGTGGCTCGGAGGAGGAGGAGTCTTTGCTGCCGTACAGGAAGTTGTTGATGGCTATTGAAGCGGACTCCATTCTGGCGACTTGCTGTGGGTTTGTTTGGAAAGGTCTGGGTTGAATAGAAGATCTTGAGACGAGAGACGTGTTTGAAGACAATAGACAGAAAATCGAAATCAATGTAAGGCAGTTACCTTTGCACAGCAGCAGCGCTGTATATGCACCATCCCTCCTTCCCCTACCTCATACCCACAACAAGCACTGCGTCATGCCATAGCGGGGCGACAAACGAATTTCGGTCACGTATGCCATTTGGATCTCGTTCGTCTAGGCTCTCGCAGCAGCCTAGCTCGACTTGTGTCCCACGAACCAGTTCGGCGGACCGCAGCAGCGCGAAGAATACGCGTGAGGTGAGCTGCTCACTGGCTGTGGCTGAGGTAGAGTTCACTGCTAGAGCGAGTGGCGCGTCACTGAGCATGTGATCGTCAGATTCGTAGTGTGTGCTTTTCAAATGCTGTCAAAGCGGAGCCCTGGCCGAGGATCAAGTGTTGAAGGACGGACAGGAGAGTGTCTGCTCAAGGCTTTGGCAAAGATCTGGAGTCGGACCCGTAGCTACGAGAAGTCGAATTGTTGAAGTAGCCGAGAGAAAGCTGTTCTTTCGAATCCCGACGCCATTTGTCGACTGTGGGAGACATGAGACAGCACCAAAATGCATGTCATCAATGGACGAAGTCAAAATCGATGGCGTCGAAGTGTGGCGTCAGAACCTGGCTGTGCTCGTCATGCGAAAATAAGGTTCATTCTCAAGTATGCCCGACATGCCCCGACAATTACGTTCAAGTCGTGTGACTGTGAGGAACAGCATGGTATCTATGCGTCTATACAGTAACCACCTGCCCAGCGCTCAGCATGGGATCACCACTTTCATCCAATCCAGGCGTAATGAGGCGATCTCGCAACGCATCTAAGCCCTTGCGTCCCTCTCCAAGACTGTCCAGCTCCTCCAACCCCGTGAAACCCTCTTCCACTACCCATTTCTGGGGTGACTTCTCGAGGACTTCGCAAGCGTGGCCGACGACCAGCAGTCCTGGAGGTCTACTGCCTTCCTCTTCAACGGCAGCGGTGACGTACTCGAGTGTCGAACGAATGACTCGCTGATCCGGGCAGGAGGCGCGCTCAATGACAGCGCAAGGCGTCGATGCGGGCCAAGGTGCACTCTTGTGCTCTAGCAGACTATCGCGGAGTGCTGTGAGCCTGTGCAGAGCCATGAGAAACACCACGGTCTGGTTGGGAAGGTAGTCAGGCGGACTAGGAGCAGCTCCTTTGCGACCTGTGCCTGTACAGACCAGCACCTGATCGCTGACTGCTCGGTGCGTGACCGGTATTCGTGCAAAGAGAGGTGCGCTGAGTGAGCTCGTTATGCCAGGCAGGACTGTTGCGATGTAGCCATGCTTGCGAAAAAAAGCGAATTCCTCAGCTCCGCGGCCGTAGAGGTACGGATCGCCTTGCTTCAATCGAAGGACGGTCTTGCCTGCTTTCACTGCTTGCAGGCCGAGCTGCAGAAACTCCTCCTGGGCTTGCTCAGCGTTGCCAGGAAACTTCTTCGCGATCTCGACTGGGGTCCTTCGGGGTACTAGCTCGAGGACACCTGCAGGCACCAGCTTGTCTGCCAGTATGATGTCTGCGGTTCGAATCGCCTTCAGCGTGGCAGTGGTAAGCAGATCAGGGTGTCCCGGGCCTGATCCGGCAAGAATAATATGACCTTGCTGCGCGCGCGCATCTAGCGTCGCGGGATTGATGAGATGTCCGTCTTGTCCTGTGCTCGGTCCCTGTGTGTATGTCGCAAAGAGCTGCTCAACGTCTGCGTCCGTGATCGCTGCTAGTCTCTTCAATGGCCAGTATTCGCACACTTGTGCTAGCCATCTCATTCGCCTAGCCTTCGCAGCCTCAAGATCTGTGGGCGTGACAAGCTTATTGAACTGCGCTGTCTGCCCTGCTCCCTCATCCTCCGCATCGTGATCCGGTGACAAGTCTGCAGCGTGGTCCTCCTCCCATATACGCCTTCGGACAGTTCCCAGGCGGTCGACAGCCGAGCCCAGCTCGGATGGTATCGACGCGGCAATCTCTCGCCGAATGCGTGAGGCTAGCTTGCAACCCTTGCCAGAAGTGGTGACGCCGATCTGAAGAGGTCCAGAAGTATGCGTAGACAGCAGTGTGAACGTGCACAGACTTGGTGCGTCCGCTACATTCACCGAAATTCGTAATCTCCTGCACAATGTAGAGATGTGTGTAGCCTGGGCGGATTTGCCTCCAGACGTGACAAACACAGCGTCAACCACCCCATCTATTTCGGCTCGGCCGAGTGTCTTGACGTCGTCGTCTTCGAACGATCTCCGGACCCAATGCAACTTATGCTCTTCCACCTTCTTCGCGAGCGTGTAATGTATGTTGTTATTGTCCGGAGCGATAAGTATAGGCACTGCCCCGACTTCCAGCGACTTACTACATCTGGCGCCAGCGAGTGTGCCTGATCCAATGATGAGGTGCACATGAGATGTCGAGTCGACCGCAGTGAGAAGTGCAGGCGACATTACGTCGTTAGCACAGTATATCAACAGTGAGGACGGAGTAGAGTAGCAGACATAAGAAAAATCGCTCTGGTACTCATGAGTATATTGGAAATACGCTATCTCGCCACTATGGCATTCGAATGATTCCTTTCTCCGGTCGATAACGGAGGCGCAAAACGTAAAGTCTGAGCCGCTGTCGGCGTTTCGAGTGACCGATGATATCTCGGCTTACCTAATGTAGGTAAACCCGCAGAGAAGTCGATGGACTGAGATCTGAACTGATGCTCTCCTTCGCAGCGTGTTGATGGCGGCAGGATGCTACGCAATCGACACACTTGCAGAACGAACGGTCGATGTTCTTTACTCGTGGTCCGATTGCATCTTGTCGTGACTGACTCGCGAGCACCAAATCCCACTCCAGGCCACTCTGAGGTTGTGCTCGGGTCGAGTTGTTGCGGTTCTTCATCGACACAGAGAACGCAGATAGATCCGTCCAATGCGCTGAATGACCACTGCAAGACGTTGTGGAAGCATTGCGCTATGCATCCAGCCAAGCGTAGCGACTGCGTGACGAATTCCTAGGTCTTGTCAGTCGCTGGTGTCGCGTCGCGCTCCTGTACCCACAGTGTTTCGTCGACCATCGGGGGGGACACCGTAGTCGACTTGTTGAAGAGTCGGACGCCATGAGATGCCAGGCGCGTTCATATCGATCGCTGCGCAGTAGCAAGTGTCGTCGTAGGGCCTCAGACGTATGCTAGTCGCTGGCTACTGCTGTAGTGTCCACCGAAGGAGACCTCTCCGGCGATAGTCAAATCACTGCTGCAGAGTATCATGCCTGCCGACTCACGTGCGTGGTATCAGGGAGTCGGGGTCACACGTCGGACACTAAAATGTGGATCGTCTTGAAATGATCGGTTGCCAGGTTGCTCGGCAGGAGCGCGGGAGGTATGCAGCTCCCATCAACAATGACGTCGCCGGGCAAGTGCGATCCGGCAAACATCTCTTTGCGCCAAACACTGCTGACAACGGCCTGGCAGTCCCCACAACCAAGACCGTGGTGAAAGCACCGAGGACGAGCAGGCCATCGAAACCGCGCCGGTCCGGTAAATCACAACATTGCCTGGGCGTCCGCGGAGACAAAGCGACACGATTGGCTTTTCTGTGGTGCTACGTCACGGCTCACACCATAATACCGCGGTGCAAGCTTTCGACACCCAGACCCAGTCCAAGCGCGGCCAACGTCACTCCCGGCAGCTCCTCAAATGATCGCCCGTCTGCATCCATCTATCCTCGACTGAATCTGAAACGTGATCTGCTGTTGCGACTGGTATAGGTATTTCGTGTGTTCCACAGGTAAGCGCAGCCTACGACCACATGCACTGCAAACAGCAGAGTAGCTAACATGGCTATGCGCAGGCATCCGCTCATCCCCAGTGCTGGTAGCATCGCGCAGCAACAATGGTCGCCGTATCTCGTGCGTAGCTAACGACGCTCCAAGCGGCAGCAACGAGCACCACTAATACTCTTACACAGGTTCCGTCCTTGGCCTCATAGCCCTCATCGTCCTCGCCGGTGGCATCGTCCTCCAATTTCTGACCATCCTGTCCGGTGTTTCGACTAGCACCCCATTACAACATGTCTACTTCCTAGAGTCGACAACAAATGGCATATCCGGTGGCAGCGGCATGGTGCGCAATCCATCGCGATGGACCTTTTTCGCGATCTGTGGTGCGGAGAATGGCAACAACGCGAACTGCGGGAATGTGGTGCCAGCATTGCCATTCGATCCTCCGAGGAACTTCGGCACCGAGAACAACGTACCGGAGACTTTCATCGGGACGAAGAAGTTCTTCTACCTCAGCCGATTCATGTTCGCGTTCTATCTCGTCGCGCTGTTCTTCGCAGTCATCGCGTTCTTCACCAGTGTGCTGGCCATCTGCACCAGACTTGGCGCATACTTGACTGGCCTGAACACCGCGATCGCGTTCTTCTTCCAGACGTTGACTGCAGCCCTGATGACGTGAGTCCACACCATGCATTTGCTCTTGCTCAACGACTGACAACCTCCCAGCGCCTGGACAGTCATCGGCCGCAACAACTTCCGCGCTGCCGGCCAAGACGCCCACCTCGGCACATACGCCTTCGGCTTCACCTGGGCAGCCATGGCCTGCTTCCTCATCTCCACGGTACTCTTTTGCGTCGGCGGCAGTGTCGGGAAAGATGAGAGCAGAAACACCAAGAGCTCGTACTTCGGTCGCAAGCGAAGCACGCGGAGTCGCGGCAGCTTCATTGACAACGAGAGCCAGAGGCGTGTGAAAGACGAGTACGTGATGTCGAAGCATTCGCTGAGGAGTTGAGGATTTGTGCTTACGTTCGGGTAGGTACGATTAAGTGTTGGTCCGAGCAAGTAGACTGAGTGGAAAGGAAAAACGTACGGATCTCGTATTGTAATGGGATGAGGATGTTATACACACGCAGTCATGGTTGGATACTGGGGAAGACGATACCATACGGTCGAAATTGGGTTCTGTGTTGATAGCTAGGTAATGTCATCTTAATGTGTTCGGAGATCAGCACTCGGGGCGACCGAAACAAGCGACGATGTCATTCAGGTGTTTCCTGTTGTGGCCATCCGACAGTCCACCGCTACACACTACGTCTTCTCTGGTCTTCGCATTTCTCGCACAGCCATCTGCGCACTGCGGCAAGCTCAATAATCGAGCGTAGAACGCTCTCTCTGCTACGGCTATACAAAGGGAAGCCATCGCCAAGCCTGTTCTCTGGGTTACATCTTCCCCCAACGCATTGTACAAGTATACACTCAGCTGCCGGCTCGGTCGGGATAAGCTTGATACACGACGCCGCCATCTTGCGTCGTTGTCCCAATGACTGCGGTGGAATCTTGCGATTCTTCATGCACGACCGGCTAGATTTGCTGCACCCACGGATCGCTGAAGATATCTTAGACAGTGACAGTGGAATACTGCTCAAGCCAACAGGACCTAACACCCATTTGGAACTCCGAAAAAGATTCTGTGAGACCTGCCATCGAGAACCATATTCGAATTTCAGGCGGCGGAACTAGACGACGCACTCGGCTTCTTCTCACGCTCCGGTGGCCGGTCCTCCAGTCCCGATACCTTGATGATCCCATGCTCGTCAATCGTACACCGCTCCTCCCCAAGGACATACTTGTGCTTCAGCCACTCATGCAGTCTCCCACAGTACTGCACACGCCACTCTTGGTCGTGGATGTTCTGCTGTAAGTTGCTGTCAGCCAGCAGCGCGGCTCCACTGAGAATGCCACGCGGCTCCTCTGCTAGCATCGGGTTCTTCATGGGTACGAGGATGGTGAGCCAGATCGTGAGTACTGTCAGCGCTGCGATTATCGCGATCGTGATGTCGATCGACCAGGATACTGTTGCCAGCCTCGACTCAGAGTAGAAGATGACACCGGCTTCAATTCCAGTCTGGTCGTCGGGAAGCTTCGTGAACATTCTTGTCCGCGCCAGAACTGCGTAAATCGACTGGAACACACTTGGAATCGTCGCTAGCAGTGTGCCGGTATCTAGTACAAGTGAGGCGTCCTTGGACTTGGCGACATCCAAGATGAGTTGACCAAACTGAGACGTGAAGTCGGGCGAATTGTTGTTGCCGATGTTACTTAACGTCACCAGTTGCTTTTCGAACAGCATCCAACTGTCCGGGCGCATCTCAGAGATCGATAGTGTGGGTTCGACGCTTATAGAATCGAAGCCGGGAGGAGAGATGATCTTGCCGCTCGTCTGAGCATAAAACGGCGTACATGCGATGACGTTGATATCTTCCAGCAGATAGGTCGACAGTGTCGAGTAACGACCTGCTAAAAAGCCAATGCGACTGGTCCCACTACCTTCTGGGCAGTTCGTATTGGACACTGATGCCAGGTAGATGTCGTTACCAGGTCCGACTCCAGCAGTGAGCGAGATATTGCACCCCATGTCGAGCGCATCGAGCGCAAGAATCGCTGTGCCGCCACTTGCAGGATTCCGCGCCAGACTGTACTCTGACATGGTTCTACATTCGAGACTTGCCGAGTAGCCTGTGGCATTGATTTGCATCTCCGTGAGGTTCAGACCAGATGCAAGGTCTATGGGGACTCCATGCTCCGCGACCGCGTAAGCACCATCTGTCCACTTTGGCCACTTACCACCATACACTCGTACTGCAGCGACGATGCCAATGATAGGAGCGTAGTCGACGATGGCTGGAAGACTGGACGCATTGTATGTTGACAGAACAGGAAAGTTCTTGTCCGTTACAAAAGGCGGGTATATTGGCTGGAACAAGTGCGCAGCAATAGGCACAAGCACAATAGTCGTCAGGAAGGACAAGAAGGCACCAAATCCGAGTGTCATATTACGGTTCTTCCAAGCTGGCCAGTACTTATAGAAAGCTGGGTAGCGTCTATAGTCGAGACACACCGTACGGTCAATCGACCCGCCCTCCAGGAGATTTCGATACGGTAGCTCCTCTGAGTAGGCGCCCACGATCGCTGCGAAGCCGAGTGAAAATAGGGTCATCAGAAATGCCGGGAGAGAAGTCCAGAGGAATGCCTTGCTGAAGGTCTGCCGAACGTGCAGAGAATTGACACCGAGTGAGAAGTCAAAGTCTCCGCCGATTGCCACGAATCCCTTCCAACGATTGGAAAGGACCAGTAGAATAACAAGAGCGGCTATTAATCCGATCTCGACCACAATCATCGACAGTAAGGACACCCAGTGCAGTGGCTTCGCTCGCCACATATTTGATTGATCTCTATGCAAAGTGTCGGCGACGTGGCCTTCATTTATGCGCTGCTCAGGAGGCATGAGTGGTATTTCAGATCTTACTGGGGTTGAGGCTCGACTGTTGCGGAGCGAAGATCGGTGCGCTGGCGGTATGTCCATTGCTTCATGCGCATTCCCGGACTGGTCAGTATTGGTAGTTTGCAGGCGAGGAGAGTGTTCGCCCGATTCCGTTGTCTGCATCCTAGTGGTAAGGCACGGCCGTGTGAGAGTACCTCGGAAGCTGAGTCCTTTGAAGTCGCTAGAACCTTGCGCGATAGACTTCGCGCGCGGTCAGGGGTTGACGACGAGTGTCTGTGGAAGGGTGACAACGTTAATGGAAAGCGTTTGAGACAGTACTTGCGGTGGTGCAGCTCGGTTGCTAAGCCCAAGACTGAGTATGGGAGTGATCGCGATCAGGAAGAGCACGAATGCCTTCGAATGAAGCATTGCATCACCAGCGTGTCTGGTGATGCGAGCCATGCATACGGTTCATCGTGGCGTCGTTAGGCCACACTAAAACGCCAATGAGCATTGCGAAAAGGCGACATGAGTACGGATCGGGGAAGGACACAGCCTCATACTGTAGAAGTACATGCAGGCGTGGGAGCTGGAAACGCTCACGCCATGCTTGCCTGATCCCGCGTGTGGCGTGAGGCCTGCAAGCCTCATCACATTTCCTTGGCGTCTTTACACGAGATCGGTGGGCTCGCCGGCTCGTCTTTCTCCTTAATGCAACTCTTCGTCCTTTCCCTGTACCATCGAACGTACTCTAGTGGTAAGCAGAATGCTTGGACTCAGTACGATCGGAATTTTAGCAGTCATTTTTGCGACACTCAATGCCCAGAACAATCTCGATGATGTGACGTGTATTGGATCGCTTACGACAGCACCCAGTTGCAACTCCTACAACAGCATACTTACCGCGTGTGACTCTTTGCGAGGCTCCGCAGCGGCATCATGCTACTGCCCGCAAACTGTCCTGAACGCGATTGCAGGGTAAGATGAAACCAGCCCGCAAGCACGAGACAGTCCACTCAGATGCTGCGTAGATGCCAGGAAGAATTTCGCCTCTGCTACATGGGTTATGACTTCGATGCTGACTTTACCGGCACATCTGGTTTATTCTCCATTTGGCATTCAGCATGCGATGGCACGGTCACGTACGTCCCAACAACGCCTGTGCTCTCCAGTCTTTCGATGACTGGGGACGAACGGAACTGCCTCAGTGCAGAAAGCTACTGCAGCGCTTTGGGTCAATCGACGAACGAGTGCAAGTCGTCTAGCCAAGAGAGCCTTCAAGCGTGCTATTGCCAGAGTACAGTCCTGGACCTAGCGTCTCGATGTCAGATCGGAGGAAGCGTCTCATGCCTTTTCAAAACTCCGATCGAGACTGAATTGTTCTCATATAAGCAGTGTCGATCTGCTACAGAAATGTCGACGACGACAGCTGGCGCACCCAGTACGGCGTCCGCGCTGTCGACAAAGATCAGCAATAGCGCATCGCCAGTCTCCAGTGTTTCGCAAGCGACTCCGACCCAGTCGAGCGGTGGCTGTGACTTGCATGGGGAAGTGACATGGAAAGTCGCTGGTCGTCTAGCGGCCAGTCTAGCGGTCTTACTCCTAATGTAGACCATGTACTAGTTTCAAACGAACGCTGTAGCATGCGAGCATCCCCCCACACTGCGTCCACCAGGATCCCGAGAGTCATGAGGCGCGTGGGACATCCGTTGAATCGACTGAGACCAGTCAATGTTGCTTAGCGGGCTGCTGCAGAGGTGCACTCAGCCAGGCAAATGGTGCGCCAGATAAGTCCACATGCTCCTGCGTCAAGCTGTCGATCATTGAGATGAAGATAAAGGCGCCGCCTGCGGTGAGAATATGCCACCAGCCATGAAGCTCGAGCAGGAAGCCTCCGGGCAAACCCCACTGCCGCTTGGTAGCACTGAGAGTACCGCAGTAAATGAAGTCGAGTTGCCACAGCAGGTATCCGATCCCGAAGCAAGCTGCACGTGTTAGTAATGCGACACATCACGGGAACTTGGCCAGCTTACCGGCTCCGAGTACCGTCAGCCGCTGAAGCATAAGCTTATCCCGGGCCGCAGTGACACGACTCTTGATCAGCGATCTTGTCTTGAATGCGACTACTGCGATTTGCACGACGAACGTCAGGTCATGAACAGTCTGCTCATCGTTGATGGCGTGATAGGCTGTCTCGAGTGCGAGCAGAGAGGCGAGTCCGGCTGCGAAGGTGCGCGCGTAATTAGAGCCCCGATCATAGGTCATGGCGCGGTGTACTACGAGGGCTGTGGCGACTTGCATTGAGGTGTCGTCACCTAAAGAAGTACATCAGGTCCCTTACAAGAGAACGAGGCAGTCTCTTTTGTCGCCTTGACGTACCCATTTGCGCGGGATACTTCAGTAGACCATGGAAGAGCGCCGAACAGACGCCGACGCCTGCGAGGCCGTAGTATAAAAACCGCGAAGACAACGGCGCTTTGAGAGCGCGTGCCCGGCGAAGACCTTGCATCGCATATAGGACTGGCGCTTGTCAACAATCCACAGGTCACTGGCTTGATTGGGAGCAGGCTCACTGTATGCAATGTTGGTGAGCGTATTCACGAACTCCGCGATCCATCCCGAAACGATGTAGTCCTCTTCGCAGAAGCTGGCATACTGTTGTCAGCGTCCGGCAGGTCGTCGTTGACGTAGATCAACTCACTTCGCGCGTGAGGTAGGATGGCCGAACACTGGCACGTGTGCATTCTGGCGGTAGGGAACCGAATACCACATTGTTAGGACTGACGTGTAGGACTTTATATCGAATGGGAAGAGGAAGTAACACTGCAGAAGAAAGCTTTTAGAGAAGGTGCTCAAACTGTCTTGTTCCGCGCCCTGGGCCGGACGTTGGAGACGCAACGTAGCATCTCACACCGCATGAGCGCTCGAAGCGTTGTTGCCTGGCTATAGACGCGACGTTCACATATCATACCAGAACCCGAGAAGTCAGCCGCAACGTAGTAGATTGAAGAACGAACGACATCCTTGGCGCGCATTGGCCCCTCCCCTGGCCTTCGTCTGTCATGTACCAAGATTTTTCTCTCCTCGCGTCGCCATGATATACTATGAAATTGAGTGGGCAATGTTCAGCGTGCTGGCCTAGGTGCCGGTCAGCGTGCTTGTCTCACCAGACTACACTGACCACGTGCGCACCGATATCTGCGATATCAGCTTCATCGCCGTCTACAGAAGCGGCACATACATGACAGCTTGACTAAACGTGCCTTTGCCCCCGAAGACTATGTCCATGCATACCGTTAGGCATAGCGCAGCATGCTGTATGATGTTCGAATCATGGCGCTGGGAAGTTATGGCGGTACGGCACTGCGAGTTCCATAAGGTACGTCGGTCAACTTGTGGAGAGGAAGATACATTCATTAGATTCGAGTAAACATATCACATTCTCCCGATCCACGGTCCGCCGAGTGTATATTTGGAAGATCTTACTCTATTGAAAGCGGCATACAGAAGCCCGCGCAGACGCTGTTCACACCTCGTCAATGTCGTCCCTCATATTCATAGTCGCTTTAAAGTAACCATCGCACAAATCTCTGAACCAATAGCTACCAAGCCAGTCAGTCCAGTCACTCAGTCAGATGCGTACACAACGTTCATCACCTTTCCAAAGTATCCGGTGTTCCGACTGGCCACCGATCAGCCCTCGCATTGTACTCCGCGGGCAGCACTCTCCTCTTGGCTTCCATGTGCAAAGCTTCAATCCACATATCGTTGTCGAGCGGGTCGAGTAGTGATCCGGTTTCCCAGTCGACACCAGCTGGTATATGGTGGCGCCCGTACTCCTCACTTGGCTCTTGCAAGGCGCAGCGCAGCGTCGTAGCCTCATCGTAAGGCAAGTGGCTCGTATCGCGACTCGTCCGCAGCGAGCACATGAGATCCAGCATCTAGCATGGCTGTCAGTCTAGCGACCTTGCGTCGTGACTTGGAGTGAAGTGGCTGACTTCAGTGTCCGCAAACGGCATACGGCATTCGACTCCCCATGCCATGGCAGTCTTATGTATCTGTGCATGATCGAGAAGCCGCAAGTTCTGCCCGCGTGTCGTATCGCTTGTCGGTAAGTTCCCATCCTTCGACTCAAGCCTGCCGGCGAGAATATCGTGCACTCCGCCGCTTCCGAGTCCTGTCATGATCATCTTCGTCCCTGTAGCCTTGATCTTCCGAGCGAGTAGAAACATTGGCACTGCAGCCGAGACTGCCTCCTGATCGAAGGTCTCCAGATGGTAGATCGTATCGCACACTGCATCCAGGCCCTCTTGTGCAGTGAGATCATATGTCGTGTGCTGGGTTCGTAGGTGTCTTGCGACGCTCTCGATGGGAAACGACATTAGCGTATCCCTCAGCTTGAGCGAGAAACTTCTGACTTTGGTGGTCGGATCCTTCGCCTTACATTCTCCGACTGCAATCGACGCAACGAGACTTTATCTTATGCAGCTCAATAGTACCAACCCCCATGGAGCGCCGCATACGAGGCGTAACGCAACGGCATGTGTAAGACGGGCGCGAATGAAGCTGAGGATTTGCCCTTCCCCGACATCGAGAGCTCGCGGCAGCTGTGTCGAGTGATAGTTCATTCTTCTTGGTGAACCGTGCGATTGCGATTGATACATCGAGCCGGAAGGGAAGGCGATGACCTCTTGACAGAAAGGCTTGAGAGCTTTCCGCTCCGATGCAAAGTAGACAAGGTCTGGCGTGGCGCGTGCCCGCCCTTGGAACAGCGATGTGATGCCGACGCGATCTCGAGCCGCGAGCAGAAGATCTTTGCTGGCGTCATACAGTATGAGGGAGAATGCGCCATCAAGCGCTTCGAGCATGGCAGGGCCTTGCGATTGATACTGGCCAAATCTAAGTGGAGATGCGAGCGGAGAGCGTTGGTCGACCTACCAGTTGAAGCAACCTGTCAGCTTCCAATGCTTCATCACTGCGTTCTGAGCGAGCTCCAAGGTCTATGTGGGCAGATATCTGGCCGTCAAAGATCAGGGCGAAATTGGCAGCTTCGCTGAACAATGGTTGGGCTGTATTTGCTGTGTAACGTCAGCACTACAAATGCTGCGGGAGACCTCAGGTGATCTGTGCACGTTGCCCTGTCAAGTCCAGTCTCTCGAGGGCCATCACTAGTGTGCTGTCAATTCCATATTATCTCAGCTGTCGTTGCGGGCAGTACCAATTTTCGGACTCGAGAAGACTCCACCTTGAGCGTTTTCTTGTTAGCTTCAAATCACGGTAGATACGTGATGAGGTTACTGACCCCAGTCCGGGCCCCGATGGCGAAGACTATGGTTTCCGATCCGTCAGCTCATGAAAGTCGTACTGTTCTGCCATCCACCACCTACAATCTGGATGCTCTGATCACCTGGCTACGCATTTGATCAGCGCCATCCTAATCCCGTACGTTAGAATAGTGATGAGGCGTTCATGATCGTGCTGCAGACCCCATGGCATGCAAGGATCCCGCACATGTTGAGCGCGACTGTACTTGATTTCAACGTTGCGATGGTAAGAGGCCCGAGAATGGGCATATACTTCGTGGCCCAAAGTCGAGTGGCTCCCATCGTAGCTATATGTGCTCTCTCGGCGTTCAGCCTCATTGCCAGAGCATCTCTGCTGTTGATTGCGACATCACCTGCCCACCACCCGCAGCCTTGCATGATGCATGCGACGTGGAACCAGTAGTCGCTCACAATGCCAGCTGCTCCTGATCAGGCTGAGTTTGGCCGACCATCGTCGGGACTGATTCGACAGCAATACGGTCGATGGGATCCGGAGACAAGCCTCCGGGTGGAGTGCACGTTGATGTGGCTTTCCGAGCTGCGCATACGTCCGGGAAGTCTTCGATCTTTTCGTCAGCGTGGTTTCAAGATCGATGAGCGACATAAGAGCTGTAGCGTCGATGTCGACCACGGCTTTGTAAAATGACTTTTGCATCTATCAGTAATCTCTGTATATCCTTAGATCAGATACCTACAACCTCTCAATTCACTCCCCTCGCACCCTCAACCCTCTACAACTGATCCAACAAACCCTCCGCCTCCAAAAGCAGCACAATCTGATGCACCGCCGTCCTCACGCTATCCTTGCTCAAATCCACTCTAAGCTTAACCTCCTTATCCCCCGGAACCTCATACGGATCATCAATCCCCGTGAAGCCCTTCACCCTGCCCTCTCTCGCCGCCTTGTACACCCCTCTGCGATCAGTCTTCTCACAGTACTCTAGCGGCGTAGCCACATGAATAAGATAGAACGACCCGTGCTTCTCGACGATCTCTTTCGCCTGCAGACGAGCCTTTTCGAATGGTGCGATCGGGGCTGCGATAACGGCGGCGCCGGCTTTGGTAAGCTCTGAGGCGACGAAGCCGATGCGCGCGATGTTTTTGTTGCGGTCTTCTTGGCTGAAGCCGAGCTCGGAGGAGAGCTCGCTGCGGACTGTTTCGCCTAGGAGAAGAGAGACGGAGCGGCCGCCTTGCTGGTTTAGGGTTACGTTTAGGGCGCGCGCGATGGCGTCTTTGCCGGAATTTGTGTAGCCTGTCAGGAAGATGGTGAAGCCTTGCTTGTTTCGCGCTGGGTGCGATTCGCGGAGCACCTTGACGACTTCGCCGTAGGAGAACCATTCGGGGATATCTCCGCCTGTTCGTAGACGGCGACGGAGCTCGGTGCCGGAGATGTTCAGCGTACGGACGTCTTTGGGGACTTCGTCGACGGGCTTGTACTCATCGGAATCAGGGAGATAGGTCATCATCTGGAAGGGCACGACTTCAATCCCGAGCTCATCACGGTACTTCTCCACTGCGTACTGAGCATCGTAAGGACCATAGAAGTCCTGTCCTTTGCTGTTGCTTCCTGGGCCCGCGTGGTCGCGGCCGACGATGAAGTGCGTAGCGCCGTGGTTCTTGCGGATGATGGCGTGCCAGATTGCTTCGCGAGGACCGCCCATGCGCATTGCCAGGGGCAGCAGACCCAGAACTGCCATACCGTTCGGGTAGCGAGGGAGGAGAGCCTGGTACACGCGGACGCGAGTGAAGTGGTCGATGTCGCCTGGTTTCGTCATGCCTACCACAGGATGAATCAGGACGTTTGCCTGGCGTTGCCGGGCGGCGCGGACTGTGAGCTCGCGATGGGCGCGGTGCATGGGGTTGCGGGTTTGGAAAGCCACAACACGCGACCAGCCGAGTTTGTCGAAGTGCAGACGCAGCTCCGCCGGGGTGTAGCGCAGAGCCACGTAGTCGTAGTGCATGAGTCGGTCGATGGCTTCGATCTTGCCACCCACGTAAAGCTCTCCAGCAGTCTCCATGAGGTACTTGATCGCTGGGTGTTCTGGGTCGCCGCCGAAGACTTCCTTGGCTTCTCTTTGCTTGTCTGGGGTGTAGACATCGTCGACTGTGAGGATGCCCAGATTGCGGTCGTCGCGGGAGTCGCGGAGTGTGACACGAGTGCCAGCCTTGAGACCTAGATTCTTGACCTCATCTTTGCTCAAGTCGAGATTGATGGGCATGGAGAAGAGGTTCCCATCTGCCAGTCTGTTCTCTGCAACGACACTACACCTCGTCAGCGCTGGTCTGACCGAAGGTACTCATCCAAGCTCACCCATTGTAATCCTTCTCGTTCATGAAGCCCTCGAGGGGTGAGAAGCCACCGCTGAGGATCAGCTCGAGATCGCATAGCTGTCTGTCGTTGAGCACCACTGCTGGGAGTGTCTCTGCTTCGGCGGCGAGTTCCTTTCGTCGTGGGGCATCGCGAGCAATGAGATCCTTGAGCTCTCCGCCTGAGTGAATATTGTCAGCATGGCTCTCGTGTCGAAGTGGGATCTACGACATACCATGAGGTGGGTTCGCCATGTTCGCTTCGGTCAACGGTCAATTCAAGTCAGTGCACAGTGGTGGTTGTCGTACAGATCAAATATCGCAAAAAACTAAAGACCAAACAGACTATTGCTGACACGGATCTACCTAACACAAATAAGATCTACGGGACCCCAACAATCATATGTCTTCAAAAGTCCTGCAACGGCAGCTCCTACAGCTGCCGCGTCGTCGCGAGAAAAATTGATTAAGTTTGACGTACCTGCAGCTGTATGGCTGAGACTTCTTGCCGATGACGGAGACTCGCGTTGGAGTCGCTAGAAGACGACGACAATATTCATTCTCGTCTTGACTACGTTCATCGTACCTTGAATCGAATTAGATGTCTACCGTGAGAACGATCAATCAAGCTGCTCATGAAGAGTTCTTCGATCGTGCCCCCACAAGGTGTAGATTCGAACTTGTTACACATGTTTGAGGTCGATGGCGTGCTTCGCCCAAGTGCTTGGCTGCTACTGGGCTGACGCAAGCAGATTCGAGGTTACGAATGATGCAACCCAGGTACGTGTGAAGCCATGAATAGTGATTCAGATTGTTTTTGGTCTTTCTGCTAGTCTACGATATGTCTCTGACATACATTGCCTGCGATGCAGCTTTTCTTGCGATCCAATCGGAAACGCTCTGCCGTTCATCGCCACCCACATCCCGCTCATAAAAGTCATACCATGCCCCCAACGCCGATGCTAAAACAGCAAATCACACTTCTCACTCCCTCTTCTCGTTCCCCCGTCCAACCCTCCACGACCATTGTTACGACGCAACAGCACTAATATTCAACCCCTTACTTATCGCCTCACTCAGCTCCCTCTGCCTCTGCTCCTCCTGCTCCTGCAGAAACATCGCATACCTCGACCTTTTGTTATGAATTCCACACTCTGTCTTACCCTTGCCCTTCCATCGCCCCGCCCGCTCATCCTCCGAATCAGTGACAGGCTGCGTGGAGTGCCAGTCGCCTACACTCCTGTACCCCTGATCCAGCAGATCGTTCGTGGGCACGTCGTGCTCCTTGATGTAAGCTTGGACTTGCTTGAAGGACCAGTTCGCGAGCGGGTTGAGCTTGATGAGACCGGCGTCGTCGACTTCGACAATGTCGATATCGCCGCGCTTGCCGCCTTGGGTTTTCCGTCGGCCGGTCAGCACGGCTTTGACGTCTAGTTCGCGGTATGCGCGTTGGGCAGGCTCGACTTTGGCAAGGAAGTCGTAGCGCTCATCATCTGTTTCCCACAACTTCTCCCCGAATTTCGTCTCGAAATCTGCCGTCGTCTCGCAGCCCTGGGGTTTGTAGATGTGCAACTTCAGCTGCGGGTAGCGTTGCTTGACTTTCTCAACGAGATCCATGGTTTGCGGAAAGTGGTACAGCGTGTCGAGGAATATGCATTCAATATCCGGGTTGATGGGAAAGTCGATGTTGGCTACCATGTCCATGATCGCCAGGCCTGTAAGCCCGAAGGCTGACGTCTGGTAGAGTTGGGGGAAGGACGTGAGGCACCATTTGAGGACTTCTTGGGGCTCGAGGCGGTTCAGCTGGGCGTTTACGAATTTGAGGTGAGGGCGGGTGAAATAGACGTCTGGGAGCGAAGCGGTAGAGGAACCACTTGCGTAGCCTGACTCTGCGCCATCGCGGTCGGAGGAGCTGGAGCGTTGGCGGAAAGCCATTGTATGAGAAGTAGTGGGAGGGAATGCCAGAGGTTTTATTTTGGCGGGTGGCGAGGACGCTGAACTTGATATGACACCGCGACTGAACGTGAGAATCGCACACGAAGGAAACAGTGTAGCCTACCAGGTGTGTGTCAAGAAGGACAGAGAGCAGCACTACTTGCCTATATCCAGCGTGACATCTCCGCCGGCCACGGCTCAACCAGCGCGCACGCCATTCTGTGCCTACCGCGTCCCACTTGATTTCAAAGAATCTAGAGGGGTACGTCAATTTTCGTCGATTGCGTGCTCGCCCAAAGCGGACAAAGAAGTCGGGCGGGTCGGTCCATGCTGAGATTGGCGAATGAGAGGGCTTGTGGCGGATTCGCCCTGGAATGATTCTCTGCGTCGGTCTGACGGGTTGGTGATGGTCGAGATCTCGTCACGGAAGGTGCGTGCAGATGTGTGCCTTGCATGCTGGGCAGATGATTGGAGGCTGTGCGACCGTGAGTAATCTGGAGATTCCTAAGCATCTTTTGATGTGCTGGAAAGTGCCATTCATGGCTTGATTACAGATTTCGCCTTCCAACTACCTCTTTCCTAGCCATCGCTGACATAAACTCATTTGACGTTGATGCAGCACCGTGGACTACCAAAGCCAATGGCTCCACATGTGCAAATTGCTGATCTGTTGGCCTCGGAAGTGCCGCTTCGATTGCCTTCATACAGCGCCGTGGGGAAAAGCGCGTCTCGGCAATCATTCATCGGTCTGATCGGGCTGTTTCGTACTGCACCAAGCGCTTAGCCGTTTGGTTGCGACCCAGGAAATCACTATGGTTTGCAATAGTGTCAGTAACCAACGTATCAACCATTTCGTATGCTATGTGCCAGGTGAGGTCTACCTACGTGTGTCTCACCGCATGCGATCCTCTTTGTGCTGCCCCTCGTGCCTGCCCCGCATCGCGGATGCCTCAGCCCTATCAGGGTTCTCACACGTGAATAGTGGGGCAGAAAACATGTCTTCCCAAAGCTCCACGTGACAAACCATCGCATCTCTCATGGCACCCTGAACTAGTACATCATGCCAGACGCCGATCTCGAAGCCATCCGCGCCGCGCGCCGGCAACAACTTCAAGAGCAGGGCGGTGGCTCTGGCGGACAAGGTGACCAAGAAGACGAGAAACAGTACATTGCTTTCCATCGTGCCTTACCGCATTCAACGTAGCTAACGCAAGCTACTTCGCAGACAGCAAGAACAACAAGTCCGCTCCTCCATCCTCGCGCAAATCCTCACCCCCGCCGCCTCAGACCGCATCAATCGCATCCGCCTCGTGAAAGCCTCCCGCGCCGAAGACGTCGAGACACGGCTCATAACTCTCGCCCGGTCGGGGCAGCTGCGGCAGAAAGTCGATGAGGAGCAGTTGAAGCAGATTCTGGAGGCCGTGAGTGAGGCGCAGGAGGAGAGGGAGAAGGTCGTTGTGCATCGACGGAAGGGGGGTTGGGATGAGGACGATCTGGATGATTTGTTGGGTGATATTTGAGCTTAGATGAAAGGGCAGGAAAGCATGTTGGCATAGGGACATAGTTCCAGTTACCGCGGATGCTGGCACGGCGCTGGGGGAGGACGCAGCAGCATCTGCTTGGACTTCAGATGCTGCGAAGGGCTTGTGAACAGGACAGCCATGCGAGGCAGTGCGGCTGCAACATACCCAGAAGGAACGGCTGGGTGGGCGTAGTCGTACTGCACAACGCCGCGTGAGATCACGCCGGGATAGCCGTAAGTGCAGTCTGTCGGTGGAGTCGACAGAAAGAATACTCGCGTAGAGAGGAGCCATAGGCTCGCAGCACTGAGCAGAGACTTGACTTTTGGCTCTTTAAGACACCTCGCTATGCATTCTCACCCTCATTTTGCCTCCCGGCCCGTGCCCCCCATACACAACCCATTTTTCCATCTAATACTGGCTCGCCGCACTCTGACACGCCTTCAACTGATCCAAATACCACCCACAAATCGTCAGGTTCCCCTGGTTGTCATCCATGCACCGCTTGAAGTTATTCACATCGTTTGCGCACACGGCCTGTGATTGGAACTGGCTGTTCATCATCGTGTTGCCCTGCTGGTCTTGCGCTACGGCCTGATCCATGGGCGCCGACTCAGCGGCGTGCGAGGAGCCGCCGCCGAAGAAGCCGGAGACCATGTGGCCGATGGAGGAGCCGACTGCGACGCCGCTGTTGAAAGTCATTAATCAAGTGTACACGCTTGAATACTAGTGGTGGCAACGCACGCAGCTGTGGAAGCGATGTTGGACATCATTCCGCCGCCCTGCTGGGCTGGCGGTGCCTGGGCGCCACGCTGAGCTTGGCCTGGTGCTGCGGCCGTGCTGGCGGAGCGGGTTTGTTGCTGGGGTGGTGGCGCTGGGCGGGCGGGGGCTGCTGTTGGGCGCCTGGGGGCGGGACCGCGGGATTGGCGAGGCATCTTGAGCGTGTGTAGAGTGTTGACTTGACGAAGGGCTGTGGCAGGTGCTGGATTCGAGTGATGGTAGTAGACTGAGCAGTCGCTGTCGACGCGGCATGAAGCTCATGTTCAAACGGAGGTTCTGATTGGCCGACGATCCGAAGTCTCCGGTCGTGACTTCCTTATCAGATCAAGATGTCGTTATCAAAGTACGATCTTTGTGCATATCACATCACAGCATTCGTTACATTCGACTGTTTTTCGATTATCGCTACATCACTAGATGTGCCATGGACACCATCTCCCCCCTTCTCGAAGATCTTACATCCTCGATCGACGATCTCGAATCCGCTCTCCTTCCCCTTCTCACGACTCCAACATCCACCCTCTCCTCCAAACTCCCACTTCTCGACAAAGCCAAACTCCACGTCCTCACGACTTACGCCCTAGACTCCCTTCTCTTCTCCCTCCTGAAAGTGAACGGCACAGACACAAAGACCCATCCAATCTCAACCGAGATCGCGCGAGTGAAGAGCTATTTCGGCAAAATCTCTGAGGTGGAGAAAGGGCCAGAGGAGCGGAGATTAGTCGTCGATCGGGAGGCAGCGGGACGATTTGTGAGAGCGGGACTGGCGGGGAATGATGCAAAGGGCGTGAAGAGGGGTGTGGACGGCGTGGCGAAGCATTTGAAGTTCAACGATCAGGGCACGGTGGCAGTAGCGAAAGCTACAGATCTGGAGAGCTCAGATGAGGAGACTCCGGGAACGGGTGGTAAGGGCAAGGTGGATAAGAAGGCGGCAAAGCGGAAGCGGAGGCTGGAGGGCAAAATGGCGAAGCAGAGTCCCGTTGAAGGGGTGGAGGAGAGTGGGACTTCGGTGCTGTCAACGGGCACGAGCACACCTGCACTGTTGCCGGGGCTGGGTGCGATACGAGACCAATCCGTGACGGAAGCCACGTTACAGACGGAGGAGGGATCCGCAAAGAAAAAGAAGAAGCGGAAGACGAGGGCGGAGATGCAGGAAAAGGGCGAAGACGAGATCTTGAGGGAGATGTTGTGATGGTACGAGAACGAGTCTGATTGCTAATGATACCCATATGCTGCTATACGCTGGACTGACGCGAAGTTGTCGCTACACTTACCTTCGCTTGTATTCTGACTTACCTCTATCGGGTAGGCTGCCCAGCAGCCTGCTCAGTGGCTCTCAGTATGCGCCCAGATACACCCTCCCTGCGCGTTCTTGCTCAGTCCGAAACCCTTCTTGTCGCCCTTCGCACAGGCTGCGTAGAAGAACAGGTAACAGTAGTCCTTTGGCATGGTATGGCTCAGCCCTGGCTGGCAGCTATGCGTGGAGAGGAAAACATGTGCTCCTACACCATTACCTTTGTTTATCACGCCGCGCGAGGCGTAGGAGGAGGTGTAGTCGAAGTCGCCATGTCCGCAGAAGGTCTGAATGGCGTTGTAGGTTCCGGATTGGGTGTTTGCGGATTTGCGCTGGCAGATTGCTTGGTATGAGGCGGGCTTGGCTGCTGTGAGGGCTGCGAGGCCGAGGAGGAAGGTGGGGAGGACGTACATGCTGGGGTTGTGGGTGACGGAGCCGGTCTGTCTGGTGGTTGGGGAGATGGAAGGAAAGGGATGTTTGGGTGCTTGTGGTGTGTGTAGGGGAACGAGTCGCGCTGGAAGGGGGACAGACTGTGGTTGGAGTACACGAGGGATGACTGAGCGGGAGAGGAGGATAAAGGGGACAATGGGGGGAGATGAAAGGGCTTGTTCTGGAGGTGTGGGCGGACAAAGAAGAGCGCACATGTTGTGTATGAAGGTCGAATGGACAAAGACCTTCCTCGGCTCCTCGAAGTCTTACGGGCTAGGGATTATACAAACTGTGCCAGAGCTGTTTGCGCCCTGGCCTATGGATCGTTGGTCGGATAGATGTCCCTACGTATCGATCGCTTCTAGAAAAGTCGCTAGTGCGTCGCGTATCTGCCGCCATCGCGTGTGTAGTGATGCCCACGCTGCAGCATTCTCTTTGTCAGTGACGCAAAGCCTATCAATGGCAGACACTTCTCGTTCAGATTCAAGACGGTACTCGTCGAGAAAAGGCCGCAACCATGCAAAGACGGCATCTGACTGATCCTCGACCAGATCCTCGCCGTTCGTGGCAAAGTACTCCCACTCGTTGCAGCTCAACACTGCAGCGCGGACAGCGACTTGGGTCTTGAAGCAAGGCTCCCAGACTTGTGCACCACATCTGCTGCAGTTCGGTGACCCCGAGCATGAGTTCTCTGCGGGTAGTAGAGCGTAGGAACCAAGATAGCCAAGATCCTGGAGCTGTGACTTGACATCTTCCGATAGCTGCGGGAGGATGACATGATCGAGTCGAATCTCATCATCTGGGCTGGCATGGTGGGTTGTTGACTCGGGGACAAAGCCGTAGTGTACGAGTAACTTGTCGCTCGAGTGGGCGCCGTAGGCGAATGTGAGCTCCTCGCCTTCAGCTGAGGTACTAGGTCAGCGGATATACAGATTACAACGACCCCTCGAGTGGCTTACCTGTATAACTGATGCATGATATGGTCTTGCAGGGTAGAAGAAAGGTCGTAAACACAGAAGGGAAGAAGGTTCACTCACCGACATCACCAGCAGCCTTGACTTCGAACCCTCCTTCTCCAACGATGACCTCACAGCTACCCTTCGCGGCATGATTCATGTAGTCTACCCAAGGACAAAGCACCCTCGAGCCTTTCCAGCTGAAGCTTCGACTGTTAGCAATGCACCATGCATACCCGAACTCCCTCTCCCCAACTCCCACTACAATGACAGCCTTTCGCACAGCGGTCCAGTCTCTCGCATAGTCCGCTCTCTGCCTCGCCAGCGGCGCAGACACGGATGCTGGCAGATGCACCAGCACATGCTCCGGCCAGAACATTGGCATGCTCGCCTCGAAATCTTCCATCGTCGGCCAGGTCGCTGACCATTCCATCAGCGCTCCCTCAGCAAGTGTAGCAGTGAGCGTGAAAGCTAGCTTCGCCTGCGGCGACGCTGTGCGATCGAGTCCATGACGTTCCAGCACCTTCGCATCGGGTCTGAATAGCGCGGCAGATGGAAAGTTGACAGTATTGGCGCCTGCTTTGATGTGTTGAGTTGCTACGAGACCGGCTCCGCGATCTGGCAGGACTTTGGCAGCAGCAGACTTGATCGTGACGCCGCGGTTCTGAGCCCATGATGTGAAGAGTGCATGCTTGTCTGGTGCAACTACGGTTGGGGATAAAGTCGAAGAGATGGGACCTTCGATCGCGGCCGATACGCGGGCGCGCTTCGTCGAGCGGGTCATGTCTCTCCTTCATGCAGTATTGGCGCATAAGAGTGCGTCAACAACTAGAAAGATCAACTTGTTGGAAAGTGAGGTCCATAACAAGGTACGGGCAGCGGCAGAAGCTTGGCAGGAGTTCATGACTAAATCCAAACTTCTTCCTCCACCTTCGAGACAGCGTGGCAACGTGGAGAGGCCGTGAAGCAGTATCCATCATTGTGGAATCATTGACACGCACCAGTTGCGCTAGCTGTGCCGAGATGCAAGCCAAGGAGTGTGTAAGATGCGCCGTCACATTAGAAGCTCGTTCCAGACCACCTCCGAGATGATGCGAGGCACTTGGCTCGCTTGCCGCAAATATGCAAGGCTGAGCAGTGGAGCAATCGATTGGCACGCTCACGATGTCGTCCCTGTCGTCCTAAACAGCGGGGGAAGCCTGCAGTATTCTCACCCTTTCTGGTTCCCTTTCTTAAGATGGCCTTCGATGCATGTTTCCTCGATCGCTGCCACTCTTCGTCTTCGAGCTCGCATAGCTTTGCAGATGGACTACTTCCCAACGCCAGCTGACTCACTTCCAGGCATTGATGTGCCGTTGCTCGCCCAGTATGTCCTTCCCTTTGATGCCGACAAAGAGAGCGTGGACTGCTTCATTGAATCACACGGCACTGCTCCCCAAGCAGCATTGTTCCAGGCAGTCCACTTCTTCGGCCTAATCGAATCTCTGTTTGAGGGCAAAGTTCTCGTTGCAAAAAGCATCGTCTACAAATGGTCCCATAGTCCGGTGGCCACCCTCGTACGTCGATCGTCTTCAGGATGTCATGTCCGGCAGTCACAATAGAAGTAGAGCCCTTGCTGCGATGAGAGAAGGACAGGCCTTTCTTGGTTCTATCGAGGCGTCTGCTTGCTCGGCAGTGTCGCCGCTGTCGGCTCGCACTTCACCCTTTGCCGAAATTGTTCTGTCCGTACAGATGCTTTGGGAAGTAATATCCTATGGACAGCTGCAGAACAGGCGGCCTCCAACCAGCACGAACTTCTCCAGCGAGCTTGCTGATCCGACTCCAATTTGCGTGGATTTCCTTGTAGCTCAGCTGGCTTCTCGTGGGTGGTGTCGGCGAGTCATCGGAGCTCTCTTGCGACAGACTCAGACCAAGCGCTCGGGCGTTATGATGTCTTACTACCTGCTGAAGTTGAGGATGTTGACGATACATGCAGATCATACCGTCTGTACAGAGCACGAGTGTACGGCCAATAATGTCAAGCTTGACGGTGCATACAAGACACGTCACACATCCTCATCATGTGTCTGCGATCACGTAGCTGTGAGTCCTGACTCTATCTGCGAGATGATCGGAAGGGGAAAGCTGCCCTTGGTGAAAATAGAGCTGAAATTTGGACGGATTCGGCTTTCCTTGCGAGAAGCAAGACCCCTCGATCGTTACGTCGCAGTGTCTCATGTCTGGTCCGAAGGCCTAGGGAATCCTACAGGTAACGGGTTGCCCGAGTGCCAGTTGAATCTGCTTTGGCGACGTCTCCGGAACTTGCCCAACGCCGGCAATGTGTCCTTCCACGAGTCGCGGTACTGGCGACCGGCTCTGGCATCAAACGACTGGTTTCTGGTGTGGATGGACACACTGTGCATTCCGACAAGGCCCGAGGATGAGACGTTTCGCGCGCGCGCCATCGATCGCATGAATCTGGTTTACGCCGTTGCGGACAAAGTACTCGTGTTGGACGCAGGACTGGAGAACGCACGTATCGGGGCATCCGAGATGGCCGAGACTGCAGCTCGAATCGCTTTCAGCACCTGGATGTCGCGGTCGTGGACGTTACAGGAGGGTGTTCTCGCCCGCGACTGCTTCTTCCAATTCAACGATGGTGCAATAGAGCCTTCAGTCCAGTTCAAGCGCTGCGATACTCGGCAACATTCTCGCTATCTTGTAGCTGGGGATTGCTCGCGCGCCATGTGCCGCGCTCGGAAGCTTCGCAACGCAGGGCACAGCGCCAGACGCGAAGGCGAAGCAGCGATGCCGAGCATAGTTGAGTTTCGTCTGTTCCAAATGTTTTACACGACTGTTAATCTGGCGCTGAAGCCCGCGGTACCAGATGCCGTGCCAGAATGGTACGGTGTGGCAACCATCGAAACACGATCGAAACGTTTTAGGAACATATGGAACTCCCTCGCCTTGAGATCGACATCAATGCAGAGCGACCTGCATCTGATTTTCGCGAACCTGCTACACTACTCGACTGCATCAATGACGGCAGCGCTAGTGGATGACCGTATGCGCTCCATCTTGACGATGACAGAGGAGCTTCCCGTCGGCCTACTGTTCAACTCAGGACCACGGCTGGGCCATAACGAAAATGGGTACAACCGTTGGATCCCAGTCTCGCCAAGCACTTCCTTGATCAGAGGCACTGGCGCCATGCGCTTGACGCGTGATCGCTTGTGGCTAGATTCTGCTAACTCTTCTGACACACTCGCGCTTCTGCTTGCGACGGGCTTGAAGAGGTGCAACGATGTATACATACGATATACGGCTGGGAAAGCCGTGATAAATTACCTGAAGCTTACAGCCCGACAGACAGAGGACGACTGCTTCCACAGGGAAGAGCTCCATCAAGTATGCTATATCATCGATGAGGACCTCATGTGCAAAGAGGACGATGACTCACTCACTCGGCCGTGGCAGACTAGAACATGCGCCGCCCGACTGGCTGTTGTGCACCAAAGCACTGAGACGGAATGGCACGGGTTTCAAGATGACAATCCAGAGCCCACAAGAGTGAGTCTAAAAGCGGTGTATGACTGTCCGATTGAAGCTCGATGGCTTCCTGGCGATGCCATGATCCCACCCGGGCCGGAAGTTTTCATCGTTGATAGCGAAGACATAGACCTTGGCATTCAATATGTGTCAGGTCGCACATGTCCATGGAGGATGGAGATTGATTCCCGTAAGACATTCCGTCCGTGCATCACGAGACATACACTGACACAGAGCAAGGGTCAACGAATGCGCACCCACTGCTGGTCCAACGGCCTGAACTCGAGAACAGTGATCTGATAATCAAGATCAGAGGGGTCTTCATCGTCTTCGCCCTCAGCTTGCATGTCATCATTCACGTCGTCCTTGTTGTACTGCGGATCGTGATCGCAGTGCACATAGGATGGCGTGGGACCACCCTCCTCTACAAAGCCTCCCTTGTATTGGCTTTTCCTTGCGTCTTTGACTTTATTGGAGGAGTCGCCAGTCTGGGCCCTGCATTAATGTTTCTTATAGATCGGCGTCGGGCTGATGCTCTGAGAAGCATAGATATTGCTTGGATAATCTTGGTTTTCTTACATCTATGCATGTGGATCTTCACCGCGTTGGTGTTCCTTGGGGTCGAACTGATGCTTCAGCAAGCCTTGCACGATGCGTACGACGAACGTTGGCCAGAGGTCAAGGGCTGGTGCTATCGGTGGACGTACGGCGCACCGGGTTCGTTGCGAAAAATGCTTCGAAAGATGGGGATCGAATCCGATCCGTCAACTTGGCCGGATAGAGTTGAAAAGGTCCTGGAAGAATATGCGCGTGTGATCGCGCAGAAGTATCAAAGTTCGTGCACCAAACGGGTTGTCGAACTACTATTCTCCACCCTAAGATCTGTACAACATCATGACGCCGAGCTCGTTGCAGCACGCAAGTCCGATGACACCCTACCACCGACTGCTGCTGTGTGTCGGCACTGTGAGTGGCAGACCGACACGTGGTACCATTGCGTGGAAGACGACCATGTTTTGTGCAAAGACTGCACGGAGGCAATAGCGCAGTGCACGCAAAACGGCCACGAACTCGTGGAGAGGCGAGGTACTACTCTGATATCTCAAGTTGGACTGCACGACGTTGGCGGAGCGACTCAGTTAGGTAGCTCACGCGCGTCATCGCTCTCGACTGTCCAGAGCCGCAGGACAACGCGCAGGCCCATTCGTACTCCCACCCTCAATACAGCTTTGGAACTGCAGGCACTGCGTGGCTCCATCAGCCCGCAAAGTCTGGAACGAGGGGTGGACATCTCAAACGCGGAAGATGCTACCTTCCTGCCGGGTCGAGGCTGGACCGAGGATGACGATGTGGGCAACAGCGCGGCAGGCTGGGCTCTACTTGAGCGACTCGAGTATATATCTGCCAAGGCTATACATGTGACATGGTCTGGGTATGATGTAGCAACGGACTGGATCCAAGCAAGGAAGAGACAGCTGGGTTCCGGGGCTATCCGTCTAAGATGAGGCAGTGTGCACCTTCTGCATTGTAGTGCGATAGTAGGTCCTACTGTACATCAATGTGCACAAGCGTGCGGGACAGTATAAGACAGATCACCTCAAGCGATGGAGATCATCTCCGCAGCTATATCTCCTTGATCCAGTGCTTCTATGAGGCTACCATACATGATACGCGAATGCAAGCCACTCTCCCAGAGCATCGCGAGCCCCAGTAGATGTCTCGGAGATAGCGCTTGTACTTGGACTACGGGCTCGAAGGCTTGTACAAGTCTGACACTCAAGAGGGATCCCCTTGTCATCCATAGCGATGGCCAAGCCAACCAAACGCTGCTCCTCACGATTAACGGCAACTGCAGCCTCCGTGGGGAGCGTCCCTATGGTATCTGCGGCATCATAGTCGACTGTGATACTATAAGATGGCAGTGAGAGACCCAGAAAAGCATAGATCTTGTCGCGAGGATCAGTACTTTGACAGACGCGAGCGTGTGTCATTGGGGCCGTGTGAAGAGCTGTAGGAGCCACCTACTGTATGCACAGATTATACTACTATATACACAAGATACATCACTATGCCCCTTCCCTCCTTTTGACCGGCCCCATCAACGCCTTCCAAGCAACCGCTATGCGCTTCCACTTCGGCACCGTCGCCCGCCCAGCTTTCACTTTGTACCCAGGCGTCCGCAGTTCGCGTGCGATCTGCATGTAGCTCTCCACCGCGACCCGCATGGGCGCTCTCGCTGGACTCGGTAGCTCCTCAATGGCGCCCACGCTTCGCTCATAGGACAGGAATGACCTATCAAGCAGTCGAGACCGCATCGTCTCGATTTTGCGCGAGAGAAAGTCGTCATCTGGCTTTCCTATGATGAGCGCTGAGAGAAACGACTCCGATGTCAGCTTCTCTTTCTTCAGCCACGGTGGCGGGACATACGATCTCCCGTTCACAGCGTCTACGGCGAGGTCGCGAGCGATGTTGGTGTACTGCAGTGCGATGCCCATGTCGTTCCCAGCGCTCATCAGCCGCTTCGCTTCCGCTTCTGAAGCGCCTGGGTAGTGATGCAGCACTAGCTGAATGCACAGCAGGGCGACTGTGCCAGCCACTCGCGCACCGTAGATATCGAGATCCGCTTCGGATCTGATGGGTGTAGTGTGCAAAGCGCCGGCTTTGCTGAACTCAAGGTCCATCTCGAAGCCTTTCAGCAGTTCGAACAAAGGCTCGGGGTTCAACCGCTCAGTCGGGAGAAGCATAAGCGTGAGCACAGCATCCTGCGGAAAGTTCTGTACGGCGTAGTGCGTCGCGACGCCCTGATTGCGATCGCGCGCATGGCGCAGACTGCCGTCGCCGCCTTTTGTCGGTGCGCTGTAGGAAAATTCGAGGTATTTCCTCAACTTCTGAACCCAGTCTCTCGCTTCGGCAGGCGATTGCGCGTTATCGATCAAATCGTCCGCGACGCGGCAGAAGGAGTAGAGCAGCACCAAGTCGATCCGTAGCCGTCCGCTGAAGGTCCCGCTTGCGAGGTAGAAGCTGCGGCTCTTGCGCTTTAGTCTGTCCACAGACTGCTGCAGGCCTAGTATTCGGTCTTCATCATAGGCTGCTGCTGGTAGCAGCAGCGCGCGTACTAGTAGCGCTGGTGAAGGGAGAGCTGGGCTTTCCGAGAAGTGCGCAGGGAAGATGTTCAGCACTGCGACTGCGTTGTCGAAGGCTACTAGGCCGAAGACAATCAAGCAATTGGTGAGGGCGAAGAAGACAGCTTCTTCTAGCTCGAGTCCGAAGCCGGGCACGTAGATGCCTGTTTTTGTGCCAGAGTTCACGACCCATGTTCCGCGCTTTAGTGCGAGCGAGTCTACGACCCAGAGATAGAGCGTGGGCACTACGATCGGCAGCCATGTAGTCGTCCATGGTAGGTTTACCAGTAGCTGGTATGCCAGACTCCACAGCAAAAACAAAAACGGACATGCCCACGCCAGAATCAATCCCAGATACGTCCTCTCCTTCCCCTCCCTGATCCAATCCGCACTTTTCTTAATCACCAGCCCCAGCCCCACTTGCCCAACAAGCTTCACCCATTTCCAACTATCGCCCTTCTTCTCCCGCGCGAGATACACAGGATGCAGCGTCGCCTTGCTACATAGCAGATACAGCACCGTTGTATTCCAAGTCTGGATCACGAAGAAGAAGACCTCCTCTAACGGGATGTCGAAGAGTTTGGGTCCGATTATGACCGAAGCAGGGTAGGACCAGATGTTTGTGCGGATCAAGTAGCTGTCCCAGGGGATTGTGGAGAGGACTGCTATGATTATGAGGAAGGCGAGTTTGTAGGTGTCGAGGCGGGTATGGAGGGGGTAGTATAGGGCAGAGAGGAGGACGGCAGGAGGGATGGTGTATTTCAGATGTCTTAGACAATGGTATCAGCTACGGAATTCCTATCTTCTCTACCAGAAATATGGATGCAGAACCTACACAATCGCATAATCATAGCCCATGGTCTTCGTGTGCGACCCCGCTTGATCGCGGTCAATGAGTGTGGTGGTGGTCGTTCGCTCGCAAGCAGTCGCTTTTAGTGTGCATTGCACGTTATGCGGTAATATACATTATGTGCTGGCGGAACGACGAACAATCAAATTCGGACACTGTGTTCGCAAAGAGAGTTGTTGGACCGCTCCCACGAGTCGACCACGAGGCCGCGGCGACTGGAGCTTGTTGAGATCCGCCCAGCAACGCCAAAGCTGGAAAGCGTCTGCGAGGAGTACTGCAGCGCATGGCTTGGCCCGGCCCGTGGCGACGCAGACGAGATTTCTCCGATAGATCACGTGGCGGAAGTGAATCGAGCGGGGGAATGGTGGAAGACAGAAGGTGCAACGGAAGCGAGAGCTGCATCAACTTCTGGCAGCTCAGTCACGAATGACATCAGAAAACTCGATCGTGCCCCTGCAGATCGAGGTTGGCAGGCAACGGGCGTTAAACGAGCTTTGAACAAGCGGCGTGAAAAGCGGGGACGCGCTTCATCCGGATCACAGCGAGGCACGGTCGACGGCTGTGGACATGTGAAAGTGGAGAGGGAGAGAGGAGTGCATGCTCGCCATCTAGTCTACCAGAGGGGCGACATGACAATTCTGGAGTTGCGAGACGTTCGTCAATGCTCTAGTTGTGTTGACGCTGTTGTTGTCCTTACACCACAGCTCCGCTACAGCTAGAGACAGCGGACATGGTCGTAGCAGGCCAGAAACGCAAGCGAGGCGGCAGCGACAACATATTGCCTACACCACAACCACGGCATCCATATCTGACTGGCAACTTCGCACCCATCGAGAAGACGATCCCTCTCACGCCATGCACATACACCGGCACCATCCCAGAGGAACTGGCCGACGGCGAGTACGTCCGCAATGGCAGCAACCCAGTCTCCAACAGCGACCTAGGCCGTGATGCACACTGGTTCGATGGTGATGGTATGCTGGCTGGTGTGTTGTTCCGGAAGGACGAGACGACAGGCAGCATACGGCCCGAGTTTGTCAACCAGTACATCCTCACAGACGTGTACTTGAGCTCCATCGGGTCGAAACGATTGAAGGTGCCGATACTACCCAGTATAGCTACTTTAGTCAACCCTTTGTCGAGCTTCTTTTGGGTCACACTACGGATCCTGCGGACGATATTGCTGGTCATATTGTCGCATCTGCCGGGCTCAAAGCAGAAGATCAAGAAGATCAGTGTGGCGAACACGAACATCGTGTATCACGATGGGCGAGCATTGGCATTATGTGAGAGTGGACCGCCACTACGGATACAGCTCCCTGGCTTGGAGACAGTGGGCTGGTATGATGGCGCCACTGCGGAGGGCGAGCCAGTGGATGCACAGTCGACAGAGAAAGAGCATGTGCTAGGTGAAGGCAGCGGATTGATCAGCTTCATGCGGGAGTGGACTACAGCACATCCGAAGCTTGATCCGAAGAGCAAGGAGATGCTTATGTTTCATGCTAGCTTCGCGCCGCCATATGTGCAGTACTCGATTGTGCCGCAAAGCAAGACGATGGACCAGGCAGGCGCACCGCTACAGAAGGTGCTCAATGCTGCTGTGCCTGGCGTGCGAGGGGCTCGAATGATGCACGACTTTGGCGTCTCGTCTTCGCACACCATCATCATGGACTTGCCACTGTCGCTTGATCCGCTGCTCCAACTGCAAGGCAAGCCGCCTGTCAGCTACGACTCGAGCAAACCATCACGCTTCGGCGTCTTTCCTCGACGAGAGCCAGAGAAGGCAACCTGGTTCGAAACAGACGCATGCTGCATCTTCCACACAGCCAACTCATGGGACGATGTCGATACTAGCGGCAAGACATCTGCAGTCAACATGCTCGCCTGCCGCCTCACCTCCGCGACCATGATCTTCGCCACGGGCAATATTGCACCCCCAGCACCACCTAAGAAAACCAGTACAGACGCCTTGCCAAAGAAACGCATGTCCTTCTTCTCTAAGTACAATCTCGACACCGAAGCCTCAGTCTACCAACGCCACGGACGTGTCGAGTCGACAGAAGAGGAGAAAGAATCCCTTCTCCACGTCACCTCTACTGAGATATCTTCTCTGGTTGACAACGACGAAGATGAAGAAGACCGTTTCGACGAAGACCAATGCCGTCTCTACTACTACCAGTTCGACCTTTCCACCTCCCACATAACCCACCAATGGGCGCTCGCCTCCATCCCCTTCGAGTTCCCCTCCGTGCATCCAGACCTCGAAATGAGCGAAGCAAAATACGTCTACGGCTGCTCCACCTCCACGACATCCTTCGGCTCCGCCCTCGGCAAAGCAACAAAAATCGACATCCTCGTGAAAGTGGACGTCACCACCCTCATCGCCCGTGGTCGCGCGAATCCACCCCGCAGCGTCTCTGGCGTCGTTGATCCGCGGCCAATGGCGGATGTGATAACTTCCAATGACCCTGCGGATCCGATCAGAGTCTTCCAGATGCCCGATGGTTGGTATGCACAAGAACCGCGGTTCGTGCCTGCTGCTGCTAAGCGGAGCGAAGACGATGGGTTTCTGCTTTTCTACGCTTTCGACGAGGCGCAGTTGACGCTCACGGGCGATACGCCGCTGGATGAGGGCGAGGCGAGGGCGAGGAGCGAGTTGTGGGTTGTGGATGCCCGAGATATGCGGACGGTCATCGCGCAGGTAAGACTCCCGCAGCGTGTACCGTACGGACTGCATGGGGGTTGGTTTACGGGCGAGCAGGTGAGGGGACAGAGGGAGGTGGAAAAGGTGAGAAGTGTGGTGAAGGTGTTGGAAGAGAACGAAGGTGGTGTTTGGATGGGCATCCGGGACTCGATTGAGAAGTTCCTGGCATAATGAGGCATTGATGGCGCTGGGGATTTGTACATACGATATACCCATTATGTGAACAGTACATACCACCACTGCACTTACCTTTCTTTGCAGCCTCTCATCATCCCGTTGATCTACCATCTGATCAAATCGACATATTTGACCAATGCACAAGTAGATGTAGCTGTCAACGACTTACTCGCTACTGCGGGCTCGGCGCCTCAAGCTCCCGTCTCGACTTGCACGTGAAAGTCAACAACCTCATCTTTCTCAACATGGCAATCTCCAACTCCACGCACCCATATTCGCCCTTACGATGGCAGAGAAGTCTCGCCAGAAGACCGCCGTAGTCATCGGCGCCGGCGTCGGCGGAGTAGCCACCGCCGCCCGCCTGGCAAAAGCTGGATACAAAGTCACTGTGCTCGAGAAGAACGACTTCACCGGAGGACGTTGCAGTCTACTACACCATGAGGGCTACCGCTTTGATCAGGGACCCTCGCTCCTCCTGCTACCGGAGCTGTTCAAGCAGACGTTCCGCGAGCTGGGCACGACGCTGGAGGCAGAGGGCGTTGAACTCGTGAAATGCGAGCCGAATTACAATATCTGGTTTCAGGACGGGGAGAGAGTACAGATGTCCTCCGACCTAGCGGTGATGAAACACGAGGTCGAGAAATGGGAGGGCAAGGATGGGTATGAGCGATACCTCCAATTCCTCGGCGAATCGCATCGGCATTACGAGTTGGCTGTCGAGCATGTGCTGCTGCGCAACTTCACGACGCTGCTCTCGATGCTCCGCTGGTCTTTCCTCAGCCGCATACTCGATTTGCATCCGTTTGTCAGTATCTGGAGTAGGGCGTCAAAGTACTTCTGGACTGAGAGGATGAGGCGGGTTTTCACGTTCGGGAGCATGTATATGGGTATGAGTCCTTTCGATGCTCCCGGGACGTATAGCTTGTTGCAGTATACGGAGTTGGCGGAGGGGATCTGGTATCCGATTGGGGGGTTCCATAGGATTGTGAGGGCGCTTGTGGAGGTTGGGGAGAGGATGGGGGTGGATTATCGACTTTCTACTGGGGTGAAGAGGATACTGGTTGATGGGCCGGGAGGTCGGGCAAGAGGTGTGGTGTTGGAGAGTGGGGAGGTGGTGGAGGCGGATGTGGTGGTCAACAACTCGGATCTCGTCTACGCGTACTCTGAGCTCCTACCGGAGAGCAATTACAGCGCAGCACTCAAGAAGAGAGAAGGCAGCTGCTCGAGTATCTCCTTCTACTGGGCGCTCAACAGCAAAGTCCCAGAGCTGCAAGCACACAACATCTTTCTGGCTGAGGACTACAGAGAGAGCTTCGACAGCATCTTCAAGAAACACCTCATACCCGACCAGCCGAGCTTCTACGTCAACGTTCCAAGTCGCGTGGATCCGACTGCTGCACCGGAAGGCTGCGAGAGTGTGGTAGTCCTCGTACCCGTCGGCCACCTCCTCGATAACCCTGCGGCGGCTTCGCCAACCCACCTCAACGGCTCCGCGAACGGGCATGTGAACGGCAGCATCAAGTCCGCATCTCCTTCCTCGCAGCCCGGACTCGAATCCTCGCAAAACCCACAAGACTGGCCCGCCATGATCGCACTCGCGCGAAATACAATCCTCGCAACCATCAAAGCCCGCACGGGCGCCGATCTCGCCCCCTTGATCATCAACGAAATCTCCAACTCGCCGCATACATGGCGCTCAACGTTCAATCTCGACAAAGGCGCCATACTCGGCCTCAGTCACTCGTTCTTCAACGTCCTGGCCTTCCGGCCTAGCACACGAGCCCGCAAGGCACACTGGGTTGACGGCAAGTTCGGCTCAGGAGTACTGGAACGATGCGTGCAAGTCATTTTGGACTGTTTCAGGGGCGAGGGCAGAGACGTGAAGGGCTTGTACTTCGTTGGTGCGAGCGCGCATCCGGGAACGGGCGTGCCTATTGTGCTTGCTGGGGCGAAGTTGGTGGCTGAGCAGGTGCTGGAGGACGAGGGGGATGATGTCCCGTGGAGTACTGGGGTGAGTGGGAAGGTGGTGAAGAATGCTAAGTTGGATACGGTGGAGAAGCCGGATTGGAATTGGCCATTGGCAGGGGGATTAGTGATGGTGATTGTTGTGATGATGTTGTTGGGGAGTTTGTGAGTGCCTATGTAGGTCTGTACGTACTCCAGTCTGAATGCTGAATCTTGCAACGGAATCATTCCCTTCGAAGATACTGATTCAGGCTGGCCGCTGGTTACCACAACGCACTCGATGCTTACATATGTGGGTACTGAGCATGAGGCTCGTCGATGATGTGAGACATACAGTGCTCGGACGAGCAGCCTGGGCATCTCAGCAGTCTTATCTGCCGGCAGTACCGTCTACTCAAGCATCGAGGGAAACGGACCGGGCGGTCGGAGCGTTACCAAAGGTCCCAACAGTCACGAAGTGGTTCTACTGGTCGTGGAGGCTCAGAGAACGTGTGCTCTGACCGCTGCGACTTTTCGTTAAGCTTCGCAAGGTCTTCAGACGCCTGGTAAAAGCCGAGCTGACCGCTAAAGATGCGATAGTCGCACTGACGACAGGAGGGATCACTCAGGCCACGACCGTATTTTCATGTCACTGAAGGCAGGTTTTGTGAGACCCTACGCGGTGGTCGGTTGCAACTGGTATCAGGAGAGAGCCCCCTTGATCTGGGTTCATGATACAATCGTACGGATGAAGCACTGGCAACGAGCTGTGACCATCGCCACGTGAGGAAGTCCAACGTGGTGGCCATATGTCGAGGCGCAACAGTCATCCACTGGCCTCGCGACGAACATGTGTCTCGCTCCGCGACAAAGCCGATAATCGCGACACCATCGCCCTTCCGGTATGATCCGGGTCGATATTGGCAGAATTTTCCATGTACATCGTAAGAGTGGCTACTATCCGCGGTACTCCCGCTAGGTCAGCGAGCAGCGCATCAATCTAGGGCAATACTCGGATAGAGAGGAGGTTGGTGGTGTGACGTTGGATGTGAAGTCACAAACTTTGCAGCGGGTATGACGGCGCCTGCCGGAGGTTCCGCCGAAGGCCGATCTCCCGATCGTGATCGTCAGCCTCGATCCAGCAGTTGCTTGCGTTGATGCGGAGGCGAGAACACCACATACTTGTTACACACCCCAGTAGTGCTGCTGTATGAGACGAGTCGTGACAGAAGTACGTACTCGTGACGGTGCGGGTGACGACAGCGTTGATTGGAGAGGTCGCGTGCGCGCGTGATAACTTGCTGACAATCCAGTAGCTGCACGCCAGCGCGTGAACATCAGAAGCAGCAATCTCGTCAAACCAAGCTTTTTACTGTGGGGCGATGCTATGCCTTGGCACAGTCGACGTCGATGCCGTGGGCCTGTCGGGTTGACGCCGTTGATGAAACGAACAGCGAGACTGTCCCGCGGTGGAAGTTGGCAGATCGGGCGGGAAGCAGAGATGAGCGTTTGCAGTCAGATTAAGCTTCCTAGTGTTCATCCTTCTGGCATAAGAGTGGAGATGATAGCGTTCGATCCATCGGGTGGCGCACTGGATCTTGCGGTTCTGACATCGAGGTGCATCGCTGACCTCATCGGCTAGCAAAAGCTGCTTTTCTTACACCGGCGACCACGTCCGGCATGACCAATCGAGCACCAGACTTCAGCAAGAAGAGCTTTATCGGAGGGGCGAAAGGCTTGGTTCTGCTTGATCTCTGATGCGGATCGTAAGACTAGCACTGGTCATAGCGCGCGCCGGCAATGATTGCCGTCACCTGCTGATGCACGCACCTATCGTGAGACCTTGACGAGATTGCATGGAGCGTGAAATACTTCACCGTGAATCACGACGTCATGCCGTGGTGTTCCAACCCATGCACACTCTTTCCGCGAAAGCTCTGTGCGGTAACGGCGAGGAATGTGCATCAAAAGCCCCTCGCGCCCAGCCGTTTGTTTCTCCTCTCATCATCACCAAGCGTTCCTTGACTTTCGACTTTCCCGTTCCATCAAGCATTCTGTAGCAGTATCGCCAGTAGGCAAACTACGCCAAGATGCCGGGCAACAACGCACTCAACGTCAACAGTACGGATGATCTACTTGCAGCTACACCAAAGCCTGATGCTAACACGCCCTCCCAGCTGACTCCGTCAACAATGCCAACGCCGAGATCAAGATCACGGTGCGCGGCTCAGACTGGTACTGGGCAGTCACCGCGATCATGATGGTCGCCACGATCGCCTTCGCCGGAATGGCCTACACCAAGCCCCGCCAACACCGCCTTTTCCACTACATTACAGCCGCCATCACCATGGTCGCCTCGATCGCGTACTTCTCCATGGCCTCCGGCCTCGGCTGGACCGGCATTGCAGTCGAGTACCAGCGCAGCGACCCGCGCGTGGCTGGCATCTACCGTGAGATCTTCTACGTGCGCTACATCGATTGGGTCATCACTACGCCGCTCCTGCTCATGGATCTCCTCCTGACGGCTGGTATGCCATGGCCGACGATCATGTACACCATCCTCATCGATGAGATCATGATCGTTACTGGTCTGGCTGGCGCTCTTGTCCGCACGAGCTACAAGTGGGGATACTTCGTTTTCGGCTGCGTCGCACTTGCGTTCATCGTCTACGTTCTCGCATGGGAGGCCCGCAAGCACGCCAACGCCATGGGTCGCGATATCGGCCGCACTTTCCTCATCTGCGGTTCGTGGACTGCGTTCTTGTGGTGCTTGTACCCCATTGCTTGGGGTGTGTCTGAGGGTGGCAACGTCATTGCACCGGACAGCGAGGCTGTCTTCTACGGCATCCTTGATGTGATGGCCAAGCCCGTCTTCGGCGCTCTCCTCATCGTAAGTTGATTCCCTTGCTCCACATGATATCTGAGTGTGTACTAACAGTTCCGCAGTGGGGCCACCGCAACATCGACCCCGCCGCTCTCGGCCTCCACATCCACGACTACGACGAGAAGGACGCCCAGTTCAACGGCAAGCACGGCGCCGGCCCCGTCAACACCAACGGTGGTGTCGTCAACGAGACCACCGCCACCCCTGCGACCCAGACTGTCTAGATCTGATGTGCGCTGAATGGAATACTGGAGGTGAAGTGGCATGAGGCTGGAGGAGCGCGCGGTTTCTCGGCGCTTTGCTTGCTTGGATTGCTTTTCTGCGAAGATACCACACCATGTGATTACGAAAGTGGGACGGGTGGGGAGGAGGGTTAGCGTGTATAGGTAATGGGCTTATAGCCGGTAATGCAACATCTTACTCAATCATCAGCTCTCTCAGCTTTCTCAACTTGCCAACCTACTGTTCTCCCTTGAAGCGTACATAGCTATGGACATCACAGTCGAGGTGTGAGGTCTGCGTACGCTGATCGTCCTTCCCCGTACACTGCTTGGTCGACGCACGAACATGCTCGAAACACCACCACTTCTCCTGTGCCGTCGCTCATTGGACACAATACAAGACAAGTGAGCGAAGCCCTGGCTCGCAGTTGCAAGATGCCTTGCAAAGGGCAGAAAGTAGCACATATAACGCCATGAACCATGTACGCGCCCAAGAGATGAGGAATACCGTCGCTCACGCCTACTTTGCAGACATGGCTAGCAGTGCGTTGCAACCGTGAGTATACCTTCCCGACGCTGGAGAATCTACTGTGACAGTGCTAATCTTCGCATGTACCCCTATCAGAGTGACTCCTCCGACTGTACGTTCAAGTACTGGACGAAGAGGATCCTCTTTCGACATGCCATTCTTGCGCAGGGACCACTGGGTTTCCGCAAGCTGTTGAAGGACTACTTCAGAGTGGGTTTCTAGTCCTTCTTGTCGAGCCCACGTGAGTTGCATCGGCTGATGTCGTACAGGCAGCGGTCGACAATGAGCTCCGCTTCCCTGACGTAGACGCCGTCGCATTCGCAGCTCTCCCCCGGAACGTGTACGAGGCTATTGACGACGACGACACCGACGACGCTGCCTTGCATGACAAGCAGACTCTACTGCCGCATGCGCGAGTGTATCTTCTGGCTAGGGAGTATGGTCTTCCAGCACTCCAGCAGACTGCATGCGATTAGGTTGTCAGGGTACTGCGCCCCTCTCGGGATCTGCCTAGCACTCCAGCCGGAGCCACCGATCTGCTCACATCGATCCAAGAGATATTCGCCGGCACGACGCCCGACGACAACGAGATCCGCATCTGGCTCATTCGCTATTGCACATACCACATCCGCGAATCGCTCAACTCGCACACATACCGCGACAAGCTTGGGGAGATCATGTCCGAGCATGGCGCCCTCGGCAGCACCATCCTGCTTCTCCAGTACGACGATGACATTGATGTGATCACTCTGCAGACCTGTGCCGGCTGCGGCTTCAGATGGGTTGCTGATGCTGACGTTCGCAGCGTTGATCCGCGGGATTGGTGTCGCAACTGTGACTACGAGCCTCAGCGCTCCCAAGACTCCCCTACTGATACGCCGTGTGCTGTACGTCGGAGGTATCTGCAGGACCCAGTGGCTCACTGGCTGGACGATTACAGCGATGCGGACGAGTAAGGAGCAGGGGAATTGGATCCTTGCAGGGTCGTGGCCGGGTGCCGAAGACTGTCACGATGTAGCAGCCAGTCCAGCGCACAAGATAATTGCGTCTGGCTCTGGCAGCTTGGCATCGTCGGATTTCGAGTGCTAGACTCTACGTATGGTCTTGGGCTCCGTGGTTGCGCTTCACATCTACAAATGTTTTACATACCATATCCTAACCTATACTAGTAACCTGCACACCCCATCGATCTGACACCATCATTTGTCCGCCACAATCACAGATCAGCAGCGTTCGGATCCATCCCCTTCTCAAAAGTCACATCCTCCCTCCGCTCCCTCTGCCCAATCATGCCCTTCCCCAGCACAACTTGCATAAGCGCATAGTTCACAACCGCCTTGATCCCCAGTTCCTCGCCCCTGCGCACAATATACCCATTAATGAACTCTACTTCCGTCTGCCTCCCAGCCCTTACGTCAGCGAGCATGGAAGATATGTTATTGCTCGTCAGGTTCGCCACACTGACGACAAGGGTCTCGAGCCGCGCGGCGGAGAAACGGGCGTTGATGTTGGGGAGGTTGCGGAGTTCGGGAAGAGAGCGGAGGATCAGTGAGGTCTCGGCGAGGAGGAGGCGCATCGTCCGCGTCAGCGCGAAGTTATACAGGATTGAGCCGTTGCGGGCATCGAGCAGGACTGTGAGGGGATTGAGGACGGAGTTCACGGCCAGCTTCTCTAGCTGTTGCTGCAGGAGCTCGAGAGGCGTGAAGCCGACTGCACACAGCACCGGCGCGCGCGTGAGCGTGCGGAGTAGGTAGCGCGAGCTCTTCGCCCAGATATCAGGATTCTCTGGCTCCCCTTTCGCTGCGCCTCTGGGCGTGCCAGGTGTCAGATCATCCCTCGGAAGCAAACCCAGCGCTATCGTGCCATGACCCGCGTGCACAGCGTAGAACGGATCAATCCTCGCTTTCGCCGGCGGGACATTCACTCCGTGCGTGATGATACCTTGCATGTAGTTCGGTCGCTGCGTAGGGTCGGGGAAGAGGTGTGTATTTAGAGTGTCGATTACGCCCATGCCGTTTTGGAGGAGGCAGATTGTTGAGGTGGGCAGGAGGCGGGGACGCAGGCGGCGGAGGACGGAGAGGGTGGTAGGTGCTTTGAGGGTTACTATTAGGTTGTGAATTGGTTCTTCTGCTGCTTCGGCGGGGAGATCGGAGTCGTCTTCGGAGAGGGCGTCGGTGGGTTGTTGAGATTGCTTGCCCGATTGTTGTGACTGCTCTGCGGCAAGCTGCTTCGCTATCTCGTGCGGTTTCGCTTCCGTGTCGAAGTCGTAGACTGAGGCCTGCCCGTCCTTGAGGTCCACGCCGTGTTCCCGCCGAGTCAATGGCATGAGCTCAACATCAAAGCCAGATCTCTTGACTTCCACCCCGTCGTCCAGCATAGTAATCTCCTGTTTTCCTGCCTCCCAAGCTCGCAGTAGCATTTTCCGATGGAGGAGCAGAGTCACGGGTGGCGGATTTGGCAGACCTCGCAGCGAATGCGCCACCAGCTTTCCAATGCTGCCGGTGCCCAGTATATGCACTCGTCTGGGTATATCTGGCTGAGCAGCATACTGGCGATCGATGGCTGTGAGCGAGTCCTGCATCGTCTTGCTGTTGAAGACCTCGTCCTGGTCGTCTGCCTCCATATCTTCATCCCGACGCTGCTCCAGACTGTCTGTGGCGGCACTTCCATCATTCACCTCCTTCGCCTCCATACTGTCCTTCGCGCTCCACCACGTACTATAGCACCGTCCTTGCTCTGCCAGACAAGTGAAGGCCACCCGGCCCACTTTGATGCTATCGCTGCAGCATCTTCCGCTCGTCCGCGGTATTCTGCGCGGCAGGTGGTAAAAGGCCGTGAAATGCACGATGAGCGGAGTGCTATGGTATCAGCATAGCGGTATTCACCTTCTCAATGTCTACGCGATCTTGGAGAGGCGAATATACAGGTAGCTGAAGATGTTTGTGTTGCAAGGACGTGGGTCGAGATCACTGGCGTCATGGAGCAGCATGCATCTCGGGGGAGCTGGACATCTAAGCCGAGCACAGCGGACCTCACCCCATGCCCACCACCCAGATAGTACTACATTCAACTTCATAAGACCTCAGGCAGGTACGATCATGTCCTCCCCCACCCTCTCCACCCTCGCCCTCCGCTCCCTCCTCCGACTCCCTCCCTCTCTCCGCGCCCAAACCTTCTCAGTCCTCTCCCGCCCACCCCCAAGCTACCCCGGCCACGTCCCTCTGAACCTCATAGAACGCGGCGCCCTCGCAGTCGGCTCAGCCCTAGGCTCAATAACAAACCCCTACCGCCACGACCTCGTCGCCTCCCTAGCCGAAGCCACATCCTCCCCGTACTTCATAGCCCGTCTCCGCCGCGCTATGCTGGCTTCACCGACGGGCAGGAGGATATTGCGGGATAAGCCGCGGATCACGTCGCGGAGTATGTCCCTTGAGAAATTGCGGCTGCTGCCTGAAGGGACTGTGGGGAGGGGATATGCGGCCTGGTTGGACAGGGAGGGTGTGACACCCGATACGAGGGATGCAGTGCGCTATATCGACGACCCGGAAGAAACTTATGTCATGCAACGCTACCGCGAAACGCACGATTTCATCCACGCCATTACTGGACTCCCCGTCATAATCGAAGGCGAGCTGGCGATCAAGGCTTTCGAATTCGCTAATACGGCACTGCCGATGACGGGATTGAGTTTGGCGGCGGTGGTGAGGTTGAAGAAGGTAGAAAGGGAACGATTTGTGAACGTGTACGGGCCTTGGGCTATGCGGAATGGGCTTAAGAGTGAGGAGTGCATATGCGTGTATTGGGAGGAGGAGTTGGAGACGGATGCTGGAGTGTTGAGGGCGAGGTTGGGAATTGAGATGCCGCCAGATTTGAGGGAGACGAGGAAGAGGGAACGGGAGGAGAGGAAGAAAGTGATGGAAGGCAGGACATGATGGCTGCAGGCTCGATCCTTGGCCGGAGGCTGATGCTTACGTGCACCGACTAGAGTGAAGATGATGAAGCACTGGCTGCAATCGCCTGATCTTTGGAAAGCTCCAAGTACTCGGCCACATTATGCGTCTAAATCCACTCAAACGAAGACTCCCAATTCCTCAACGAAGCTGATGTATCGTCTCTTGGCTGCCTCCACGGGCGCCACACCGCAACGACAGGTGCCAGCTCCCGCACCATGCCGAACGAGAGCATCCTTGCTCACGACATATTTGCACTTCTCGCATCTCCAGAGGTGGACTGCCTGCAAGGCGCTACCCCGCTCGCCTCCGAGTACAAGCGCCATACTCAGCTCCGGTACATCCCTGAGCAGGTCGGCGAACTTGGTCTGCCTTCGCAGCTCATGGATGTTGTCAGCACAGAACCTTCGGAATAACGGACGAATCCCAGTGTCCGTGCTCAAAGTGTGTTCGAATGCAATTCGGATGGGGTGATAGAGCTGTGCACCGATGATCTGGCCTATGTCGGATCGCTCGTGCAAAGCGTCCGCGATGTGCTCAAGCGCCTTCAGACGCAGCTGCTCGCAGCAGTATTTGTCGGCTGCGATGTAGATTTGCGTGTGTGCGAGCATGTCGTGGTAGATGATCTACATTCCATCTCTGGCGATCTCTGTATAGTCGATAACGTAGAGGTGCGAGAGCATTGAGGTCACGGCTTCGGGATCGTCGTCGTAGAGAGTGACTTCGCGCTGGTCACTCTCCTGCATAGCTTTTCATCAGCAGGCTTCTCTGATACTCGATGCCTACGCTTACCTTGAAGTTGTCGAATATCTTTCGGAAGTACACTGAACGACGGCGCAAGATCACTTTGTGCGCGAACACGGAGCGACCGCTGTAGTTGATTGTGATGTCTGAGTACTTCTGCTGGTCGACGGCGCTGCGGACGAGCACTCGTTAGCAGATTACTACCAGAGACGTTGCGAGGTGAGCTCATCTCAGCTTCACTCCTTCGGAGTTTTCGCGCATTGTTTCCGTGGGCGCGCCAGCTGCCGTCGGACGGAACATTGTCTGAGGTTCAGCCCGGTTGTGGCGGCGAATTGTCCTCTTAATATGATAACTGCTGTGGAGATCTCTTGGTGGGGAACTAGTGCAGTGTCTCGATCGAGCGACACGGAATGCAAGAGCGATACACCGATGCCAAAGCTAGACATGCATTACGAAGCTGATCTGCGACATCGAGCAGGATTCTGATACCTCTATTACCGGCATCCCGTCACCCATAAGAGATCTGACGCGGTCTGCCACGTCTCTGCGTCTTGCGTATATGATACGGCAGGTGATTGAGTGCGAGGAAGCTTACGAGACCTCCTAAAGCGCTTACGCAGTAGCGGAGCCTGCCATGCACTACTCTTTCTCCGCCTCTTCGCATAACCGCATCCTGCTGCCAACTGGAATCTACCCTTGAGCGAAGGTCTACAAGCGCAGAGAATGTATGCGAGCGCCCTGTCGCTCGCCGTCAAGGTTGAACATGCCGCAATAGCATCGCAACGCTCCGGACTCTCGCTGAGATCCCAGGGCCCAGACTGACGGGCACGTCCTTGCGCTAAAGGCTCCCTAATCCAAGCGCGGTACGAAGCTGAGGAGCTTCCGCGAGCAGTGCTAAAAAAATGCTCCTCCTTACGAAGCTCATCGATCTTTCTGGCGCAGTATTTTCTGAACGTTTTGTGGAGGTATCTGTTACTGCCCGTGACCCCTCCGAATACGATGCGTGCAGCACTGCAGAAGTCTTTCGCGATGAGCTCGAGAGGCGAGCGCTTGTCGAGGATCGTTTCAATCTCTTGTTCCGCCAAGACCGCGAGCTTGGGTATCTGGTACTTGTCGGCTGTGATGCAGACTTGGACATGCGGAGTGAGCCAAATGCCGCTGGCCGCGAAGTCGTCAGAGAGCTTGTAGTCTATGCCGTAGAGGTGCTGGAGCAGCGCTACTATGGCTGAGGCGGGATCGTCCAGCAGCAAGATCACGTGTTCGGAGCCCTGGCAAGTCATGGTCAGCACGCGACGCGAAGACTAGCGGTATCCGCTTCGAATTACCGGGAGAATGTCGAAGTTGTCGCGAAAGTACTTCGTTAGACACAGAACCGCCTTGTGGGCGAAGATGGAGCGCTCGCTGGTCTGGATGATGATGTCTGAGTTCTGCTGTTGGTCGAAGCCGCTGGAGGGAGATGTCTGAATCAGCAATTTCCTAGATTGGCGATGGTACCATGAGATGCGCTTACGATTTCTTGATCGACTTGCAGTACTTGTTCATCGATTTGGTGGGTGTATCCGGCTCCATCGTCAGAGGTTTGAGATGACAAAAGACGAGCCGGAGCACAAGTGATGAAAGTGGCGTAGTGGAGCGACAAGTCTACGTGCGTGAACTCTTCGATACATCTTGGACCTTCCCGGAATGACGCCGATGCTTCACTTGAGTAGAGCGGATGGCAAGAGCGCCCCACCGGTGTGACTGAAGATGCTGCGTTGCGAACACCATCTACAGCCCCTGGTTCACCTACCACTCTCTACGTTTACGACAGTCCAAGACAGGCTAATGTATCTCACTGGACTTGCAGTTGAACACAAGGTGCCGCCAGGGCGCTCAGTCGTCCCTCCTATTTCCATTGAACCTAGGTATCGAATCCCTGCGGTGGCCGCCGTGCGCACCACCAATGTGCGGCCGCTTCCCAAAGACCGCAACATTGCATCGATGTCTCTTATATGACGACCCTCGGTTTCTCGATATACTCTAAGAAGTCCGTACTATTGACATCAGGCAATGGTTCGCCGCACTCGCAGTAGTCAAGCCGAATTCTGGGGTCCGCCATCGTGGCCTTGGCCATAGCAGTCTCGCAGCAAGGACATCGCCAGACAGTAACTGCAAGCCGATCGACATCCTCGTCTCCGTGCAGTATGAGGGAAAGGCAAAGCTCCGGAACATCTGTCAGTACTTCCGCGAATCTTGGTGACGCACGGAGCTCGCGAATTTTGTTCACGCAGAAGTCTCGGAACAGCTTGGGGACGTCAGTACTCTTGCTGGGCCTCAGCGTAAACGCAGCGCGCATCGGTTCGTATACTTCGCTTGAGATCAAGGCCTCTCGGAGCTCCTCACCTCTGAGCGCATCGCGGATCCTCGTGTACGCCCTATTTCTGAGGTCCTTGATGTTGTACTTGTCGGCCGTGGCATAGATGCGTAACTCGGCGAGTATCGAAGAAGCAATAGATGGTTGCTGGGTGAGAGTGGTGTAGTCAATGTTGTATAGGTGTTGAAGCATCGCAGTGACAGCGTCAGGATCGTCATCGTGGGGTGTGACTTCACTTGAAGATGCCTCCTGCACAGTTCGGTCAGGTCGATGTCAGGTATGGACTGCCGCAAAGCTCTGCTCACCAAGAAGTTGTCGAACATCTTGCTGAAATACTCTGATGCCCGACAAAGGACCACCTTATGAGCAAACACGGAGCAGTCGTCGTACTTGATGACGACGTCGGAGAACTTCTTCTCATTGTAGCGACTGCACGGAAGATCAGTCAGTCTCTGCCAGCACCGCTTCTTGTGATGGTGTGCTGTTACCTCCACTCGACTGAGCCACAGCAGTTGCGCGCCTCTTTGATGGGCGCATTCCACGCCATGGTGAGAGTGTCCAAGCTGGTTGACGAGTGTAGTCGTGGAGAGGATGCAAATCAGTCAGAAGTGGATTCAGTGGTTAATCTTCTGGGTTCACCCATGTCAGTCGAACGGCTCGCACGGGGAGTCAAACTGGCAAGAGCGACCGAATATTCGCTGTCCTCGGCAACATGTCCCGCAGCCTTCAGGTAAGAACTGGCCATACGGATGAGACTGGTATGCTTCCCGCTAAGTCATGAAATTTCCGTTCATTTTCTCTCCGCAGGTCTCTATTGATGCGTCCGAAGCAGCTACGATCATCTCGAGATGATACATATGACCTTCCAAGACTAAGTTTGGCCATGCCGCAAGCAGGTCCTGCCTGTCGATACACCCACTGCTTTTTCTATGATATGCGCGTCAACGCCGAAGTCGCTGAGGCAAACGACTGTCTGCAGTGTCGTCATGTGGCCTGCGCCCAGAGCCAACTCACATCCTTTCAGCGCTCATTTGCGCATTGCTTCCGCCTTCGCTAGCTTGCTTTGTTCCTCGCGAAGCAAAACGTCGTTGCCATGGGCAATGGTCATGAGCGATGTACGATTTGCACCGAGCGTGTCCCCAACCCTTTCAGCGTTCGCTCGCGTCTCCATGTATACGTACCGGACGGTGTTCATCATGTAACGGGCCCCGAGGTACTTCAATATGGTGTTTCTGGCAGACACCCGCACTGCTGGCCAGGATGACTTGCAAGTGCTCATGCTCATGTCTGACTAACTTATGCTCGACCTATTTCCATGGTGATGTGGCTGATCGACGGACTTTGTCCACCCGAAATGTGACGGTATGAAACAAAGCCGCAAACGTGCTCCAGCATCTACGGTATACACGCAAGATGGCGCCATGACCGACCGAGTAGGGTTATCATGGATATCTCAAAGGTCGTAAAGCACACCAGATCGGTTGTGTACCTGATCCATTGTTGTTTTTGATAGGTCCAGCTGAAGCCAACGGTACCTAGGTATGGTGTGTCGAACTCATGACAGTCTATCTCGACTACAACCTTAGAGCTGACTCTCGAGCCCCTCCACTTCCAACCGCACACTGACCAGCCTATCCCATGCAATGCCTTCTCCATGCCTCTGATCATACATGCAAGCGTCGCAATGCTGACCTCGCTCATGAATTGGAAGCTGCATCGATTGCTGTGGACAACACCTGGAGCGGTAGCGTGTCTTCGCGATGAAGCAATCGCGCGATGCGATACCACAGCATGAGCTCCATCACCATGACCACGAGGTGGCCAGCTTCGAATACCCTGCCGATAGCTGCAAGAACAACGTCGCAAAGGTCCTTGCCGTCCATGCCTATCACTCCGACGATGTCGACAGCGGGTTTCGTTGTGGTATTGTCAACTGATTGCACAAGGCTGGAACTCGATCCTGTATCGTCAAATTAGCCTCGGCGCTTCGATCGGTCACTTATTCTAGGGATTTGACCCAAGCTTCTGATTAGCTCTAAGTTTGTCTAGGCGCTGAGGCTTTGTATGCCGGCGCTGAGGCTTTGTATGCCGGCGCTGATCGAGTGAGATGCGTCTGGCTAGTGTCGCACGGGGTCGATTTGCTCGCTGTACGATTTGGCTCCAGTCTTATTCTTCAATGCTGGCGAACAGAAAGATGGATGCAGCAGAAGCTTGAAGATCATACCATCTTGAGCAATATATATCGACAAGTCGAGCAGCAGCGCCTCGTTCTCGACATCACAGAGCCTAAGGCCGTGCACACAAATAGACTGCAATGGTAACTACCTAGTACAGTCATCTAGGGGTATGACACTCGGAAAGGCTACGGGGCACTCTCAGCTACGCTGAACCGCTCCTAACTGAACAGTGCTGCCAGAGACTTACACTGATGCCCGACTCGAGTAGCCAAGGTCTTCGTCAGAATGTATTGCAGGTAGGTTTTCAGGTTAATGAGAGCAAGTAATCGCGGCGCCGTGAGTCATTCCAGTTCCGAACAATGCGCCACCGGGGAGTCCTACTCGACGCCATCGAGCTATCCTGAAACCTCACCTCTAGCGAGAACAGCCACCCTCCATGATACGTACATCTCGCGGAGGGGTAGTCTGGGCTCACAGAAGTACCCCTTCGAAGCACCTTCGGGGACAAGGCTAACACATAGGTGGCCATGAAGCTGGGTATTCGTTCAGCTGCAGCGCAAGGAGCAGCTGTGCGAATGCAGGCTTCGCTTGCTAGCTGATGCTGATCAAGCTGTAGTGCAGCCCGATCTCCTGATGTCCGCCGCCACACCACCATCAGGCGCACCAATCACGTTGCAGACATCGCTTTTGTGGCGCTGTGCGCTCTACCCAAGAGAGGTATTCAGGTATAATGTGCTTCACCTGGGCAGACATCTGAACGATGACCCATGGTCTGGTGATCACTGACAGCTTTGTGGGCGGTCTTGGTCTACATGAGGGCAGCAGGTATAAAAAGCGCGAGCTTGCCATCCTTAGCATCCTATCTCGATCGCATCTCCCACATCGCGTACAATAGTATCAAGGGTCTAGCGCCTCTTCACTATGTCTTCACAAACTGATAAGTGGGAGGCTAACCGGCACGACATTGCAAAGTGGTATGTCGATGACCAAGAAAGTCACGGCGACATCGCTCGTCGCCTTGCGCTCAAAGGTCTGCATATAGGGTTTGTCGCTCCTCTGTCTGTGAGACGTCTGTCAGGCTTACTTTGTTGCGTAGTGCGGAGGCTGTCAAATCCCATCTCAGACAATGGCAGGTTCGACGAATCAAGAAGCCTCACGGGCTTCAACTTCTAGCTCAGTGCCTGGCATATAATCGGTCAATCGGTCGAGAGGTGGCATTCTTCAGGTTCGGCGAGCCTTTACCTATCAATGAAGCGCAGGCATATCTCGAAGCCCACCCAAAGCTGGACTTGGTCAACATGCCTCTGCCTGGCCATCTTAGCCTCGTCTTGCCGGAAGATACCAGCAACGCCAGGCCTAGCAATTCTGATTCTATCAACGTTGCTACTGCTTCAAACCACGCTGATACCGCCGCAGCTCAGACTGCTGACCATGGTCAAAGTAAGAAGCGCAAACTTGCGGAGCTGCCGGCCAGAGCACGTCGATCTCCGCAGCAGACAAGAATACATCGACGTTCGAGACAACCTCCATCTAGTGATGAAGAGAGCGGCGACGAGAGCGAAGCTGAAGGTCAACCCGCTTCTGAGGTTGTCCTCGGCAAGCTCGATGAAGCAGCCTCATCTCTGGTAAAATTGCCTCGAGATCTAGGACTGAGCGAGTCTGTCGTCAACAAGTCTCTAGGGGAGCTGAGGGGGCTGCTCAAGCTCGCAAGGTCAGCTATACGGCGCAACCGAAACCGAGAGCTCTTTACAGATCTTGGTCCGCTACACTGCGCTGCTCGCGAGGACAACGAAGAGATTGTGGCTCTTCTGCTCGCAAATGAAGACATAGAGGTCAACGCGAAGGGGGGCGCCGGCTTTACTGCGCTTCATCTGGCTGCATACGAGGCAAGCTTCAAAGCGATGCAGGCCCTTCTCTTGCATCCGGAGATTGATATCGATGCCTGCGATGACGGAGGACTTACGCCGCTTGTTTTGGCTATCAATAGTAGAAACAAAGACGCCGTGCGGTGCTCTCTACTTTTGATTGAGCGTGGAGCTGACGTCGACAAAGACCTTCCATGCCAAACTTCTGTGCTCCATCAAGCCTGCCGGATCAAAGACATGGAACTTGTCATTCCTCGAATCATCGCGAACACGAAGCGTATCAACGCTCAGGATGATTCAGGCCACACTGCCCTGCATATCGCAATCGGGCTGAAGCACTGGAAGTACGCTGAAGCATTGATCAACGCTGGAGCCGACCTCAACATCCAGGCTGAGGTGGACGATTTCACTCCACTTCATACCGCATGCGTCCATGCGAGCGAGAGCTTCCTTCTTGCGATGGTAGCTAGGGCAGACGCTGATTGTACGATTAGCGCCGAAGGGGGAAGGACAGCTCTGCACCTCCTCTGTCAGAGGGAGCTTTGTGCTGTGAGTGAAGCAGTGCTGCAGAAGCCTGGAGTCAACATCAACGCTCAGCAAACGGATGGTGTTACGCCATTGATAGTTGCCGCAGAGAACGGCGCGTTCGATACTGTCAAGATGCTGTTGTATCACAAGGCTGATCCAGGTATTACACACGAAATGGGGGATACCGCCCTCACTATAGCGATCACCAGGAAGCACACCAAGATAGCAAAGCTGCTCATCGAGAGTGGGAGCCCTCTCAATCCACATTACAAGACGCGAGCGTATCACAAGGCAGCGTTCATGACCACACGAATCGCACAGGAGATGTCGTCAATCGCAGCACGCATGGTACAGCGGTCTCGCAATCAGGCCAATGATGGCACTAATTCGGCACGTCGAAGCAACGCATTCGACGGCCCGCAGCAATCTCGGAGAGGCCAACAGTCATCTGCAGCAGACAGCACGAACCTGCAGGCTCTTCAAGCGGAGAATGCACACTTGCGACAGCTCATCGGAAGTAATTCAAACCTTTTCCCGGCCAACGGCTCCGTTATGAACAATGATCAATCATCGTTCCCATCTCAATGGGATTGGCATAGCTTGCCAGCGCTCAACTACAGCTCCTGGCCCTCAAATTTCCCGCTAGCTGATACCGATGTTCCGATGCAGCAGTACGGCTATTTCGACGCTTCAGACATGGGTAGAGCCCCAGGGCTGTAGATCTATGTCGACTGCGACTTCACTTTACCGATTACAACGTTGTGCACACCTCAAGATGTTGAGTCATGATGATGGGTTCGACGTTGGTATACGACTGAAAAGTGACCCTTTGCAAGAGACAGCTCAGTCTGCGAAGAGCGTTGCAGCTTTGAAGTGCTTTCATGGCTGTTAGACTGATAGGACCTTCGGTACGTGATCTAGCGTTCTCTGGCCCAAACCGGGCAAACCACAAGTTTACGTCGTGATGTAGGCTTCAATCAGATGCAGCGGAGGGAGTAGTGCGTCCAGCTTCAAGTACGGTGTGAGCGGAGGTACGCCGTACAGCTCGAGGCGCAATGTGTGTCGTGCGCTGGGAGGGTCATCGTACAGCGTGACCTCGCGCTGGCGGCTCTGATGGCACTTAAGGTCAGTATGCGTGACTTACAGGGGCCTGGCATATGACAGGCGACCTCCCGGCGTCTTCTTGAACATCTCACGGCAGTAAGACGATCCACGTGCGAGGAAGATCTTGTGCAGGTAGAATCGGCGGCCGCTCCAGTTGACGATGACATCGGAGAACTCGCGCTCGTCAAAGCCGCTAGACGCAGCAACGTCAGTAGTGGAAAGCTCAGGGTGAAGCCGCCAGGTGTACTTACCTCTGCTTGTATGCGTCGCTTGTTTTGTATGGCTCAGTCGCCATGGCTGCTGATCCGCCGGCGTTTTAATTATGTTGTGGATATGCAAGGCGTAACGTAGTAGAGGTAGAAGTCGGCATTGCAGATCTTGGGAGGTGCCTAGCTTCACTGCAAAATGGCAGGAGCGACCCGTAGCTCGCCAAAACCAAGGTCAATCTCTCATTCTCTCATACTGCGACCAAGCCCGAAGTCAGCCACATCTAAAGCACAGATTTGCTCATGCAGCTGGAAGTCTTCAATCGGCCTGATCATACCTATGCCCGACGGCCATTCACGTCCAGCGCCGCACAGCACGAATTTGCCTCTTCTTACTCTCGGCCAGAAGCGACATTGACCAGTCAGGCTACATTCGAGTGCGTCCGCGCTACAATTTCCCTGCAACCCTCTATCACACCAATTGACACCCGCCTTACATGTCAGATGCCTGTACCATGTCGGTCGTCACAGCACAAGCCAAGTCTTCTCTCAACTGATCCACATCCCAGTGACACTTATCGGTAATGACGCCCTCGAAGAGCAGCCTGCACTGCGGACACGACTTCAGCGCCGCGCTAAATGCGTTAGTACAGGTATCTTGCGTGCGGCGATGCTCGCACCGCGGACAGGTGTAGACTTTAACCGTATCGCCCAGAGCCTGGCTGAAGTTGAATAGCACGTCGGCAGCCAAATCGGGCGTGTCTGCTAGCAGGCTCCGCAGGGCAGTCCGGGAAGACTCCTGACCCCAGCTCTGGAGACTCGAAGCACAGATCCTCACCAGAGCCGGGCGGAAAAGTCCATCTGTATTCGGAGTGTTCGCAAAGATGGTCCGGATAGTGGCGTCGATGTCTTCACCGTACACCATCCAGCCTGTCGCTGAGCAGTTTTCGTCGTCGTCGAACAGAGTGTCCTAGATCGCTTGCTTCAGATCTTCCAAGCCATACTTCTCCGCGACTAGATAGACTTGAGCATGCGGAAGTAGCGCATCGTCTCCCGCCTCGGTCTCGGTTGGCGGCAAGTAGTATAGACCGTAGATGTGACGGAGCTTTGCAAGGACAGCGGGTGGGTGGTCACCATGTAGCTCGATGGAGCTCTGGCCGGTTTCCTATATCCTCGGTCAGCACTCTCCTCTTGGTTCTCTGAGACTCCATGCACCACTGACCGTAAAGTCTCCAGTCAATAGCTTGCGAAACTATGCCGATCCGCGACAGAGGATGACACGATGGGCGAAGATCTCCTTATCCCCGAATTTGATCTTGACATCGGAAAGCTCTTCGTTGTCTAAATACCTGCGCAGCATCATCAGCGACATGCCCGCGAAGCGTTGGTGGATGGCGTACGACATTGTCTCAGCAGCCATTGTAATGATGCGAGTGAATCACGTAGGTTCTGCAGCTTGTGATGTGGAAAAGAGTTAGCGCCGAACTGAAGTGGATCCTAGAAGAGCTGGTGGTAAAGCTCGCGGCAGGTGCAAACGTGGCTGTGTAGTGCAAGTTTTCTGTTACTACCGATCCGCCAATTCCGTGAGAGTAACACTTGCTGCCTTACTCGTAATCTACCGACACGTCGAGACGTTGCGTGCTTCTTCGTTTGTACAGACCCTCGGGGACGAGCTTTTGACCAATGCAACTTTATGTACACCTATGCCCTATCACATGTTCCCCAAACGCCTCCCAATGCACCTCTGCACACTCATACGCACGCTCATATGTACACACACATCCTGCTCGTCCTCCCTACCAGCTCGCCTTCTTCACCCCCGGTATATTCCCTGCCAGCGCATTCAACCGGAACTGATACCGCGCCATCCTGAGCTCCCTGAACACACCCCTTCCCTTGCCTCCCATGATACATCGATTCCGGATTTGCGTGGGTCGGGTGTAGCAGTGCATTTGGCTGAGTTGGAGTTGCGCTTGAGCTCGTGTCCGTTGGGGAAGGGAAGTGTTTCGGATGGTGTAGCGGAGGGCTTGACTATGAGGCAGACATTAGCATCGAGCGGAGACGAGAAAAGGAAAGGGAGAAGGGCAGCAACAGAAGAATGGAGATGGCATACCGTTCAGGCTCATGGGCTTCGAAGACTTTCCGCTTAGTGTGATCGCGGATGTTCATGATATTGACGAAGCAGCCGAGATCGAGCTTTTTGGCGCGGAATTGAGCCATGGCGACGATATGATAGCAAGATGCGCTGTTGAGGTTGATGTCGTTGCAGACGGGGGTGTAGGTCACGCCAAGCCATACTGAAGAAAGCTTGGACCTTCACCTACGCCAGTCATCACTATAATACTCTTCCTCCGAATGCCTACCTGTAAAAGTACAATGTTAATACCTATGACTTCTCTCGCGCTCTCGGTGGTCTCTGCTTGCAACTAGCTCGAGGTCGAAACCACAGAACACCGCGAATGATGTGAGTGGTCGCCACCTTTCCTTGCCTCTTGTCTGTCCTGATATTACCTACGTTCCTCTTGGCCAGCAACGCGTATCCCACAATCGCTGCTCGCCAACCACCGGTAGCAGACTCGTGAGATCCATGAAGGCGCAATGGCAGCCATCTTTGCGTCCCCAGATATCGCTGCGATCGTTGCAGCATTCCCGCCACCCGCTCCAACCCGAGGTCAGGTCACACTACTGCGAAGCGCCTCTGGAGAACGTCTGCTTAACAGCGAAATGTTACTGGAGCGTCTCGATCGCCTGCTGAGATCTAGTGAGCACCGCGTGGCTATCAGTTCCCTCCCAAGCGTACTCGGGCTGCGCCAGGTAGACATCACGTCACTACTCAGCACCCACGAGACACGACTATACTACAGCAACGATCGATCACATCTGATCTCAAGGACTGAGGTGCGACATTTGCTGGTGGACTTGGGTCAAATATGCCAAAGACAGTTCGTAGATCTGGCCAAGTGGAGTCAGGATCGTGATATCTCGCCAGGACTGACCGATGGATTCGACATGCCGTCGCACACGGGCGATGACCGTGTTCGCTATCTGTTTCACCAGCACGTCTTGTTACAGGCAAAAGAGACGGTAGCACAGGAGTTCGAACGAGCCCGACCCGAGAAGTGCGACCTTACTCACTTTTTACCCAACATTCCCAGATCCATTCTAGAACGGGTTGCAAAGGAGTTCACTATGGGCGACGCGAAGACAGCTTCTGCCGAGAACAGTCGAGCCGGCGTCGTTTTAGTGCCTGCTGAGTGGCAAGGCTTTCAGCAACAGCGCAAGGGTGACCAGGTGCGAGCGAGACTCGAACGTGTCGTCAGGGCAGTGATACAGACCGGATTCGCTACAGTCGATGAGGAAGATGAGGGAGAGGACGATAACGAAATTGTTCACAAGGTGTCAACAAACCAACATTCCCAGGTCAATCCCCGCCTGACCACCTTTCGGACGGCCGAGCATCTCATTGTGATCCGGCAAGATCTTCTGGACGAGGCCGCTCGCTTGATCACTGCCAGCGTGAAAACAGTGATACATGAGCAGTGGGCGGCGAAGGAAGTCGAACCCTCGAGCAGGATAAAGGTTTCGAGTATCTTGACTACCATGGAGCGACTGAAGATGTTCAACGAACATCAGGCGAAAGACACAAAGCCGGAGATAGCGCAGGAATTTGGCGCAAATCACGGTCATGAGTACAGTCCCGAGATCACTCGTGAGCTCTGCACGGTCATACTTGAGAGTCCGCAACGTAAATCTCCGGTCGATAAAGCAGCGACGTCCATTATCGACACGCTCATGCGAGAGGAGCAAGCAACATTCTCGACGATCGCACAAAATGCCATACTCAGTCCACTACAATTGTACGAGACAGGCCTGACCTACATTCAGGACGAGGCGCTACGCGATCGGAACGGCACCCTTGCACTACAGCTCATACTAAAAGACCATATTCGCCCGGCTCTGGTCCAGGTCACAGAACGTTGTCTGTGTCACGATCGGCGTCGAGTGAAAGATCTTCAGCCCTTCTCTTCGGCGATTGCGGACGAAGGAATAACGCTTGACAGCCTCAATGCCGCAGTCAAGATACTCCAGAAGAAGCAATCCATTGCCTTTCCATCCACGAAGCAATTGCAGGACGTGCAGGTTCAGGTACTTCAGAAAGCAAACAAAGCTCTCATCCCGAATAAGTCTCGCGACTCCGACATCCTGCAGCATTTTGTATGGGTGCAATTCGCACACCACCTCGCGTACTTCACACCCCAGCGGCAACCTGCGCTCTTTGTCAGCGGAGGCAAGGATACCACACGGATGATCAAGGCTCTCAGAGGTCTCGCGTCCGACTCTGACGGAGTGCGAAGATGTGAGTCGTTCTGCGAAGGGCTCAAGAAGGGGACGGCGGGTACCATGGAGGGTGGGAACGTATATAGAGTTGCGGAGAGGAATGTGGAGGAGATCATGTCGCTTTGGGGATACGATGTCAGTTGTCAGGTCTGCAAGATGCCGAAGACAAAGTGTGTATGTAGTCGTGGGCCTTGTATTGGTCCGAGAGATTAGGTACCTCGACTGTAATCTCAAGAATGAGCCGCGTATGGAGTTCGTCTTCGAGCGATTGTTAGCTGTGTATTCACGGGGATTCGGGTTGTCTCACTACTTGACTTCACCTCGCCCTATGTATATTATACGTAGCTGTTGCGTGCTACTGTTGTTGCAAGCCCATGCACCTTTGATCAATACATCGGTGATACGAGCAGCGATTTGATCTCTTCACATTCGACCAAATCGCGGGATCCAATAATCGCTGCCCTTCTGGTCATGTAGTCAAATAACCACCCTACCAGAATCATCTCAACCAGCACACTCGCATCAGGCACAGTCTGCTAGCATTTCGGTCGTAAAGGCTTCGGATAGACCTTGACACACCACACCCCTCAGACTGTCCGACTCGATGTAGCCCAAGTTCGCCACACGGTCTGTTATATCAAATGTCAACCTCAACAACCAGCCAGTCTTCCCGCGCTAGCTCAATCCAACCCGACATCGACTTCCCAGCCCGCCACCTCCGCCCAGAAGACGCATACACCTCCCCACCCCGGCACCACAAACCTCGGTCCCGCAGTCCGCTAGGCCGGAGCGACACCGTGACAGCCTCCTCCTCACATCAAAAAGGCATCGCATCCCACAACGACCGCCCCCGAAAACGACGGCCTCGCTCTAGCTCCCGTCGTCGCCACCTCCGCCCCCCGAAACACCCTAGACCCTGGAAAAAGCTCCTCTGGGTCAAGCAATCTTATCCGGACAATTATACTGACGAAGCCACATTTCTGGACGCTCTGCAGAGGAATCCGAGATTGCAGCCCTATGAGTTCTGGACGCTTGTCGGGGATTCAACGGTGATTGTGCAGCATGTTTGCAGCGTGGTGGTGTTTGTGTGTTGTTTTGTGGGGATTTACCGCGGGAGAGTGAGTCCTAACGTGCTTGTGGGTTGGGCGAGCGCGGGGACTGTGGGGGGATGGGGGGTGGGAGAGTGGTGGGAGAGTAGTGCTCGCGGGAAGGGAGGGGGAGCAGGCACGCCTGTTGGACTTGGACTTGTAGGCGACTTTGCCACTGGAGACGATATGGACCAGGACGAGCTATCTCCCACCCTCGACGCGCTACCCGGGACCTCGACAGTCCCTCCCTCACGCACCCACTCCCGCCACCCGTCCACCACCTCGCCCACCCTCTCCCCCGATCTCTCACCGCCAACACCAGACTACTCCCACTGGAAGCCTCCGCCCACACACCCCCGCCTCCAAACCCTCAAATCCGCCACTCTAATCTACTTCTCCCTCCTTGGCCTCTCTCCCCTCCTCAAATCCTTGACCCTCTCAACCAGCAGCGACAGCATCTGGGCTCTAGCAGCCTGGCTCATAACCCTGAACGTCTTCACATTCGATTACTCCTCTCCTTCCCCTACGCCAGCGCATCAAACCCTGGACATAGAAGGGCTAGCTGGCTCAGCAGGCGAAGGCAAAACCTACCCCGCCAGCTTGTCGACGAACGCTGCCTTGATGGCCTCCACGGTCCTCGCCTCCCGCCTCCCCTCCACAACCCACGTCTTCAGCCTAACCCTCTTCAGCATCTCCATCTTCGGCCTCTTCCCCGTCTTCCGCCGCTCGCTCCGAACCCACTCCCCACAGCTGCACAACTACCTTACGCTGCTCCTCGTCCTCACCGCTTCCGCTAGTCTGGGCCTGGTGGTAGGCGGCGAAAACAGCGGATGGGGCTCAGCGGTGGGCGGAATGGTGTTGGGCAGTGTTTGTGTCGCCGGGGCTATGGGCGGCGCGGGATGGTGGTTAATTGGCCTGCAGAGGTTTAAAAATGAGATTAGGGGGCCGTGGGATCCGGCGAGGCCGAGAATTGGGAGGGAGGCTTGGGAGTGATTGGAAATGCGCGGTACTATAGCGCGCATGATTTGGACATGATGGTGTGTATGTTTCGACGGTCTCTGCATTTGTATCGCACTACATTACTCGGTACACCATGCGCTATCGATGCCATTTTGCCGCCGCCGTTGATCCAACGCCTTCGCTGGAATGCAGCGCTATGCCAGTACCCCATACGAGATATCGCTATGCATGAATAGCACAGTGCCTCCGACCAGTCCTCCTCCGTAACTCTCTTGTCCCTGGTCTCTAATCGTAGATGTTGCGAAGTCAATGTGATTAACCTCGGCATCGAGTGGCGGACACCAGTGAAGGCGACCCAACGCGCTGTAAGACAATAGGCGTTGCAAGTGCCGTCATGCAGTCGTCCTCGGATGATGTGTCGCTGTTCCCGGAATCCTGGACACACCGTATCCAGTTCTCAGACCACTCACAACTCTCACTCTCAGCATCATCATACTCACTCAACACATCCAGCGTAGCACACACCTCCTCACACCCCCAATCCCACCCGCACACACCCCTTCGTCGTCGAGACACCTAATCCCCACCCACGCGACTCCTTCGACTACTCCTCTCCTCCTCCTCCTCGAGCACATCACTCAACCTCGTAGGATGGTGGTGTCTCCCCGCGCTCAACCCACCCCTCCCATCACCCCGTCCAAGTTCCTCCCACCCCTCGTACCCCTCGCCTTCGTAATCCGGACTCTCGACTTGCTGCTGCTGAGCCCCAGCACTGCTGCTCCCAGAAGCCGTAGGTCGGTAGCCTTGCATCGCCTCACCTGCTGTAGCAGCTACGCGAGGAGCTTCGGGAGCAGGGAGCATGGTCGTGGCGGCAGCTGGGACTTGACCGCGGCTGAAGCGGCTAGTGGGTGGCGCAGGGTCAGAGGAGTCTGATGAGCGGCCTGCGGCGCGGCGGTAGAGGATTGGCTGGCCATGGGCGTCGCGTTGAATCGTGCCGGAACTGTCGATGATGTATTCTTCTGCTAAGCCTTCGGAGGCTTCGGAGCTCAGTGCTGGGCTTGGAGCAGACTGCGGTGGACGGAGGGAGGAGGAGGGTTGTTGTTGTGGTTGGAGATTTGGGGCCGAGGGGTTAGGGGAGTGCAGGAAAGTTTGTTGGGGTGGGTGGGCGTAGAAGGATTGCGTTGTTTGAGTGCCTGAGGGGGAGGTGGTGGTGCGGACGGTGGTTGTTGTTGTCGTTGTTGATTGCTGGTTTTGGGGTTGGGAGGAGTTCGGGCGGATTGCTGTCTGTACCGATGCTGCCGACTTCGCACCAGATCTCGGCGAGCTCAAGGGAAATGAGGACGATTGCGGGGCGTAGGTACCTGCTGCTAGGGATTGAACGCCGGGCTCGTGGTGTAGGGCGGGTTTGGAGGTCTCGGTGAAGGGGTCCGTGTTCGTGGGCGAGGCATCTTCGTCTTGCTGCTGGTAGTAAGCTTCTGCCTCCTCATCGCCTGGAGAACGAAGTCCCGCAGCACCAGCTGTCGTGATACCAGGTGTACTGCCGTACTGTTGCTGTGGCAAGCCGTCTCGAGTCGTGGGTCGCTGGCTCGCGCTGCCTGTTCTGCTCGGCCCACCAGCGTACGGCACGACTTGTACGCCGCTGACATATGTGACCCGTCCTTCCTTCAGGCTGCTCGCCAAGTTAAGGCTCTCCTCGTTCCTCCGCCCGAGCTCTTCCCACGCCCGGCGAGCCTCCTCTTTGCTGATCATCAGCTCTCGTCTCATCTCGGCGACCTCTCGTCTTGCATTCTCGGCAGCAATATCACTATCGCCTCGCGTCTTCGTCGCCTTCTGCCGCTCGGATCGCTCGAGCTGAAGTTGTGCCTCGAGCCCTGCTCTCACCTCAGCGGCCCTTTCATTCTCTGCTCTCGTCTCGAAGAACCACCGCTGGAACTTTCTCTCGCTGCTTGCTCGTAGTCGCTGCAGCTCAACAACAGCGTGGAAGAGGTTGGCGCCTGCTGCTGAGAGGTCGGTGATCTGACGTGACATCGCTGACGCCGAGGGTACGGATCGTTGTATCTCCTCTGCGTCCGTCTCGAGCTTTCGCAGCCAGTAGGATGTCAGCCCCTCCCAGTGTGATGAAAGCTGCTCCCATCGCTCGAACGCATGTGGGAACGAAGAGTTGCGGGGCTGCTGTGAAGCATCGGCAGTCATCGGTGCCTGAGCCTGACTCGAAGACTGCGCTGCACCGGCCTGCTGCTGCTGTGAAGATGAAGCGGTCGGCTGTCTCGGCGCCGCAGCCGCACTCTGTGTCCTCGGTCTCGCAGATGAAATAGCCTGCACCGGCCTCGGCTGGTCTTGGGACACACTAGCGCTCGCCGCCCGCCGACTCGGACCCGCAGATACGTATCCCGAGTCTCCCGTCGTGGTAGCCATACGTCCAGTAGGAACCCCATAGACATCCCCACTAGGCACCTGACCGCTCCCACTCAGTCGACTGCCGGCTTGCTCCTCAGTCTGCCGTGCCCGGCGATCTCCACTTCTTCTCTTCTCCTCCATCCTGCCCTTCTCTTCAAGTCTCCGCTTCTCCTCGATCTGCCTTGCCTCCTCCCTCGCTTCGCCCTGCCGTCTTGCTTCCCTCTCTTGCCGCTCTCGCATGACATCTCGCGGTGTCTTCAACCCCGTAGGTGTACCAATCGGTACAGGCACAGGCCCTGCCGTCCTGGCGCCGCCATTAGAAGCTCGTCCACCCCCGAGCTCCGACATCTGCGCTGCTTCCTCCTCCTCGTCGGCGGTGAAGACTTGAGGTTTGCGCAGGGCTTCCTCAAGAGCGTAGAGGATTGCCGAATGTGTGCGATTTGATATACGAAGTGCAGGATGAGGGGTGAAGTCGAGTGGTCTGGCTGATGCAGCGCGGCGTTGAAGTGGTGAAGCTGGTCTCGCTTGCCTTCGCTCTGTAGTTGTAGTTGGTCTAGCGGAACTCGATCTCGGCTGTCGGAGATCCTCTAGCGCAGGGGTACGTCTCGGAGTCTGAGCACTTCCAGACGAAGATGATGGCCGTGATGCTTCTGATAGCTGGCGACGATACCACGCCGAGGCCTGCTCCTGACGCTGGCGAAGTAATGGGGTCGTAAGCACGTCGTGGGACTCGTTTCGGTCGTTAAAGTCGGTCGTGCGTGGGCGCGACACGGTGGGTTGTCGCAAGTGGTATCGATGGTGATGTGTTGGACTGATCGACTGGTAATAGTATACAGGCGATACGCCAAGCAATGCAGTACAGTGCTGTCAAGCTCAGCAAGTCCAATGGGTCACCGCGCCGCTGTACGCGGACGGCGGAGGAGTGGTGTAGTCGGCTCGTGGCCAAGCTTGCAGGCGACGGTGAGGTGCGGCGGACAAGGGCTGCTGTGACAAGAATGTGTGAGCGGGAGGCAAGCCATTGTGGGACAGAGTGGTAGTGCGAGCAGAAAATCTCACGCGACGCGATTGCCGGCGTGTAATTAATGAGGTTGGTACTTTGTTAGCCGTGACGTGGATTCGGGAGAGGTTGGTGGTAGGGGTGCTGTGGCTGGTGGCTGGCCTGTCCTGTGCTTCTGCACACTTACCTCTAGTAACTCTATTCTTGTAATATCGCACATCGGATACCCTTCTAGTCGCTGCTAGCAGTATTCCGGCGCGCGTGGCATGCGTTGCTAGTAGTGAGGCGTGTTGCGATGCGCTGTCAATGGTTCCGCTTCGAGTGATAAAGTTGGCAGTGCGGTGAGCATTCGCACTCGCCTCAAACTTTGCGCCAACAAGTGCTGCAATCGAGGTCGAACAAGATCTCCGCTACGGCAGCACAAACGTCGCTCAAGCGTTCGTTTCCGTGCGATGCTCGTTCGTTTTGTCCGTCTCAGAATCCCGCGTACTTGGTCGAGGTGCCACAGCGCTTGACCTGTTCCTGGCACCCGTTGCCGAGACTTTCATGCAGTCACTTTGGTGGTGATGAGATGTCTGGCCGTTGCTATGACCGAGGATCTCATTGTCGATGGAAGCCTCGACCGAAGCATTGCCGTAAGCGAACAGCGTATTGGCCTTGTTCAACATATCGACCTGTCAGGCATCCCCTCGCATTCGAGTGCCAGTGCCAGCGCACCACACGCACAGGCACACCTTCTCATCTCGGCACATCCGCCGGCCTGCCGAGCGTGGGAGGGCAGATGGATGCCGGATCGCGTTTCAGTCATCATCTCCAGCAAGTGATGAGAAGCCAGAAGGTGGAGTCTTGCTGAGAACGAAGTGCAAACAGCTACCGAAATGGAAGCTTTCGAAAGATACAGCATTGCTTCTACCGATCATCCGCGACGGTAGGACAGTTTCACGTCCAATCAGAAGGCGGAGAAGCTCTCTCGGGAGGACTGCACTTCTGAACTTTTGAGACATCGAGTTCGAGATGTCAGCGATGCAAGGCAATTCATTCAAACGCTGTACTCCTCGATCACATCCATCGAGGGGGAGATGTACCAGCATTTACAGTAGGCTTTATGCTCATCATGATAGTGGTGATAGCTGAGAGCACTGCTGGCATGACGAGGGTGCCAGCTGGAGAATGGTCCGTCCCTGCTCTCCGTTGGTCTTGCGTTCGCTTGTGGAAGATCGATTGCGCCGCAGATGTTCGACTGCTGATGCTGCATCAGCGAAAAGGAGGGGGTGTCTCCTATGCGATCCATGCAGCACCTATGCTGTGTAGGCTTTGTGTCGCCGGCGCTTCGATTGATCGCGCCCGATCTGTCTCATGCAGCGCGCCTACTCCAATTGGCTCTCAACATGCTAATGCTCCGATCGACTGCGCCGCAAATGCTGAATCAATGGTTGTGGTGTCAGCGAGAAGGCCGGGCTCCGTTCGATGTATAGCAGACCGAGCCTGTCGAACCTGCACCTCGAGTCGCCGGTGCTACGATTGTTCGTACCACAGATTTTGAACTGTCGGCGCTGTGCCAGCGAGAAGGAGGCCTTCCGTGCGCAACGAGCCTCAGATAGCACGCTCGCCCTCTAGAACCCATCTCTGATGAATGGCTAGATCGACGTTGAGAGGCCTCTCAGCTCGCAGGTATACTGCTCGTAATACCGGTTCGATGGGTCTCTTGGGTACGCCGATAACACTATGAATGGCAATCGCTGCTGCACATGCGGTGAGAGCAGAATGTCCTCTGTAGGCAATACTCATGAAGTTGAAAGCTCATTGCCTCAACGATGACCCGACTAGCTGGCTGTAAGGACGGTGAGATGCTCTCAGCTCGTCATGAGACTGTTCACCATATGATTGAACGGTCTTGTGGTCACGTCAGCAAAGCTGTCACCGGGACCAGGCCATTGTCACTCTTCTGTAAGCTTGGAGACACTCTCCACGGCTCGAATCCATTGCCAAAACGTCTGTACGCTCAATCGCGGCAACTAACAGTTGATCAGTATAATATCGAGAGGGGTGGGTGAGTACGTAGGACCCCACATCACGATGTACTCTCTTCTCAGCTGCGAAGGAGTAGGCAGACGCTCGTGGTGTGCATGTCAGTAGCACGAGGCTCTCCACACCTTGAGAAGAGCGGAGGTTTTGAATCGACGAGGAGACATCGATTCTCGGCGAGACTGCTGATAGCTACGATGACTGTCCGTCTGACATGAGGAGCCTGTGTTGCTTCTATGAACCAGTGGAATGAAGCTGGATGCATCTTAGTCCTTCCGTTGAGTGCATGGCGATTGAATCTCGGACACCTTAACGACGTCAGACAATATTCATGTGGCACAACGACAACTACGTGTGCTCTTGCAGAGGGTCGGGAAAACTTCTGACGCTCGTGTATCGCTACCACGACAGCTGAAGCTCCAGGAATAGGAAAGGGATCGTCATAGATTGTATAGTGACTTGCTGTCGAGAGTGCCGTCAATCATCAGAACACATCAAACAGGCGCGTGAGCGAGCCAGCAATACCTATTGTCAGCATAATGCACGCGAGAGTCAGTCAGTCACAACGTATCGAGAGCAGCGAAGAAGATCGCGAGCTGTGACGAGGAAGCAAGCGAGCGTTCCGAGAGGGCAACTAATACAGAAGGGAGCAAAGCTAACGCTTCTACGTAAGCCGGACCACGGACGTGATTCGAGTATTCCGCAGTTTGAGTCTGATCTCGCCAAGTCGAAAGCACAATGCCACAGATGCTTGGCCAAGTGCTGTTGTAGATTCCACCTCTGGCTACCGCCGATTGCTACGGGCCGTAGCAGGGCAGAGATCGCACTGCAATAGAAGCATGACGATAGAAAAAAGAAGCCTTACTGACCTCCGCACACTCGCATGGTGCTGCACATAACCCATGCCAACTTTCATTTCCGACCGGAAAAGTCCCCATGCCTGATCTTGCAACTAATCTGAGCGTCTGCGATGATCTACTCGTCCCAAATGACAGCAGAAAGGCCGTTCTCCTGCCCGTTGCCTCCGGTGCTTGCAACCTGGAGACTCGCAAGAAGTCCACCAAGTCGTCCGGAAGTAGTGTTGCGAGCAATGATCGCCACATTACTGCTCGTCTGTCCTCCCACAGCGACAAGCGTTCCAGCCTTGTTGATCTGAAACGTCCTCGGGTACCAGGCATGCGCATTGGTGATCTCGATGAAAGTCAAGGCGCCGGTCGAAGGGTTGATGCTGTACGTAGCAATGCTATCCTGCTGCGAGCCGAAAGTCTGATCATTTCTGTTGGCGACGTAGACGAAGTTTCCGGAGACGTGGACTTCTGCAGCCTTTGCGGGGAGGCCATTGGTCGCTTGAGCACTGTTGGGGGGAGCTTGGCCGGAGGGGTAGGTGGAGAGAGTTTGCGTCTTGGTGAGCGTCAGGCAGGAGTTGTTCGGGTAGCTGGCTGTCCAGGCTGTGACTGTATTGCTGAGCTCATTGACAGTGTACAGACGCAGACCAGTCAAGGAGCTCGCAAATGGAGCCCACCAGGCTCCATGGCGAGGGCCATCTCCGGCATTCGCGGAGGCTGTCGGGCATGTTGTCAAGTTTCCTGTGGTGGTGTTGATGCTGAAGATGCGGAGCAGGTCTGCGCCCAAGTCTGGGACTACGAGGTAGTTGCCCATCGGGCCCGTGATGGCGGAGTGCGGGTGAGGAGCATTCTGGCGGGAGCTGACTGGGCCGGATTTGCTCTGCGTGAACTTGATCTTTTGGAGGGCGGTGGAGGAGGAGGTGAGCGGGAGCTTGTAGGTAGAGATTGTCGATGGGTCGCTGTAGACCTGTCAGTAACGAGGCCCAGATCATTCACCATTGATGCACTGACTACTCCGACAACACCACGAAACCTTTGCCATCGCTCCCGCCATAGAACGAGCCATGTACGTCGCCTCCAGTTGTAGTAGCTTGCCCACTCAGTGTAGTCGTCCCATCATTGCCGACACTAAAAGTGGTGACCTTCGCGCTACGTCCATTCCCTCCACTCTCGTCCGTACACAGAAGTGTCCCTGACGCCGAGTCCAAACCAAGCCACGAGGGCATGCTGCCACATCCCGACACTGAGCTCTTGCTCGTGAGCGTACCACTGTTGCCATTCCGCGAGAAGGCGAGCGTATAGATCTTGCCGGTGTAGTGGCTAGCAAGAAGCGTCTGCCCGAGTACAGACGGTGCCAGGGCCAGCCCGGCGTAGGTGAGATGTGTGAAATGCATGATTTTGAGGAAGCGAACGAAACGAATGGCGTGGACTCAACAGACACGCGTACAAGAAAGAGAAAGCGTCTATACTTACCTGCGGTATGCCCAGGTTTCGAGATAGATGATCCACGTCTCACAATGCGTTTAGCCTGGTCTGCAGGAGCAATCTGCGGAAATGGTGTCGCTGATTTACTGTAGATGAAGTCCGGGGGGGTCCTGAAACCGGCACGGAGCGCGTGGCCGTTGCGAGAGGCGCCAAGGTGAGGCGCAACGGTGGTGTAACAGGCCAATATGGTATAAAAGAGATATCACGCTTGGCCAATCTACGCTGCCTGTGTGCGTATTGCGTTCGCTTGAATGTCCGTGAGAGGTGATGGCATAGTAGACAGCACGTCGCGAGCAGTCGCACATCTTGATCGCGCTGGTGAGATGAGCTGCCAGTGACCGCAAGACGTCGATGAAGCCTGCGTGCGCACTGTGTGGTCATCGAGCAATGAATTGCGCTGGATATAGGTGGCGGCGTTCTTGGAGTCAGGAGATGTAGCGGATGGAAATTAACGAAGTGCTGTTGCTGTCCATGAAGGCGCCAAGCCCGGCGGACTTCACCTGTCCCAATATGAAGGTGGGTAGTGTCTGCACGGTGTACACACCTATCACGCGCTCCAAATGCCCAGCGGTGACCATAATCACATATGAGTTTGCCTTGACTAATAATACGGGACGATCACGTTGTGTATCGCTCGTGCAATTGGGTTGAGATGAACGGTCCATTACTTTGCCGCAGCGGCCACGCTCTACGTAGATCCAATACTCAACTCGTCCGCTCTCATGCTCAATGTCTTGCCATGATCTTGGATTCGTTTCGTCTGCGAGCATAGTCCCAGAACAGGTCGTAGAGGCTATATGTTGTATGCGTGAACGTGCAATGCCAAGACTTTGGCTTCACTCATGCCCACGGTGGTGCAACACAACCGTCTAGCACAGGTTCGCCGGGCAGGCGATCTGTGTGCCGTAGGGTCTGGTCCAGCGATACCTAGCGTTCATTGTTAGTCAATGTAGCTCAGACATGGCTCATCCTGCGTTGACTTGCCTGCAATCTGGAAAACAGCGTTGAGAACTCCACCGATTCCCTCGCCAGCGATGAGCCCCTATGATGCAAATTAGTGTCTGTAACGTAGCTGGGAATGCAGGGACGCGCACAGCTGCAATAGCGAAACCGTATATATCGAAGGACTTTGGCGATCTCTTCGCCCAGAAGTAGCTTGGTACAGCGCCCTGTGAACTTGTCAGTTGCTGCTGCATCGCACAGGGGTTGTAGTAGTCCGCACGATGATCATTGCTAAGCCATAATATGTCTGTACCATCGTGAATGCAAGCCCAATGCACATGAAGTTCGGGTGGTAGACGCGGTACTTGGCCATTTTGCCCTTGTAACCGTAGTGACGAACGATCGACATGAATCCACCGAAACAAGCGAATACGATGGCGAAGATGCCGCTCGTGCGTGGAACTGGGAAGACTGGGTCTGTAACAGCTACCGCTACAGCACGCCAGGCTGCAATGGAAGGTCCGGCGAAAGGACAGGTCTCGGCCTCCGGATCGATGACACACGGGTATGCCTTGACGAAAAGGATGTACAACGCCGGTGCCAGGAAGACGGCAACGATCGTACCGAGACCCTGAGCAATCCATTGCTGGGTAGGAGGAGTGCGAAGGAGGAATCCGACCCGGAAGTCGCCCACCAAGTCGGAAGCCTGGTTGGCACCCATACTGGCGATCGAGCCGCCCAAGAGGTTGAGACGCTGTGCCTTTGAGGTAGCCCAATGCTCTCCCTTGGTTGCGCCGCCAAGAACGATCTGAGAAGCCTTCGATGCGGCAGTCAGAGGAGTGATATCTGTAACACCAGCGCACTGGACTGCTAGGAACGAGAAGAAAAACGCCAGGAAGACGGCAAGAAGCGACATGCCGACGGGCATCTCGAATTGTACGCCCATAACGACACAGGTCATGATGATGACGAGGACGAGGAGGGGGAGCCACATCCACCACTTGACTTGCTCATGCGGTAGAGCCGGATCCTCAACAAGATCGCTCTCATCTTGTACGCCCTGCCTAGAAAGGAAGGCATGCTGCTTGCCCTTGCGCTTGCTGTATTGAGTGTTGAGCCATTCGCAGGATCCACGCCAGATAGCCTTGGCGATGAAGCCGAACAGCTTATACTGCAGGAACAGCTCAGTGAAGCTGACCACGATCATGAGAAGAACACCAGGCCAGAGAAGCCAGAAACGTGGTGATGGATGATCCTTGTTGGACGCCGCCGCGCTTAAGGAACCGAAGCTCATGTAACGGTCCCAATCCGGGTCCTTCGGGGCGATCTGCTTCCCCCAGGCGGCGCCAGTGTGGATGAGCGAGGGTCCGATAATACCCCAAGCCAGGATTGATCCAGCGTAGTAGGACACGGCAGTGTTAATACCAACCTAGTCAGACTTGTCAGTTACCGCTCACGACGACAAGGAGAGAGGGTCAAAACTTGCCAGCATGCCGCTTCCAATGAATGCGGGCGTAAATTCTATCATCCAGCCCCAGTTCTATAGTAGAGTCAGCATTGCCGCATCCTGTATGGTTCTGAGCGAGTGTTTGGCTTCTGACCTCGATATCGATAGCATAGTTCGTTTTGCTGTACTTGCTCCAGATGAATATCCACTAAAATGCGTCAGTATACGATCACAAGGAACGACTCTCAGCGTCCGCGTAGACGCGCCGATGCAGGTTTGCAGCGCAGACGATATGACCTCAGACGAGCAGGGTTTGCCAATGAGCAGGCTTGTCTGATCGCCGGGTGGTCTCGCATAACCTTCGAACTCGAGCCATGGAAAATCTCCTAGTGAAGCTTACAGTACTACCGAAAAGTCAGTAATGGACGACAACGATGGCAGGAGTAGGATTCGCGCGCACAAAGGATGCCAGTCCCAAAGTATGCCAAGAGCCTGTCTGGGAGTCAGCGGAGCGTCCGAGGGAGGTGGGGGGGGTGGGGGGTGAAAATTTTCAAACTCACATATTGTGACACAACGCGCTGGATGAACGCCAGACTGAAGGCAATGCCAAGCGCACGCATCTTCAACTTCGCAATAGCCTCACCAGATGCAGCGGCGTGCATGCTTCGGATGGTCATTGCCGTGGCGGAGGGGGTCGGGAAAATTAGACGAAGTTCGCGGGCGAGGTAAATGATAAAGAACTTCCGGAGTGGACTGCGGACTTTCGATTAGCCTCGCTGCACGCGGTACTAGACAGTGCGGGCTAACTAACGTCGCAAACGCAAACCCGAAGTACCCGCCGACAATGGTCAAAGTGATCAGGCGAGGAAAATCCTTCTCCGGAGTGCTCAGGAGACCCAGAGAGTGCATCGCAGGGATACCAGAGATGAAGACGCTGGATAGACCACCAGCAGCGGTAGCAGCGGTTTGTACAATGTTGTTCTCACGGGGTCCGAATGATCCGCCAAGGATGGGGACCTTTTCCGGAAGCGCTCGTCCAAGGGCTATTGACAAGTCAGTGACTATACAACAACATCTAAACTCTCAGGAAGCCACTGACGCTTCAAGACCGCAAATCCTATGATAGCCCCGAAAAGCGATGCACCGAAGGTCCAGCCAGTCTTCAAGCCAAGGTAGATGTTGGAGGCACCGACGAGCGCACCGCAGATGCAGCCGACGACCATGGCGCGAATGGTGATGATCTGATGGCGCTCATCTGGCAAATCGTCGAAGGGTACGAAGGGATCCGTGGTCATGCCGACCATCTCATCGACGTTGACATCGGGCTGTTTCTTCTCATCCAGAGAAGAAGTTTTCGAGGTCGCATCACCAGAACCGTGGTGTTCGGCTGTGTGATTCCTGTCTGCGTCTGCGATTGTGCGGAGATTGCCATTTAAGTCGTGCGGCGCGAAAGTGTTCTCCTTCTCAGTCAAGGGAGGTACATCTGGATTGATGAACCCCTGTGACGAAGTTAGTCCAAGGTCCACACCACAATCCAAATTGTACTTCATACCATTGGGAGGATGGGACGGTCCACAACCTCTGTTACTGTCGCCATGATTGCAACACACTACGACACTAATGTTACTGGGAAGCAACGATACGCGCGAGAGGAAAGGCTGAAGTTTTATGAAGGACGATGGCCCCAGTCACCACCGATGCAACCCTTGCCCGACCATCAGGTGGGTGGTATCTCCAGGGATCCACATGTACCTATCTTGCTCCCAACCAATGAGAGCATCCCGAAATACAGCTTCATGTCAGACAACGCTTGCGAACATGCACCGAACAACATGCCTGCCTTCTTCGGTTAGACAAAGTCCCTGCGCTTCGGGCTACGGTACGGCGCCAAGCCTTATGGCGACAGCAAGCTCATGGCGACATGTCTTGTTCGAGGCCTGCGATGATTGTCCGAAGCTCGATCAGCACACACGCTTGCGCTGTGCCGCATTCGCAAGAGGATTGCAAGCCTGACCTGCGGTACAACAGCATGCGCGATGATGGCCCTGGACAGATAACACAGGCAGGATTATCCAGTCACTGGCGATCACCACACGAGCACTGCATGGGTGGGTGACGCTGGCGCGCATGAAATACCTTGGCGCTTCTCGTTGAAGAAGTTCACCCGTTAGCCAAGACTGAGCTTGCCCATTCAAAGGCGATTGCGCCGGGGAGCTTGATCGGACTTCGCGACGCGGATCGCGTGGAGGTGGCAAGGTCTTTTGTTAAGGCTAATCTATCGAATCCTGCCAGATAACCTTATGCTGCGCTGGGCGTAAGCTGAGGTATGACATCTGCGCCATGAGCCATGGCAGCATCTTGTCGCAGTCGCGAAAGATTAGGCGGGATGGCAGACAGTCGCTTCCGCACATCGGCTGCCAAGAATTGCAAAATGTGGTCCCGATAACTCTCCCACGACTCCTGGAGCGGAAGACCAAATGGTTTCATACAGTCATCTCCCCGCCACTATGGCCTTGGCAGAAAGCGTAGACCATCGCCTTGGCATGCACCGAGTCGATCTTCGAAGCTCTGCAAGGCGTTGGAAGCGCTCAGCCGTGGGATGTGAAGGCAGAGCGGTTGTCACCGGGCACCGCGATGGAGTGACGGGACCGATGAATCACCTTCTGCCAGCAGCAAAGTCAAGGTGAAGTCGAGATCGACTGTCCGTGGCGCCCATTCGCAGCCGACCGAAGATCAAAGTCTATTCCAAGCTCTGCGGGTGAGCACGTGCTGGTCACGAGATCAGCTTGCGGTCGATTCTGTAGCCGAGAGGTGTCGTCGTGATTGTCGAGTCATGCAATCGTACGCAAGAGTAGGTTCGATTAGTGTGAAGATGTGCGGCATCGACGACAACTATCAAGAATTGTGATGAAGACGGCGCAGTGAGAGGAACGGCCGATAGAAAATATCACAATGTCAACATCGCTTACTTGTTCTGCTGACTAGAATGTATGTGCGCGGAGAAGCGGCTGCATCTATGCTACTATTTGTGCATATATACAGTCCCTTGTATTCTTGGTCCACGACCACCCAGAATAGACTTGATAGGTTTTTTGCTGCGTTCAGATACTTCTTGAATGCTGCAGCGCTACAGTCTCACTCTCGCGCGGGCTTTCCATTACTATAGCTTCTCCGAGGCCTACTAATCGTAGTTTCCTACGGCGGCCTTCGCTATAGCAGCTTTGAGCACTGGCGAAACATCCAGAGAAGCCGGACAAGGAACACTTGTTCACTCTAGTACACTCACCATGGGATCTGAGATGCATCAATCCCAGCTCCAGCCTTCTCATCGTCGCTCTCGGGGTCCATATGGCTACTTATGTCGCCGCCGCCGTTAGTAGTCCGATCCGGTAAGTCATTCCCGCGGTTGAAGTACCGAGCGAGATCCGCTTTTGTGATACCATCGACAGAGTCGCCGTTGGCATCTCCATTACCATGCACCGGTGACTGCGATCTGGACGTCTGATGATGAGATGACGAGTCGATGTCGATCGAGCTAGTCTTGCTTGTACCATCAACGTAGTGCGCGACTTGCATATCAAGGTTATGTGCAGCCATTGGCAGTTTGCAGAATGCCTTGCCTCCACGGCGAGTGCAATCGGCTCGCTGGCAGACATGACCCAGGATACAGTCCAGGTATCTGCACTCGCCCTTGCGCTTACATGGCTGTCCAGATGCGACCGACTTCAGATGGGCTCTCATACCTTCACTTATTGGGCGATGGTCGTACTCACAAGCACTGTCCGTGCATGTGTCATTGAGATGGTATTTGTTACACAGCTTGTGTCTGCCAATACGCTCATTACACTCGCGTCTGTCTTCCGGGGTGCATGATGGGTGTTGAGGGTCGAGCCGTTGATTCTTCAAATTTACCGGGATTTTGCCCAGTGGGATCTCGTCAATGTCAGGCAGACTCGTGAAGTCCTCTGCTAGATTTGAGGCTCCATTTACAGACTGCTCCGTTGTTCTGCGATTGCCTCGCATTAAGTCGTTATCCGCGCTTGAAGTGAACCTTGTGTCCTCTTTCGAGTTGAGAGCAGGCCTCCAATTCGCCGATAGCGCCTCATTGGTATCGATATTGACATGCGGGAATTTGCAGCGGTCACCATTTTTGCAGGTTCCTTTCTGATAGAACGCGCATGGTGGCATGCTTCTCTGGACTGTGCGATGCGGCATACTTCTCTGGATTGCGTGAGGCTCTGCTACTGCTGTTTTCGTCTGCGCCGGGTGATGGGAAGGAGCAGACTCCGTCCCTTGAGAGTCAGTCGACGAGTCAGTCGACTCCAACGGGGTCGAACGAAAAACCTTCCGAAACTCTTCTACACGCATACCAAGTTCTTGGAAGCGATGTTGAAACGCGTGGTTGCGCACGAGCGTGATCCTATCTTTGGCGCTTGCCGATACATCGTTGATGTACCCTGCGTTGTGGCAGCCTGCAAAGTAGATGTGCTGACATTGACGATTCGCGTCAAAAAAGCGCAAAGTAGCTCCTATCTTTGAAGCAGCACTCCCTTCCAGCTCGCCAGCATCGATGAAGTCGAATAGATCGTTAGTCGCGTTGAAATTGGCGACAACGGGTGCAATGGATCGTTTCTCCGGACCAGCCAGTCTCAGTTTACTAAGTCCCTTTGACAAAGCAGACACGTTCGCGTAGATCCTTACCACAACACGGCAATGCTCCAGTCCAGTAGTTCTCAAGCTATCAAGCACTGCTTGATTAAGTAGCTGTGCGGCACGCTTACCACCATCGGCGCCACCACTGATGAGGTCATTGTTGAAGATGTAATGATCGCCATCGACCAAGACTACGACAAAGGGACTGCCCTTGTCCGAGGTCGAGGATTTTGCAAGCTTCTTATATCGCTCGCGCGCGTCCCGCTCCTCCTCGTAGTCGCTTTTGAGCCTCCGATACTCCTCGACTAGCGTAGCGTGGGATTGGAGAACATCCCGCACAGCTTTGCTGGAGATGTTTAACTCGCTCTCGGTCAGCATTGTGGCGGGAAAACAGCGCTTTTGTACAACACGATTTGTACACAGCCTGCCCAGCTCCTCCGCTATTTCGCGCCCACGCCTACCCAGCTATCCAGGTCGCTGGCTATGCGCGCGAATAGCAAGGTACAGCCCTGAGAAGATGCATTTAGTGAGCGACGGCGTTTGTACCAAAAGTCAGGAGGTGATGTCAAGACAGACTTTCCGGACCGCTTGGCACGACTTTAATCTGACCTCCTTCCGAGAGCTCTACCTCACATGGCAGGCAAGTTTTCTCGACCTGGTACTAGCACTGCTTTTCTTTGACCGCCCTAGCCTTATTCACGTCATGCACGGCAGACCTTAGACATGCGTAATTCGCATGTCCGTAGTCCACCCAACAGCACTTTGCTGCAGTCATCAGGCATCTTGCTCGTTTCAGCTCACGCTCGTACTCGAGCGCAACTTGCAGCACATCTTCGGCACTTCGCAGGGCGCATCTCGCGCCGCCTTCTGAGCTTCAATTCTCGTACTCTCTCTGCCAGCGTAAAGGTTACGCGCCATGTTGAGCGCTTGTGTGGCATGATAGTTGATATTTATCAGCTCTCATGCTCCTCCGCTGACTGGCCATGAGCGCTTACACCTTGTCATCTGGGCCGTGAGCTAGGAGCAGATGCGTTCCAACGCGATGAAGGTCACCTATTGCCGAGCCGAAAGCAGCCATCTCGTGAGCGCGTTCGCTCCATCGAATCCATCGGCGCGAAAATGCTCCCATGCCCGCTTGTACTTGCTGTCGAAGAACTGGGCCATGGGACTGAGCTACTGGGTCGCTGCAATGTTGCTGGATGATGTTGTTGTGCAGTGATTCAGTCGATGTGAAAGTGAAAGGGGGGGTTCAATCAAACCACGAAAGCGATGAAGCAGATGGCATGTGGTACTGTTAGCACTCCAGATCAACACTGTAAAGGTATGAGACGATTTGCGCTACTCGGTTTAATGTAGTCATGGCGTATATGAGTGCCATCAAGAAGAACATCACTCACTCAAAGATCACCTAATGATGTCGATCTAGAGACTGTTCGAACGCTCCAGCAGATGAACCATCCTGAGATTGACTTGCCAATTCAACAGACCAGATGACCACCGAAGCATTAACTTGGCAGGCCTACTACATGCTCGTAGGCATACCTGTGAGCCCGGCTTGCACTGGGCTGTACATAGCGCCAGCCATACGAAGAAACAATTGCACTTCAACCATCTACCATCGCTTTCAGCTTGACCGATGGCCGGAACACCGGAGTGATCGACATGATGCGACTGTCTTATGCTGGACGATCGCACATGGTCAGGCATATAATTGATCTCAATTTACTGCTGCCATTCACGCTGGTGTATTTGACTTCCGTACCTGCAGCGGAACGCTCCCGCATAGATCCACAGCGAAGTGATGTCTCCCAAAAGGCCAGATTTCACGCGCCATGACCGTGTCGTGTGCACCCACCCCACTTACACTCGCTTACGTATGAATTGTTGCTGCATTATTACAATGTATGGATGGTCATCGTCCCACCCACTTTCACAGATCCTCTGTTTCGTCCGAAATTCCCCTGACTTCAATCCTCCCACCTCACCAACATCAAGATCACCAGTCCGAACATATCCGTGATCGCGGTAGACGGAGGCCAGACTTGCCACTTATCGATACGGCTCGAGCAGAAGATCAGGACTACCCGAACTCTGAGAGCCCTCCCTCTTCTTCCATTCCACACATGCCGCGCCGGAAGTCCAAGTCGCGGTGTCCCCACCCAAACGGTCGGACAGCTAGAGCCAACGGCTCGGCAACATCAGTACCTTCGACTCCCAACGGCACGATGAACGGGAGCTTCCGAGAGAGAGGGAAGCCCTCGAACTCTCTGGAGATTCCCGAGGACAGTGCGGCGCAGACGGCGCATCTCATGGGCAGGGAGTCCTTCACATTGGACGATGAGCCGGCACGGACTGGAGGCAAAGGAGGGGAGGTCAGCAAAGGTTTCTTCGAGTTGCCGCGGCAGGATCGTAGGAACTTCTTGCTTCTGGTGTTGTTGTACTTTCTGCAGGGTATTCCTATGGGCTTGGCAGGAGGTAGCATACCGTTCCTGCTGAAGAGCCACATGAGCTACGGGCAAATCGGAGTGTACAGTCTGGCATCGTATCCGTACAGTCTGAAGTTATTATGGAGTCCGATCGTTGACGCAGTATGGAGTCCCCGGCTGGGGCGGCGTAAAAGTTGGATCCTACCCATACAAGCGCTGAGTGGACTGGGCATGATATATCTTGGTTGGGGAGCACAAAAGATGATGGAGGATGCAGGAGAGAACGGAGGCGCTGGCGTTTGGACTTTTACTGGTTGGTGGTTTGCGCTGGTTTTTATGTGCGCTACCCAGGACATCGCTGTGGATGGGTGGGCGATCACATTGATCTCGCCCTCGAACTTGAGCTACGCGTCTACTGCACAGACTGTGGGACTTACGGCGGGCAACTTCTTAAGCTACACTGTGTTCCTCGCGCTGAGCAGTCCCGACTTTGCCAACCGCTACTTCCGCGCTGTGCCAAGCAATGTCGGCATCTTCACCCTGGACTCGTATCTGACTTTCTGGGGCTGGGCATACTTGGCTGTCACTGCTGGTCTGGCCATCTTAAAGCGCGAGGAGCGTACGAAGGAGAAGGACAGCATCCTCGATGTCTACAAGGTCATGGGTGGCATCCTCAAACTCCGCAACATTCAGATCTTCATCGTCATCCATCTAATCGCGAAGATCGGGTTCCAGGCCAACGACGCGGTCACGAACTTGAAGCTGCTCGACAAGGGCTTCAGCAAGGAGGACCTCGCTCTTACAGTGCTTATTGACTTTCCCTTCGAGATCGGTCTTGGCTACTACGCCGGCAAGTGGAGCGAGCAGTACACTGCCATTCGAGTCTGGTGCTGGGCATTCGTTGGGCGGCTGATCGCGGCTGTGTTCGCGCAGCTAGTCGTCATGGCTTTTCCAGCTGGTGGTACGACGACCGGGTACTTGATGGTCGTGATCGTGGAGCATGTATTCAGCACATTCATGAGTACGATTATGTTTGTCGCGATCAGTGCGTTTCATGCGAAAATTGCGGATCCGGCGATTGGCGGGACGTACATGACGTTACTTGCTACGTGAGTGCTGAGTTTTTGCAGTGGCACATTTGCAATCACTGACATCTTCACAGCGTCAGCAACCTCGGCGGCACATTCCCTCGCTTCTTTATTTTGAAGTTTGTCGATGCATTCACAGTCGCTACTTGTACTCCTCCGAGTATATCTCCTGCGAAAGACTTGTTGAAGGGTGACCTGATCACGCAACCTTTCAGCTGTGTGCTGGAAGCCGAGAAGCATCGATGCTTGGCTGGCGGAGGTACTTGCGATATACAGCATGATGGTGGGTCCCGGTGTCCCGTGTCCGAGTCTTGGAGATGCAACGGCTAACGTGACTCACAGGCTACTACTGTGTCAACGTGCTATGCGTGATAATAGGAGTGATCACGTTCTGGAGCTTCATAAGACCGCAGGCTATGAAGCTACAGCAGCTGCCTCTCAGAGCTTGGCGAATATCTGATAGTTGACGTGAGATATAGATCATACAGTCTAAATGTGCAGCTCAACTCTCGCGCTCTCGGCTGTTATCGTAGTTGTATCCGCCACCATGACCAGGAGCACGCCTCTGGTCCTCGACGGCGTTCTCGTCGACATCCTCCGAGATTTGCAATGCAGCGGCAGCACCGAAATCTCCCCCTCCCCAGTCGAGGGCCACAGCTCTTTGTTCCGGACCTGTCTATGTCTGCATGAGCGCGATGCGAGAGCTCGTGATGGTCAAAACGAGCTCAGCCTTGCTCATGGCCGATTCATGCCAATACATGCGTTCGCAACACGCCAGCACTGTTACCGCTTCTACATCTGTGTTTGTCTTGAAGGCTCTCCGTTCGTTTGCTGGGCTCTCGAGGCAGCATTGATTTACCTCCGCTGGAGTATGTAGCGCTCGAGACGGCGGATGAGCGTTCTGCATCTCGAGTCCACTCTCCAGACGCTGCAGAGTCCATTTCCCAGGCCAGTCAGTGTATCACTACATCAGCAATATATGAGAGCGAGATGACCACCCCGTATCGCCGCGATCTGCTGACGTCGCGGCGTAGGGCTGACCTTACACCTTCGAAAACCAACGCGATGGTGAAATATCATGCGCTTGACAGCGCCGAGATGAAGAGCAAAGCAGTGGTACTTTGGCAAGAGCACAACCCTCCTACAGTTATGAGCCTGGAGGAGGCTTTGGCTCAGATGAAAGCCATGTTCGACACCTTCCTGGCCTCAGATTTCTGGCATGACTTCTGCGAACACGAAGCCTTGATTCTGCACGTTCTCCCAATCATGGTACAAGAAGACTTCCAACTACAACAATTGAGCAGCGTACTGAGTCTCTGGGTAGGACTGGCTTCGCCTAGAAGCCTTCACGAAGGAGCAAAAAGGATCTTCACCTGCGACTGTCACTCTACATGCCCCAAATCATGTGACTACTACCCAACGACCATCATTGGCAAATCATCAGCATTTGAGGAAGCACCCACCCAAGTCATCTACTTGCACCGCGCTCGCTTTGAGATCGGCAAGATGCAAGACTGTAGTAGCTAAATTGTAATATCGAGCAGAACTGACCCTTAACAGGAATGCGCACCAGGATCCCATCACGACAGCCAAGGAGAAAGCCAAGATCGCAGCGCCCACGGCAGAGCTCGAAAGTGTTGCGGAGGAATCCGTGCAGCCAATGGCCCGCGTCACCAGTCACGAGGTCGCCCTAGAGGCGGCGCGCACGCCTTCTCTCGGAGGGATCGCTGATTACGAAGCGAGTACGAATGTATCTATGAGGAGCAATCTGTGGCTCAATTTCACTGAGAACGAAGAAAGTTACCTTGACATGATCCGCCATAGGGTTATTGCAAGCCCAAACACCCTGTACCGCTTCACTCGCTGACACACTTGTCCAGCAAATGCACCTGGAGCTTGCAGCGACCGCTACAGCTCAGGAGCATGCCATTGCCATGACCAAGGATGTCGTCAGGCAGGCAGAATTCATCAAGGCGTTTGCCGATCAAACTCGGCAACTTCTTTTCTTTCCGTCTCCATTTCCAGAAGAGCATGTGCATGCTTTAAGCATGCTCGAGGAGCTGATAAAATGCTGGCGAGAAAATTGAGAAGGCGTTTGAAGAAGGCGAGCAGTAATGGGCTTCCTTCTGAGTTCGACGTGGACGCCCGGGGGCAGCATGTTGCTAGGACATGCTGCAGATTTCATTGCTAGAACGATGCTGGTCGTCACAGAGATGTTCGCTGCAGCGACACGCAATGCTGAGTATGCCCTCTCTGCCCAGAAGCAGACACACCAGCACAGCCGCAGATTTCCTGCAAAGTACATGGAGTGGTACTTGTGAATTGCGAAAGGTCGGCAATTGTTCAGGAGGTTCTCACGACAGATGAGTGAATCAAGGAACCGAACTATGCGGCGGCTGAGAAGGAAGCGTTTGAGCACTTGTCGATGAATGGTGCCAATGCAGATTCTCCATTGTGCGACGCTGATATGAATTTGGTGAAGGACGGGTGCGACCAGTCTCATCCGCTGCCATAACGCTCCCGTGAAGTATGAGATATATTCGTCAGAATAAGCTTGCGTTCGTGTCGTTCTGCTCATGTGGTTGCGTCCATTCGCGCAGCCTTCGAGACAAGAGGCCTCTCGAGCATGTAGCGTCTAGGCGTGGACCCGATGGTAGCTCATTGGTCTGCGAAGCGAGGCGAGCGGCTGCATTGCTTGGCAATATGGCGGCCGCGGTGACCAGGACAAGAATTTACCGTGTAGTCAAGTGATCCGGTCCGACTATCTGGATCATCGAGGTGCGCACATGGGTGAGAGCCTCGTCGTACTGATCGGCTACCCTCAAAGCAAGCCTTTGTATGCTCTCGGATCCAGGTTTTGTACCGTGGTCGCAAGGCTGAAACACAGCCTTGCGACTCTCTAAGCGTCACGATTGGTGTATATGCTGGGGAGCGGTAGGCGCGCGGCACGACTCAAGTGATCACGCCTAGGAATCATCAACGCGATCATCATTGGCTACTGTGCGGCGCAGCGACTCCTGCCGCATGAAACCCTACCGCCCCCGATAACAAGGCGTCAAGAGGGCGTGGGACCAGCGGAAGGTAACCCAACTCCAGCCAGTCAAGATGTACCAAACAATCGTGCTCGCTCCAGATGCATATGCTGCCACCCGGTCTTGTACCCTGGCTTGTCTGGAAGCCCGGAGAAGCAAAGTTCACCGACAAGTCAGGGCCTTGCCTCAGCCTGATCGGGATCCCATCCCCCAACTTCTTCCCTTCGCCTGCGGTCGGTTCTCTCATTCCTGATCGACGCCTGTAGGTGATCTTAAGAGCAGTATACATCTCCCCCGCCATGGCATGTGCTCCTTATCCCGTCGCGCTCAATATCGGAAACGTGACACTTTCAAACGGCCGAGTGGCACGTGGAATCGATGTCGAGATCGGCAACCCACCACAGCACTTTGCATTCATGCCAAAGACGTGAGTTGTGCAAGTGAATTCTGGCCATAGGTCCCACTGTTGACTTAGCGACAGCTTCTACAATACCACACATGTCTATGGCGGAAACCCGTACTGTGGTCTCTCGTCGCTCGCCTGTACCACACTTCGCGGTGGCCAATACCTCGACCAAAGCTCCTCGTCGAGTGTTGCGGAAGTCAACTCAGCCGCTGCTGGGGGCCCACCGGTGGAATCTGCACTGTTCGCAAACTCAACGTGGGTGCAGGACACACTCGTCTTGGCCGAAAATGTCACGCTGCCGGCATTTCCCTTGGCGATCGCCGGGAAAAATGTAGACAACGAGTACGAGCCTCAGACAGGTTTTGGGCTAGACGTCAACTCGACCATCATCACGACGTTGAAGACAACGGGCCGCATCGTATCTCGGACGTGGTCTTTCTTCTGGGGTGAGACAGGTGCTGGGGTGACCGCAGGCATTGGTTCGAACGGCACATTGGTATTGGGTGGCTACGACGCCGCAAAGGTCCAGGGCGATAACCTTACTCTACCTCTCAACTTCAAGGACCCTGCCTGTGGTAGTGGGCTTCTGGTCAGCATCACCGGTCTAAGCATGGTCTATCCGAATACGACTGCTGCAAGCCTTTTTGATGGCCCTCTGCAGACACTTGAAGCTTGCCTCCGTCCCGGAGCTACTAACTTGATGAGCTTACCGTACACTTACTACCAGAAATTCGAAGCTATAAGTCAGACTACAGCAAATGCGGAACGATCCGTTGGAGTGAATTTCTACGGCATGCTCTTTCCCACAACTTCGAGGTACGTGTTCGATGCCGGCTCTGCAAGTCGTGGCTAACGCCAGCGCAGTTACTACGGTGACTTGAAGTTTCAGATCAACAGTGTTCTAGAGATCACTATCAAGAACAGTCAACTCATACAACCGGACGTCAGTATTGGAGACGACGGATTCCTTGTCGCGAGCTCAAGCACGAACGAATTGTTTATCAATAGCTTACCTCCCGGCGCAACAGAAGATGGCCAGAGCACTGCGCTTGGCCTTGCTCGGCAATTCTTCTCCGCTGCCATGTTGATGGTGAATCAAGATGCAGGCACGTTCACATTGTGGCTGGCCAAGCCATCATCGGACCAAGATTTGATTGCAATCGACCCGCGCGGGGAGCCTGTCGATACATTCTGCTCCTCAACACCGAAAAGCACTACGGTGTCCAACTCTACAGGACCGTCAAACACTTCGTCATCTCATCAACCCGATCCGAAACCGACTCCCATAGGCGCCATTGCCGGTGGCGCGGTAGGAGGAGTTGTTGTGCTTTGCGTCATTGCCGGCATTTTATATCTACTCCGTCGAAACCGACGTGCGAAGGCTAGAGCAAGGGCAGCTAACGCACAGTCCCAACTGGTCGGAGAGAGCTTCGCGGACCATGCGGGGCAAGGCCCGCTTCCTTATACCAAGCATCACGAATTGCCATACAAGCCTTACGGTTCAGAGCTAGGCCACGGGGCATCGTTCCACGAACTTGGTGGACGTGACCCGGCAGAGCTGGCTTCTTAGCTAGATGATATCACCGCCGAGATCTCAGGATCAGAACTCCATTCTTGATTTCGGAAGAGCTCTACATCACGCAGTAGTCCCGCCGAACGGCTCACGAATATGTGGGATCGCGGCAGCTGCAGGCAGCTGGAATGCGTTCTACGTCAGGTTTGTATGCGTATGCCGAGCACATTGCCGAGGTCTACTGCCTCAGAGATCAGCGACTCTGTGCCAAAGACTATTCGTGCAATCTTACACTGATGCAAAGTTGCGCTCGCTCCTGGAGGCTTGCGCCCTGCGATCAAACGGGAGCTGCGATAGATAGATCACTCTTCTGCCAGCATGAATACCCCGATCGCCAGATGCAATTAACGTGTGCAGGCCACAGCAAGAACAATCTCCTCGGGAGATCAGACGCTTGCTGATAGCCCAGAGGGGGATTAAAAAGCTCTTGTTCGCTGCGCGTCGGCTCAAAAGAATGGCTGGTATCTGACATGGGCGCAGTTCAAACGATCCTTGGAGACATGGCGAACGACATTGATGGTGACGTGGCTCGTAAAGGGACCTATGCATCGAGACTATTTGTCATGGGTTTCCAGAGCGTCTTGCTTGGGGGATTGAAATTCAGCAGAGGTAGATGTGTGGGTTCCGTCATGATCTGAAGACCGCGACTTGGGTGGACTGTCCCACGGCAAGAGCGATCCAGTGCATGGAACTCTACGCCACATGACAGTAATCTGCCTCACTGCCGCGTCCTCATAGTTCGTTCCTTAAATTTAACTCGCTTCACTTGATTCTCAAATTCCGTCTGACAACGTCGTGCTCGTGACCGCGCAGTCTCGCAATATTACTGTCTGCGTGTATGTGAAGGTCTTTGGACCGTAATTCACGGAAACTCAACATTGCCGCTCCACAGCGCAATACGCTCTAGTATCAGAAGGACAACACTCAGGTGAACATTTTGTACATGACATGAGTTCAAGCTCTGACTTCCAGATCGCAGTGCGCATCTTCGACGTCTTGCTCCTGACACTGACATTCTCCCGGCAAGATGTAGGGCATTTGCCGCTCCTTCAGATCGCATTGCTTTATTGACAGTCCACAGGATCATGGACAGAGAGGACATCGCGCTCGCCAGGCAAGAAGCTGAACTCGAGAGATTGGAGCTATTGCTCGAGGAGCGGAAGAAAGAGCACGAGGAAGCAGAAGCCCAAGCAGCCGATGCTCACACAGAGGTGGTCGCCGGAATCAAGGACTTCTTCGCAAGCGCACTGTGGCGAGATTTCGTTCGACACGAAGAAAAGATCTTGCATTGCCTCCGCCACAAGGTCTTGCCGCCCTATCATCTAGGACTCCAAATCGCGTGCTGACTTGTTCTTGAAGGACTTGATTCCTTTGATGGACCGCCAGGCCAGTTACTACAAGGCCATTGTCGCAATGATGGAGTATGCCGTAAGCACAGCTAAGCTCGTTTGCGGCGTTGCCGAGAATACCCGAGAGTTGACGGAGATGTACTCGTATGATCCGGCGAAGGAGGAGGAAATCGTCGCCCTGACTGCTGACTTGAGGGCCGCCAACGACAAGATCGACAAAGCGATGGAGGCAGCGGCCGGAACTTCGGGCGTGGATGATGCTCCGCCGCGCATGGGGGACCCGGAGATCTCGGAATGAGCCTTCACAGTGTGACTGCACTTTTAGTCTAAGCCTGCGCGTGCATGGCGTCGAAGCGCAGGATTGAAGAGACCAAGTTGGAGCCACAGCGGCGGAGGTAGTGTTTTGGAGTCTTTGTAGCGCGATTGAGTGTAAGCCCGGACTCCGATGCAGCAGCCGCGTGTCCTGTCAGGTGTGATGTTGCATCGACAAGATGCACACCTAGCGTGCTACCGAAGATCAAAGAGCTCAGAACAACCAGCATTGGCCAAAACGCTCAACTTTCCTCCTCACTCCTAGCATCGCTCTTCTTGACCAGCCTGCCCTCCGCCTTCTCAGGCAGTAACCTCACACTAAAATTGAAAAGCACCGCGAACGCCACAATGAAAACCCACGCCAGATGCCCGTGCAAAATATGGTACCTTACCCCGGTAGCGTATAGACTCGTAGCCGCAACGGGCGCCACAGCCCTAATCGCACTGTTAATCGTCAACGCGACTGCATTGAGCGTACCCAAGCTCGTAGGCGAAGGCGAGATATCGTTGATATTCAGCTGCACGCAAGCGAACGACATCGCCACACCACTACCACCGACGATGGAGATGAGAGCTGTGGGCCAGAATAGTGCCTCGAGATGCGCTCGCAGCATTTCGTTCAGAAGCGGGTAGAGCGCCATGAAGACTGCCCAGCCGATGGCGCAAGTGCGGAGGACAGTGCCGGTGGAGGTGCGGCGTTGGAGCGTGGGAAAAGCGAGAAGCATCCAGAGAGCTTGACTGCCACCTGCGAGGATGATCCATATGGAGATGCGTTGAGGGCTGAAGCCGATACCGCCGAGCTCGACGGGGGTGTAGAGGAATACGGGGTTTACTGACGTGATGTTAGTGCCTTTTGAAGTTCGAATAGATACGTAGAAACTGACCGGCGGTGTAGCATAGCGCGAGGAATTGGCAGTGTCCGTATATGAGGAGAACGTAGCCAACTCCCGGCGCTCGGAGGAGTTCGCGTATAGTCATAGGTGGTTCAGCAGGCCCGCTGCCTGCGACCTTGCCTTTCAATGTCTGAGATTGTGTCAGCATCCTAGGCTCGTTCGGGATACTGTAAGAAGACAGTACTGACCTCATTGAGCACGAAAAAGCCAACAACTGCGGTGCTAAGGCAGAAAACCCCAGTCACGAAACTCGGCAGTGCGTAAGGGTAGTCGATGAAGAATTGAACATGCTCAAAGATGGGGTACTGCTGTGATGCATTGGACAGTCCGCCGCCTAGGATTCGACAGATCAGCTACGGCTCGAGACGTGACTATAGCTGCGCGTTGACCTACCAATCAGTGGCCCGATGAAGATCCCAAGATTTCTCGCAAACATATACCAGCTGAACGCTCTCGCCTGCGTATACTTCGTACAATTTTCGCTCAGCATTGCTCGGATCGTTACTGAGCTTCCAGCAAACAATCCCGCGACACATCGAAATAGAACCATCTGCCATAGGTTTCTGCTCAAACCGAACAAGGCGCTCGCACAAGCCACACCCGTCAGCGAGAAGATCAGCACCGGTTTCCGACCTAAGCGATCAGACAGTCGACCATAGAAGATCATGAGCAGCATCTGCACTAGCGAGAAGAGCGCCTCGATCAGGCCGGTGAAGAAGCCGACGTTCTGGGGTTGCTGATTGCCGGTCTTCTCGACCATTTCTTGGATGTAGGGGAAGATGGAGAAGTAGGCTACGGGTTCTACGAGGGAGGCGTAGCAGAGGGCGAGAATCTGGCCAGTGGGCAGGGGTTTTCCTTCGTCCTCGTCGGGAGTTGCTGCGTCTTCTGGATCGATCTTCTTGTCCATGTCGTCGTTCAGATGGCCATTGGGGTGGCCATTGGTCTCCGTAGCTTTGCCGCCAGCGGTGTCCGGGGCCCCAAGGAGAGGTGTGACTTCATCTGCGCCGCCGACATGGTCACCGCTGCTGGCAGGGTCCGCTGTCTTTGCCATCGTGAGCGTGAAATTGGGCTCGCTTGCGCACCGCGATTATAGTACTCGGTCCTGAGCATGAGAATGTGGTCAATGTAAACGCCAAGACTGAGGTACTACTTGAGTGCAGTGTCCAAACTGCGACAGCCGATCCATTGAACGCAAGGCAACATGACGACGCGTGACTACCAGTCTGTGGAACACTATCGTTGAGGCCGATCGCACACTGGCTCTGTAAGCAGTATTGCCCAATGTAGTAGGTACTTGAGTCACGTGCTTAGCTATCATCAGGGAAATGTCGGAGAATATCTGTGTCGGTCTTGCATTTGGCCGGGTGCGTATCCTGAGAATCTCGAAGCAGACATTTGATTGATCGAGATTTCAGTCCTAGATCGCGAAAAATGTCGCACTCCGAGGTAACAGTCGCAGTCAATGGAGCAGTTCCAGATGATGGCGCTACACAGTCGAGAAAAGAGAAGCGCGCACAGAGAGATGCAGAGCGAGCAGCAAAGACAAAGCGAGGAAAGAAGAGGAAGCTTGGAGATGAAGGCGACGCACCAGCCCTACCAGCGGAGAACGAGCTGGAGGAAGATTTTATAGCGCTGCCAAAGGTCGAGGCGACAGAGGGTGCGGCTGGCGCAGCGACAGCTGCCAAGTCAAAGAAGAGGAAGCGTGAGGAACCGACTACTGGGACAGACGCACCAACAGTGGAAGCTGGCGCGACTACGAAGGTGCCCAAGAAGAGGCGCAAAAAGACTACCACCGCTCCTGCGCCAACTGACGCTCCCACCGATACCACCACCGCAAAGCCCGCCAACCAACGCTTCATCGTCTTCCTTGGCAACCTCCCCTACACCACAACCGACGCCTCTCTAAACCTGCACTTCAAATCCCTCCAACCCTTCACCCTCCGCCACCGCACAGATCCCGCCACGAAAAAGTCAAAAGGCTTCGCCTTCCTCGAATTCGAAAACTACGACCGCATGAAAACCTGCCTGAAACTCTACCACCATTCCTACTTCGACCCCGAGAATCCGGAGAAGAGCAAGCTAGTTGTTGAGGGAGAGCCGGAGGCAGAGCCCCAGGCAGCTGTGTATGGCGGGAAGCGGGGGAGGGCGAAGAAGGAGACGGGGAGGAAGATTAATGTGGAGTTGACTGTGGGTGGTGGGGGGAGTGGGAGTACTGTGAGGAAGGAGAAGATCAAGGTGAAGAATGTGAGGTTGGAGGAGCAGAGGGGTAGGAGAGCGGAGCTGGAGAGGAAGGAGAGGGCGAAGAAGGAGGGAAAGGAGGGGAAGGAGGGGAAGGAGGGAGGGAAGCCGAAGGCGGTGGAGAAGGTTCCTGCGACGAAGGGAGCGGAGGGCATGCATCCTAGTCGGATGGCGATGATGGCGAAGTGATGATGCCGCTTAGATTGTATGATGTACTGGAATTGTGAGAAAGTCGGCCAGAAGCCATTGGTAATGCATTAATGACTTGTGGTATCATCCCGGTGTATATGTACATCGCCCGCAATGCTGTGTATGGTACATGCTCGATCTGCAGCCTCAATTCTCAATCAAATCTGCATCTGGTTAGCAATCCTCTCGAAAAGCACGAAAAGCACGAAAAGCAAGACATACCCAGGCTGCTTCATCCTCACTATGTCGTTGTTGTTGCCCTTCTGCTTCCCTTCCTTCCCGCCTTCCACTACTAATCGATCCAGTTGGAAGAACTGTGACACCACTGTTTGTCTCTGTATTGATCACTTCGTCAGCACTTCGCCCTCGCATATACTTCAGTTCAAACATCATCCAGCCATTCCGACGCCAGTCCCATCATCGCATGATCCACTATGGCGGCAGTTCTTCACATCTCAACAACTCACCCTCAATGTCTGCAACTCCTTGATCCCCTTCTGCACCAGCTCCTGCACTCTCCGCTCCTCCTTCTCCCCTACATGCTCCCGAAACGCATCTCGTGTTCGTCGTTTGGCGTACTCGCGGAAATTGTATGAGGCGAATTGCCGGGATGTGCGGAGGAGGGAGCGGTAGAGCGATAGGGCTTCGGAGGGGGCGGTCATTGGATCGTATCAGGGGTGAGAAGGGAGACTGAGATTCGTAGAGGCAGCTTTAGGGCAAGGATCGCTGATAGTAATTGTTCGAAAGCACAGCGATGATGTAGTCGCGAGTCATGACAGCGGAGCTCGGATGCTCGGCCGAGCTGATCGCGTCGCTCAGTTCGCGACTTACTTGCAGAAGGTATTGTCGCAAGCAAAGTGTAAAGTCATATATGCTGTCAAGACCTTGCGCGCTATCTCCACGTTGCTGAGGCGAGGTGTGCGATCGTCTCGCTCTCCCTAATAAGTGCGAACGTGATCCCGATCGCCCACAATGGCACCCGTACACCCCCCCGTCCCCAACCCTCCCTCACATATTCTAATCTCAAACCCACAGTACCGCCCCGGCGGCCGTTCCGGTCGCTCCGGCCGTTCCCAAGCCGACAACGACATCTTCGAAGGCCTGCCCGTCAAACAATGGACAACACTCCCCTCACGCGTCTCCCTCGCGCCTCCGGTCTCCGAAGCCACCGCGGCCGCAGCGCAGGACAAATGGGCCGATCTGCCCATGCCACGCGATCATCAACTTCTGCTGCCGCATACGCAGGCTTTGCTAAGGATCGCGCGGAGTGGGAAATTCGGCGCGAAGCGGAAGGTTCCGGTTGATGTTGACGCTGACGGGGATGAGTATGGCGAGCGTGATGATGTAGCTGTTGTTGAGGAGGTGGCAGCTAAAGCTGCGGATGTCGAGAGCCGAGGGTTTGTGGCTAAGAAATGGCAGCCTACTCCCGAGGCGAGTTTGGTGCCGGAGCATTTGCACTGGGAGTTTCTTGCGAAGCGGAGGAAGGGGCTGCCGAGCTTTTATCATGGGCTTGCTACTGAGGTTGCGGCAAATGGGATGCCGCAGATTGCTAAGCGGAAGACGCGCGTGCAGCGAGTTGTCGATGTCGCGACGGGTGAGAGTGTGATCTATGAGGTTCTGGCACTGGAAGGGCAGGTTCTCGAGAACGAACTCCCACCCACCTCCGAGCTAGCCGCCACTCCGATCGCTCCAGGCACAGTGATCGAAGGTCTCGGCACCGCCAACGACGAAGGTCTCATCGTCGTTGTCCCTGTCAATGCTCCTCTAACCACCCGCCGAATCCGTGCACCACCTAAGAAGAAAGGCGGCCCAGGACGCGGCAAGAAGCGCGTAACTTTCACGAACCCTGATGGCAGTACGTATACGACCATTGTGCCTAATGCTACGAAGATTGTCCCGGCAGCCGGGCAGACTGTCAAGCACATTGCTAAAGGGGAGGCTGGCGGTAGGGAGGTTACCTTGGAGGAGGCGAGAGAGTTGAGTAAGGTGGTTGCTGAGAGTACGGGGGCTGAGGGCGGAGGGATGGAGGTGGTGGAGGGTGGGGAGGGCGAAGGCGATGGCGAAGGCGAGGGCGATGGAGAGGGAGAGGACGATGGAGATGATGACGGAGACGATGATGAAGAAGACGATGATGACGAGGAGGGCGACGAGGACGATGATCGCGAAGAAGGCGAGATCGCCGATCCAAGCGACGTCAAAGCCGAGACCGAGAAGCCGGAAGCGACCACGGACGAAAAGCTACCCGACACAAACATGATTGAAGAAGACGCCGACGCAGAGATGCAAGACGAGTCAGTTATTGAGCCACCGTTACGCGAAAAATCGAGCTCTCCGGACCTGCCACTCGCACAAACGGCGTCAAGTCACAGTCGACAGAACTCCACGACCGTCAATCCAGTGGCAGAAGACAATCTGTCTACTGAGCCAGAAGCGGCGATGCCCGATGAAGTCGAAGCGGTGGACACCCAGCCTGAAGAAGCTGCGCTAGAAGAGAGCGTGACTGAGGCTCCAGCTGCAGATATCTTGGACGATGGTGAGGAGGACTTGCTGGGCAGTCTGGAGCGGGATCTCGAGGGCTAGAAGCCCACGAGGAGGTTTGCTGCGCAACGATCCAGACGCGCTGCTGAACTGATTGCGGCGGGCGTTGCTGCTCGGGTTCGAGGCAATGATTGCGAGGGACTATGTGACATGTGCCTGTAGTATTGGGCGGAAGAGGTGCACATATTGCTGCTGGCTTTATTGATATTGTTCGAGGCCCGATGAGAGCCTATACATATTTCCCTCTCGATGGCAGTTTCAGCACAGCTGCTGCGATCTAGCATGAATGGACTTGGTAATGATGAACTATACATCTCGCAAAGTGAAGCCCGTGCATGAGCTTATGTGTGGCGCTCAGCCACAGTACGCGAAGCTCGAGGCGACCACATACTTCCCATGCGCCAATCTCTCCCACCGCCTCCCCCAACTACACCTCCCCTCCTCACCTCCACCACCTCAACATGTCGTACCAACACAACGCTACCCGCAACGTCGACCTTACCAAATCCGAGACCGAGCTCACCACAAACATCCGCAAAGCGACCTCAATCGAAGAGTCCGCGCCCAAGCGAAAGCATGTCCGACAATGCATAGTCTACACCTGGGACCACAAGTCCAGCGCCAGCTTCTGGAACGGCATAAAAGTGCAACCCATCCAAGCCGACGAGATCCAGACCTTCAAAGCCCTCATTACAGTCCACAAAGTGCTGCAAGAAGGCCACCCCATAGCCCTGAAAGAAGCGCAGGCAAACGTGTCATGGCTGGAAAGTCTCATGCGCGGGACGAGCGGCGGTGTGATGGGTAGCGACGGAGCGAGGGGCTATGGCCCGCTGATACAGGAGTACATCTTCTACCTCGTGTCGAAGCTGCAATTCCACCGCAACCACCCGGAGTTCAACGGCACGTTCGAGTACGAGGAGTACATTTCGCTGAAGTCTATCAATGACCCGAATGAGGGGTATGAGACAATCAGTGATCTCATGAACTTGCAGGACCAGATTGATAGCTTTCAGAAGCTGATATTTAGTCATTTCCGGAGTGGGACGAACAATGAGTGTAGGATTAGTGCGCTTGTGCCGCTTGTGCAGGAGAGCTATGGGATATACAAGTTTATTACTAGTATGCTGCGAGCTATGCATACGACCCTGGGGGATGATGAGGCGTTGAGTCCGTTGAGGGGGAGGTACGATGCGCAGCATTACAGGCTTGTGCGGTTCTATTACGAGTGTTCGAATCTGCGGTACTTGACTTCGCTCATCACGGTGCCGAAGCTGCCGCAGGATCCACCGAACTTGCTGTCAGAGGACGAGAATGCGCCTGCATTACCTGCGAGGCCGAGGAACGAGCCAGTGACCAAGCCGAGGGACACACCACCGCCGAAGCAGGCCACGGACCCAGAGCCGATCAATGAGTTCTGGAAGAACGAGCAGGCTCGAGCACAGGATGAGTTCGCGGCGGAGCAGGCGAGGTTACAGGCACAGTGGGAAGAGTCACAGCGGCAACAGCAGCAGCAGGCTCTGCAAGCACAGCGGGACTTCGAGGAGCAACAACGCTTACAGGCTGAGCAGCAGCGATTGCAGTATGAGCAATTGCAAAGGCAGCAGTACGCCGACCAAACGCAGGGCAGGATGGCGGAGCTGGAGCGGGAGAATCTCAATGCGAGAGCGCAGTATGAGCGAGATCAGCTGATGCTGGAGCAGTACGATCGGCGAATGAAAGCGCTGGAGGGTGAGCTTGCACAGCTGAACGCGACGTTCCAGCAACAAGGTTCAAGTAAGGACGAGCAGATCCGGGCGCTGCAGGAGCAGGTCAACACATGGCGGACGAAGTACGAGGCGCTGGCGAAGCTGTACAGTCAGCTACGGCATGAGCACTTGGAGCTGCTGCAGAAGTTCAAGGGCGTGCAATTGAAGGCTGCAAGTGCGCAGGAAGCCATCGATCGAAGGGAGAAGTTGGAGCGAGAGCTGAAGACGAAGAATCTGGAGTTGGCGGATATGATTCGCGAGCGGGACCGAGCGCTCCATGACAAGGATCGAACGACTGGTGGGCATAGAGATGAGGTCGATAAGATCAAGCGCGAGCTGCGGATGGCGCTTGATCGTGCCGACAATCTTGAGCGTGGCAAGGGCAATGAGCTGAGCGCAATGCTCTCACGACACAACCGCGAAATCGCAGATCTGGAAGAAGCACTCCGAACAAAGACCCGCTCGCTCGACGACGTGCAAATGCGCCTCGGCGAAGGCTCGTCAGATCTCGAACGACAGCTTCGCGAGAAGGAAGAAGAGCTCGAGATCTACAAGCAAGGCATGGACACAACCCTGCTCGAGCTCGCCGAGCTCCGAAACGGCAACGGCGAAACAGACAAAGCCATGGACGAGCAGATCGACGTAATGTTGCTGGATAACATCCGCAAAATCACAGACATCATCGACTCGGTGCTGCAATCCGGCGTGCAACGCGTGGATGATGCGTTGTACGAGCTGGACAGCAGTATGCAGGCTGGCAACCAGAACGCCAGTGGTCCGTACGTGCTGTCGCAGATCGAGAAAGCGCAGTCGAGCGCCATGGAATTTAGCACAGCATTCAACAACTTCATCGCCGATGGGCCGAACGCAACACACGCTGAAGTCATCAAAGCCGTACATACTTTCTCTGGCGCGATCGCGGATGTGCTGTCGAATACGAAAGGCCTCACGCGTTTCGCAGCAGACGACAAGAAAGCCGATCAGCTCATTGCTTCCGCGCGGCGCAGTGCGAGTAGTACCGTCGATTTCTTCCGCGGCATCATGTCCTTCCGGCTCGTGGACTTGGAAGACCTGCAAAAGACTGACGTGGTGATAAACAAGAACAACGACGTCCAAATCGCGCTGAACAACCTTTCCAAGCTCGCGGACGCTATTGCGCCGAAGACGAAAGTCAACACCAATTCTGGTAACCTTGAAGAGCTCGTTGATCGCGAGATGACGAACGCTGCGAAAGCGATCGAAGATGCTACAGAGCGGCTGACGAAGCTGATGAATAAGAAGCGCGATCAGTATAGCTCGTACGAACTCAAGGTCCATGACGCTATTCTCGAAGCCGCTATTTCAGTCACGGGCGCTATTGCGCAGTTGATCAAGGCTGCTACGGCTTCGCAGCAGGAGATTGTGGCGCAGGGACGGGGCAACAGTATGAGCAAAACGGCGTTTTACAAGAAGAATAATCGATGGACTGAGGGGTTGATTTCGGCTGCTAAAGCTGTGGCGAGGAGTACGAACACGCTCATTGAAACCGCTGACGGCGTGATCTCTGGTCGCAATAGCCCGGAGCAGCTCATTGTCGCTTCGAACGACGTGGCAGCCAGCACTGCCCAGCTTGTCGCCGCGTCCAGAGTAAAGGCTAGCTTCATGTCCAAAACCCAAGAGCGACTTGAGGAGGCTTCCAAGGCAGTCACCGGAGCTTGCAGAGGTCTTGTTCGGCAGGTGCAGAGCATCATTGAGGAGAAGAGGAAGAGGGAGGATGGCGAGGAGGTCGACTATGGAGCGTTGGGTGGGCATGAGTTCAAGGTTCGGCAGATGGAGCAGCAGGTACGTGTATCCTCTGGAACGGGGATGGGTGGGGAGAATTGTGCTAACGTGTACAACAGGTCGAGATCTTGCAGCTTGAGAATGCGCTTTCGAGTGCGCGGCATAAGCTGGGTGAGATGCGGAAGATCTCGTATCAGGAAGAGGACTAGGTCGAGACAGTGATCCTGGTCGGTCGACTATCACTGCCGTGTACATACAAGGTCAATGCAGCATTGCTCGTCGGCTGTGCAGCTTTCGCGTCGAGTCGCGGTTGAGTGATCGAATGCATTGCGATCAAGGCAAGCGTCACGCAGCATCAATAATCAGATGAGCTTCATGCACTCGACGTCAGGTAGCGAGCTGCCCTTCGCCTCATGGCTTCCGAGAGACTCGATGCCATGCATATACAAGCCAGAGATTTCGGCGACTGTGCTAAAGCTCAGATATAAGGCGATTCACGGTGCCGATGGTGAGCCTGCGGAAGGTACGAATCATCCGAGTCATCCGATCGATCACGGTCCGCCGCATACTGATCGCGACATGCCTGCGCTGCCCGCTCCCAGTTGAATGTCTCCCTTTGCGATTGTCGTGTGGACGGATCAGAGCTGACTTTCCCTCCTCTACTCTCCGTATCCGCCTCAAAGTGTTGGCTGCGTCTGCAGTTAAGCCAGCTTCGCTTCTGATAGCGATCTTCTTCCATTACTTCCATGCTAGCCAGTGCGAAGTCAAAGAGGAATTCCGGATGCATGCTGATATCGTAGCGGGTGAACCAGCCTGGATGCCCGAACGCGACCGTGCTGTCCACGAGTACTTTGCGGAGCACAGAGTTGGTGGATGTGTGGTCGTAGGCCATGCTGATATCACTTTGTGTCGGCGCTAAGTTGATTCTCAGGTCTAGAGGACTGGCTTCGTCCCAACTATCGTGCAGCTGTAGGATCATGTAGTTGCGGTACTTCACGTCTTCAAGCCGATCTCCGAGCAGGAAGGCTTCGATGGCCCTGGTTGTCACGGATTTGCCATCCAAAATGTCTTACTCGAAATCGATGTCTTTTGTGTAGATCCACTCAATGTACAGTCTAAATGCTGCTGGCTCCTCATCTACAAGTCTGACGATGCGGTCCCCACTCCCAGCCCACCGCTCGGAGCACGCAGCTCGGAAGAACTTCGAAGTCTTGCAGATCAGGTCCTCGTGGACCTTGCATGGCACTTCCGAGGGACCTACTAGGACCGCGACCATCGTGTTCCAGTCATGCCTGGCGCAACGTCAGCCACGTCAGGTCAGCTCTATGTTGAAATGTACCGCGAACGCTTGGGTTGTTCACCAACTTCGTCTCCGTCACTGACATCTCGGGCGCGCTTTTGACGCACTATGCTTCCTTTCGTAGCCCACGGCAATGAAGCGCCACGCACTCGTGAGCGTGGCATCGCGAATGCTGTCGTCAGATTCGACGCATCCGGTGCAAAACCTTGACGACTTCGAGCTTCTGTGCATGTGGTGACTGGGGATGGCAAACGCGAAGGACGCGCCGCCAGCACGGGCCAGCACACGAATCATCGTTCCAGATTGGGTTCAGAGTTGTGGTTTCATGAGATCTGCCATAGATCAGAGTCTTCACGGGTCACTTGCGCCTTGGCCTAACGACGCAGCTGAGACTACAGCGCCATTGACAAGTCATAGATGATGCCAGAGCTCGTACTGGCTCAACGATTAAGGCGTCAACGACGGCAGTACAGTGTAGTGAACCGAAGTGAAGTCGCGATGACCACCCGCCAAGCCGGCCTTATCCGACGGATCTTGCCGCCGCTGAGCCCCGCCACGCCTGCGCTGCTAATCTCGACTTCGCAGCCTTACTTGACGTCTTCACATACACGACACACACAAAGACACCAATACCTCGAACAATCTCCACTCCACGCATATCCACTCTTACTACCCAGACCCGAATCCAGGGAATCATTCAACCGAACTTTTCTACTCAGCAGTACAAGAGACAGCAACGCGCGTCTTATATGTCCGCTACAATCGAAAACCTCAAGTCCTTCGGTGAGTTCAAGACTGATGGCTTGGCGCCACTACTGGAGACCTGCATTTGGAGGCTGTATACTCGCGCGATGCGGCGGCGAAGATGAAGCTTTGCACTCTTACCGTCAAGATCGCTCATTCCACGTTGAGAGGGGGTTTCCAGGTGTTGCGATAAAGCGCCACCTTAACCAATCACACTCACTGACATGAATCTTTAACAGACCCGTTCGCCGAAGCGGATGAAGACACCGGCGAGACTAAGCAGTCTCAAAACTACATCCACATACGCATCCAACGTACGTTCGCTGCCATCCCTGGCCCCCCATTATTCCCAACGCATCAAACCCATACTGACTCCTTTCAACAGAGCGCAACGGTCGTAAGACTCTAACCACAGTCCAAGGCCTGCCGAAGAAATTCGACCAGAAGAAGATCCTCAAGGTGATCAAGAAGAAGTTCGCTTGCAATGGCACCATCGTAGCGGACTCTGAGATGGGTGAAGTCATCCAGTTGCAGGGCGATCAGCGCAAGGATGTGCAGGAATTCTTGACGGATAAGAAGGAGGGGTTGGGCCTTGAGGGGACTCAGGTCAAGGTGCATGGTTTCTAAGAAGCTGTGTGTACCGCTCACTCGCTTCGCGGGTTCGCTGGCTGGCTGGACAAAACAGCTTTCGGCTGCGGTGCGATCAGGCGCCTAGCTGAGCAGGGTCAGCGCGAGATGGTGAAGCCTGGGAAGCGTCATGCTATTGATCTGATAACAGTCGAGGCATGGGACGGACCTACGATCACAGAATGAGCATAGCAGACGGGGGCCAGTTTTGGAGTGTAGCTTTACTATTGCAAGCAAGATCATTGAAGATGGTTGCATTGCGCTCTGTGATCCGCAACTTTTCACCCTCTGCTGAGATCCTACATCCTCGACCGTCTTATGATGGAAGCACAAGGTGTGTCCGCATTGACCGGCACTGCTAATGTACACTTCTATGCTTTTCGCTACATGTTATGCTACAGCCACGAATCCTCTCGCTCATCTCACCTCCTTCAACCCGTCAACGCCCCCTGAGCCGCACTCTTCATCTTCCTCGCGTCCTCCCTCTTCAACCTCGCCAGAGTCATCTCGTCCGCAAAACCCCAAAGTCCCCACTCCCCCGCCCTAGCCTTTCGCCAAACCTTCTGCAGCACAACATACTCCACCACCTCCTTCACCTCCGGCTTGCCCAGCACAGCAACCTCCTCCACCATCTTCCCGCCCGCCCCTCTCTTCGCAGTCTTTTTCAAGTTCTGCAGAATCTGCCGCGTATGGAGCCGCACGACAGCTTGCAGATTCCAGTTGTCGCGCTGCGCGGTTTTGTCGGAGGAGCTGGAGGGGAGGAGGATGGGTTTGTACGAAACTAGCTTCGGGGATCTTAGGGTCGCGAGCAGGTGCCAGGACGTGATTGTATTTGGTTCACGAGTTGCGAGGCGGGATTTCAGGGATGAGAAAATACCCTGGGAGAGGCTGGATTGAATGGGCGTGAGATCGCCGGCCGCGAAGGCTGTGAGGGTGCGAGTGTGGAGGTCTTGGGCTAGGGCTGGGATGCGAGATAGGTGGAGGCGAGGCCGGGGCTTTCGGGTCATGAATCGGAGTTGATATGTGCTGGTGGGGATTGTCAGTCGCTGATGCCGCATGCTGCTTGTGCGTGTAGTGTGGGGGAGTACTCACGCGATCCATTCCCAGAACCGAGTATATAGCCATCTCTTCCGGATCGTCCAATTGTAACGCTCACGTGGGTTCCGCGGTAGAATGAAGGTGTCCGGGAGAAGGCCAATGTCATTTGGAAATTGGCCACTTTGTAGCATGGTTTGCTCTTGTTCCTTGCGGGCGCGTGACATGGACTGCTGGGCAGGTTGCTTCATGGAGGGCTTGACCAGTGTTTGGGCGCTCTTGCGGCGACATGCTGACGACGAGAAGCCGGACGAGGCAGAAGGTATGCGCCGTGGACGGTGGTGGAGGGGGTCATAGGTGGAGGTACTCTCGGCAAAGCGGTGGAGGCATTGCGGTCGCTCGAGCTGCGAATGGCGCGACGAAAGCCTCAAGGGCAATGTGATGGAGCGAGACATCCTCCTCTAAAGATTTGCAGTGTGTGCAAGATGTAAATGTACATAGTCTTAAAAGACATGGTCGATCTTCAACTTTCCCTCGGAGGTTCCCGATCGGGAATGCATCTGGGCCATGGCGTTTCGCGCGTACGTAAGTACCTATGGAATCTCATCTTCCATAGTCAGACTAGAGCAAGTCATATCCTTGATTGAGAGCGCGCGCGGCCGGTGTAAGTACGCATTCTGCCCTCTCCAACTTCCTCCTTCATCCAGAGATTTTGTCCACGAGAGCTCGATACCGTTGATCCACTGTCTCGCCAACTCGATGGAGCCAAGGACACTCGTATCCACTCAATTGCTTGATCATTCGGTCTCTGAGTGATGTACCCGCGTTACAAATATCGCCGGCGAACGCAGCTCAAACGTCTTGCTTGGATTGTTCTGGTTCTTGCCACTCTCTGGACAGCCGTGGAGGTGTTCTTCGTCCGCAAGGCTCTCGATCATCGTGCGGAAACACCTATCGAACTCTCGAGCCAACGCATCTTCATCACTGCACTGCATTGGAACAACGAGCCCATCCTCCGGACTCACTGGAACAAAGCGATCTACGAACTCGTGCAAGTCGTTGGCAAAGATCGGGTCTTCGTGTCTCTCCAGGAAGGTGGAAGCTTTGTCGACGACACGAAGGGAGCCTTGAGGGAGCTGGACTTCTATCTTGGTGAAATTGGCATCAGACGAAAGGTCGTCATCGATGATGTGCTACATACAGATATCCTGGACCATCGACCAGAGGACGTGGAGCCAGGATGGATCAAGGCCGAGAACGGGACTTTGCAGCTGAGACGGATTCCGTTCCTTGCGAAGCTGCGCAATCAGGCTCTCGAGCCGTTGTATGAGTTGCTCGAGAAGGGGGAGACGTTTACTAAGATCCTGTTTCTTAACGATGTGGCTTTCAATGTGCGTCTCGCCTTGCCCTTTCCATATCTCTTCTTGTCACTCATAAAAATCAGACATCGCAAATAAAAGCTCTGCTCAATACGAATGGCGGACAATATGCTGCAGCGTGTGCGCTGGACTTCGCGAAGCCGCCGGCATTCTACGACACTTTTGCGCTGCGCGACTCCGAGGGACATGAAGCTATGATGAGTAGGTGGCCGTACTTTCGCGGGCGAGAGTCGAGACAGGCGATGAAGAAGAACCAGCCCATACCTGTCAAGAGCTGCTGGAATGGTGCAGGTACGGGAAAAGGTCCATGCTATATTTGATGACCATACTGACAATTTACAACAGTGCTAATGGACGCCGCACCATTCTATACCGCTGTTGACAGATTCGCCTTCCGTGGTATCTCCGACGATCTGAGTCTACATCATGTCGAGGGCTCCGAATGCTGTCTCATACACGCCGATAACCCACTTTCGCAGAGTCGAGGCGTCTTCCTCAACCCAGCAGTGAGGGTCGGCTACAACGCTTCAGCGTACGGCATCGTCAATCCACCTGGTAGTGCGCCATGGCTCAATGTCGTCGATATCGTGCGAGGATCATGGGAGAACCGGATCAGGCGCTGGTTCTGGACGGACTACTTCGTGCGGTCGAAGATTGCTGGTAGGCTACAGAAGTGGGCCAGTGACGGTAGGAGACGTAGTGAGGCCGGCGCTGACTGTCTGATCGATGAGACTCAGGTCGTCAGCTGGAATGGGTGGGCTCATCTCTGAACCAGAGCCGAGGCTCCATGTACGCGCTGTATCTGGCCACGTCGACTGTCACTGAGGGCAAGAGTATATACTACTTTTCGACCGCCATACGTCCGGGCGAATGCACAGCGTCATCGTGCAATGTCGAACGTCAATCTTCCGTTCTCACACACAAAGCATCGTTCATGCCACGGCGCCCTGCTGCTTCGTGCCACAGTCTGCGCTTTGCCCTGTACCTTCACCAAGCGCCTTGGTGAGCTTCGCGGATACAATCAGCACTGCGGCGTTGGCATTGCGGAAGCGACGTTGCTCTTGCGGCTTCCCGGCGTAACCTTCAATGAAGGTCTGCACAACCTCAGCAATAGCGCGAGTAATCTTCATGCCGTTAAGAAAGTGCTTGGCTATCTTCTCGATCTTCTCACGATCCTCGGTCGTTTCTATATCGTCGGGCAGCTTGATCATGTCAGTAGGATACGCACTGCTGTCGATGCAGTCCTAGTTACCTTGTTGCGCATAGCTGCGGAGACGACTGCCTCATGCTGGAGGAAGAAGCGCCACTTCTCGCCGTTCAGGACTGCGCGCATCGCGATTTCTCCGCTCGCCATAATGGGGGACATCTTCGCTTCGACGCCAGCTGTGTGGTCTTTGATCTCTTGAATGTGTTCCAGTGTGAGTGGGATTGGCTCGTACTTCGCCATTACTCAAATGGAAATTAGTGTGGTTTGCTAAGGTGGATTGCAAGCAGGTTACTCACTTCTGGTCGGTACTCTTCGCGTGTATGAGCTTCACTGGAGGTGACTGGTGGGAGCGACGAAGCGTGGAATTACTAAACCAGTCAGTCAAGTATCGTAGGCGACCAGGGCTAGGAGCTCTGCTGGTATAACTTACTTTCTGAAGCTGATCGATGTGCAATATAATGCTGAGAACTTCACTGCCGTGAGTGAAGAAGTGAGGGTGCAAATGAAGTCAGAAAGCGAAGGAGTATGAGCACGGACAATCCACGAGTTTTACCCTGCCACGAACGGAAGGAACCACCCTGAGTCGTGCTGATGTGGTGTACAATGGCAGTCGTACACCCCAACGACTAGAGTCTACATGCGCCGTTCTTTCGCCCACTTCAGTCCACGGCCTCTGCACTGGACTCCTCCGCTGGCGTAACATCCACGGCCTGATCCTGAGCTGCAGCTTCTATGGCCTCCATGATCTTCTGGTCCGCTTCAAGAAGTCGCTTGGCGATCGCCATCATCTCAGTCTGCATTCCACGATCGATGCTCAGTGCTTCGATCATAGTTCGGAAATCCCCAGCGACCACTTGTGTCTGCTCCGCATGCATTCTGATCATTGGAATCCCTGCCTCCATCTCGCCAAGGATCCCGGCCGATTCAGCTTTCTCAAGAACCTCTGCCTGTATGTCCGCGTTAGTACCCACCAAGTACGCAGCGAGTTGGCCCACGATACCGGATTGCGCAACATGCTCAAAATGGCGACTTCATGTTCGATGTGGTACTTCCAGCCCTCGCCAGTGTAAAAGCTGCGGATCTCTGGCAGACGCTCTTCGGAACCGCGTCTCAGTTCTGCGATGGCGGCTTCAGCTCGGGCTCGCGCAGCCTGGACTTCCGCCTCCGTCGCCGTGGGTTCTGCTTCGCTCTGCAGATTCTGTCGTGCAAGTCGGGCTGCAAGTCTGGCAGCCGCGAATCGATCCTCATCCATGAGCCTGTGGAGCGTTAGTGCAGTACGGAACGCCAACGAAGATCTCAGATCCTTACATCTTGCAGGAGTCTGGCGTGTGGTGCTGTCAGAAACCCGGATAGGATAGTGGCCGCGCCAGAATATTGCGGATCAGGGTGCCGTTAGTTATAGCTCAACAACGATCGTGTCCGGTACTTTCGCTGTAACTGGCAAATACGTGAGACATGGGAAGTTCTAGATTGATGGAGTGATAACATGAGTTTTCTATCTTCTACCCGATGCTGCGAGACCCACAATATGCGAGCGCACGGTCGCACTTTTGCCAGGATGATAGTGGACCCCTAGAGAGTCTCGCTAGCCGCTGGATATCAACATAATCCGCCTCACTACACCTTCATCGAAATCTCCGCCGTCCATGAACAAGGGACCCTGACCACTTGAGCCTCCAGGCTAACAGCTCAACACCTGCTCCCGTGTCGGCGTCCTGCACTGCCGTGATCATCTTATCCTGCAGTCTGATGTGTGAGGTATACTCAGCCAGAGATTGTCAGTCCCTCCATGTTCGACAGGAATGTGTCTGGATCGACATGCCCACCACCTCCTGTCATCGCCGCGCGAATCGATTCCCCTGCGACCGCCAGACTAGCAACGATCTCGACGATGCGACGCTGCTCCTCTGGAAGTTCGCCAGAGCCGACAACAAGTTTCAGACTTGCGGAGGTGAACGCACCAATCAATTTTTCCAGTTCGTAGACACAGACGAAGTGACGTGCGTACTCCTCACGTGGGTGGATGCTCGCGTCGCGCTCTGAGAATGCACTCGGCTGGGAGCAGTCAGTATGCTACCTGTTGGTGCTTGAAGACACCTTGCATACCCCCGTGCGCACCACGTGTAAAAGCCAGTCTGTATGCTCGGAGAAGGTGCGCCACAGCGATCCTCCTAAAATTTGCTCTAGCTTTTCTCCCACCCATCCCGTTGTTGTCCTGCGCATGTGCTGCAAGTCTTCCAATTTGCCCCGAGAAGACTGTTCGCTCTCGTTAACTGAGGATTCGAGCTTCTCAATCTGGCGGCTGAAACATTCGATCATTGCCGCTAAGACAGCGAGATCCGCCACGAACTCTGGCCCTCTGACAGTTTCTGTATCCATGGTGCTATGATGCGTCAATGGGTTGCACTCGATGGCGCGAGCAGGTTACACGATAGCTTACCCGTGTTGGGTGTTTGAAGTTGATCGGTGAATCGCCAATAGGTTTTCGAGCGTTGTGTGTGTGGTGGCGAAGGGCAGTCAGGTAAATATCTCAGATGCAGGCTTGAATGCATGCAATCACAAGCAGACCTGGTCTCCACCTACTGAGCTATTGCATGAATGACTGCTCTTGACCGATTAAATCGCACAGAAGTGAAGCACTGAAATTATGCGGCAAAAGTATCTGCGTGGCAATACCCTACCAACTACGCAGATCCCAATATCCCCAGGATGGTCATGTACGACACACAATTCTCAGCGACTCCTTTCACCGCAGCAGCATGCGTGTTCGCTAGCCCAATCTCCTCGCCAGCCCGAAGCAAGTCAGCAGTCAAAGCAATAATCTCCTTCTGCTTTTCCGGTTCGCCAATATGATACTCTATCACCGTCCGAGCCTTCGCAGCAAGTTCCGAGATATCCTCGGCAAGCCCAAGCCAGTACATAACGATATCTTCGTTCACAATCGCATCCTGCGTGCAGAAGTCAGCCTGTAAGCTAGTTGCTTCGGAGTGGCTGGATTCTACTTCGTTGCGGACGATCTGCAATACTATGGTCTGTTCGTCGACCCAAACGTACCAATCCCTGCTGGTGAGTTCGCGCTGGATAGTCTTCAGCAAATCTGCCATCGACTTGTCGAGGTCTTCATCCAGCCTCTTGATTTCGAGTTTCTGCTCGGCCTCAGCCTTGGCTTCTAGGTCGATGTATTCCTGGTCGGTCATCGCTGGGAGCGACATGTTGATGCGGCCTACTTCTTATTAGTGACGTGTGTGATCATCCGCAAGTCGAGCTGACTTACAGCGTGCCCACTTACGTACTATCAGAGAACGACCGAGAGCGTGGGTGCACAGCGCAGACGATTGATGCTGGATGATGCTTACTCCTGAGCACTCTCGCAAGTAGGCCACTTGTGGAGGAGATGAATGGATCGAGAAGTGAAGATACTGGAAATACTGATGGGCACTATGCGGCTTCCACTTACGATACTGTCCATCTGTTGGGATATATTTCATGGTGGGCCAGATGCTGTGCCTCCTTGCGAGGTGCTGCACTAGAGTTTGCCGTTACATTCATGCTGACCAGAAATGATGTTGTGGTCGATCGGACTTGTAACCGTGGTGCGCCATTCGATGGAGTAGTGTGACCCCTGACCTCCATAGTCTGGTTAGCTGGTGCATCCTGATTTGTGCAGTGTGTGTAGATAATCAAATTGGACAAGGGACAAGAATGAGGTATGGGACACCCTCCACGTGACGCTCCCAAGATCTATAGCAGTGCCAAGCGTTTCAGATCTCGATCTTCCGCGATGCTAGCGCGATCGACTTTACTTCGACGTCAGGTACCATGACGATGGTACTGCCATCTCCACCATGTCGCAACGGCCATTGCGCCGAAAGGTGGCGCACTCTGAATGTAGGTCCAAGTAAGCTCTCCTTTCCTTCGACTTTGGTCCATGCTCTCTCTCTGTCGCCATCGTTCACCCAATAGAACCATCTTCCACAGCTCCCTTGTACACTCAGTAAAGATGTCCAAACACGCCCGCTCCCCGAGCTCAGACGATGTCCTCCGACATCCGACCACTAAACGAGCGAAGGAGATAGACAAGAGTCCCCCGATGACACTTCTCGAAGAGGCTCTTGCCAAGAACAAAGGTGACCACAAGGCTCGCAATGTCCTGCACTGGTTTCGTGCCAAGGACCTCCGGCTGGAAGACAATCGTGCCCTCCACGCCGCGGCGCAAAAGGCCAAGGAAGGCAAAGGCTACCTCCTAGCAATGTACCTGCATTCGCCCAAAGATCTCGAGTGGCATGGGACAAGTCCCGCGCGCACTGACTTTATCATGGAGAATCTGCGGATTATGAAAGACCAGCTACAGAAACGCCACATCCCGCTTGCAATCGTAACAGCTGCTGAGCGCGGCGAGAAAGCTGCCAAAGTCATGGACTTCGTAAAGGGACACGACATCTCGCACATGTACGCAAACATCGAGTACGAGGTCGATGAGCTGCGACGGGACATCAAAGTCGCGAAGCTGGTGCAAGCCGAGAAGGAGCTATCTTTCGAGGCACTGCACGACCAGACGGTGATAGTGCCTGGCGAGCTGAAGACCGGCGCCGGCGGGCCGATGAAGGTTTTCACGCCTTATCATAAGGCTTGGCTAGCTGAGACGAAATCGGAGCCAAGTCTGCTTGATACTGTGCCTGTGCCCGAGGAGAATGATAAGAAAGCCGCGAAGGAGTTCAAGAAGCTGTTTGACACAAAGGTGCCGAGTCTAGCGGACTTGCCGGATAGCAAGCAATTCGAGAGTACGAAGGAAAGGGACCAGATCCGGAAGCTGTGGCCTGCTGGGAATGCAGCAGGGATGAAGCGACTGGGAGACTTTCTGCAGAAGAAGATCGGAACATATGCGGAAGACAGGTCGAACCCTGCGCTAGACCCAGGTAGCAGGCTTAGTGCCTACTTCTCCACTGGTGTCGTGAGTGTAAGAGAAGTACTGAAGAAGACGAAGGAATTCAACAAGAACAAGCATTTCGATACAGGCGACGCCGGCGTAGCGTCTTGGGTGCGAGAGATCGGTCAGTCTGCCAGTACCCACTGTGCCCATATACACACTAACGAAATCCAGTCTTCCGCGAGCACTACCGCCAAATCATGGTAGTAATCCCCCACAACTCCCTCAACCTCCCCCAAAACATGAAGTTCGACAACGTCCAGTGGGAAGACGACCCAGACGGCCTCCAAAAGTGGTACGACGGCACCACAGGCGTGCCTTTCATAGACGCCGGCATGCGCCAACTAAACGCCGAAGCCTACATGCACAACCGCCTCCGCATGAACACCTCGTCGTACCTTCGCGCCAACCTCCTCATAGATTACCGCAAAGGCGAGCGCTGGTTCGCGGAGAAGCTGATAGATTGGGACCTGTCCAACAACACGCAGGGCTGGGAGCCGAGCTACACGGTCTTCAATCCAGTCGTGCAGGCTGAGAAGTGCGATCCCGATGGCGACTATATCCGGAAATGGGTTCCTGAGCTGAAGGACGTGAAGGGGAAGGCTGTGTTTGCGCCGCATGCTAGGTTGGGCAAGGCGGAGTTCGAGAAGCTGGGGTATCCCCAGCCGCATGTCGATTATACTGAGAGTGCGGCGAGGGCGAAGGCGAGGTATAAGGCTGATTTGGCGGATGCGCCGGACCCTTGATAGGCTATGCTTGGTGGGTTGGTGATTAGGACCCGCTCTCTGACGATGTGTGTATGCGCTGGCGAACTTCTCGACTTAGCTGGAGCTTCTTGGACGCATACGGGCGTTTTGCAGCGTCACGCAAAACAAATCGACAATGGTCGAGACCACATAGAACGCCGCGGAAGGAGATCTCTCTGCAAGCTAGTGGTCTGCACTGTTGGCAGGAACAACCAAGATCGTCGTTTCGGGCGTAGACTAGACACTGAGGGCAGTTCCATGCTCTGTGTGCAAAATTCCTCTCTATTCACTAAGACTAGCACTTATGACCTACGACTCTTCGTCTACGACTGTTCCTCAGTAAGTCATCTCATTATTGACTTCATATAGATGCGTTTCTTAATCCAGTATAGACCCTTTCGCCGCCGCCGAGACGTCGCCGAGACTTGCACTAGATTGCACTATGTTAGTAACAGCCTATACAAATCAGCGCCGTCTACACTAACAACTCTAAGGTCTACACCACTTACAGAAAAAGCCCTCAGACGCCAAACAAGACAACATGCTATCTTCTCCAGAGCCGAAGCCCTACTCCAGCAAACCGTCCCAGACATCCTCCACTGCAACGAAGTAATCGACGTCCTCCGCCGTCGCGTACGTGCCCAGCAATACCTTCTCGCCTCCCAATTTCAATCGCAAACAGTTCTAACATCCGACTCTCCAGAACAAGCTCATCGCGAAAGCCACCTCGGACGCCGACCGCGAGCTCTTCCGCCAAAAAGTCTGCATGCGCTACGACGTGCTTCGGGACTTGCGCAGAACTGCTGAGAAAGCGGGCCCACTTGTTAGCAAAGTGCCTGGGGAGGGGCAGAGAGCGAGGGCTATTCGCTCGAGGTTGGAAGAGATTGTAAGGGTTAGTGGGGAGATGGAGGAGGCGTATGAGAGGGGGGAAAGACTTCGGGGGGTTGTGGGTGTGGGGTGATGTGAGGGGAGGGAGGTAAGGTGGCAGGAACGACGTAGAGTGTAGGATTAGGTATAGAGCGGTAGAGGAGGGTAGTTCTTGTTTGTACGATGCTCCGTAGTCTACCACTCCCTATTACCTGCAAACAATGTAAGCGTCGTTAAGCCACCCGCAAGTCCTTCCCAATCCCCTCCAGGGCTCCTTCCCACTACGTGCGCGAATAACAAGAAGCCCTCCTGTCAGCCACAGAATTCCTGCTCAACAGCTGCACCGAAGAAGTGAAGGATAGCCCTCGCACAGCTTACACCCTACGCCATCGCGTCAGTCTCCCTCCCCAATCGTCCCCGTACCTCTCATCCAGCTAACAAGTTTCACCTTCCAGATCAAGCTTATCGCTGCAGCAAGAGCCGATGATTCAAGAGAAATCGTGCGAGTGCGGGTGCGGAAGGCGTATGACACGCATACTGCCCTGCGCATAGTCGCCCATCAAGCGAAAGCGAATTGCGATTGTATCCGAGACTCAGGCGTCTGGACGGGGAGAGAGGAGCGAGTGAAAGGGGTGTGGATGAAGACGCAGGAGCTGCTGAGAGTGAGTGGGGAGTGGGATGCTGCGTATCAGAGGGGGTTGAAGAGGAGTGTGTGGAAGGAGATAGGGTATGTGATAAGGGAGAGAGTGAAGGGATGGGGATGTGGGATGACATGAGGGAGCGCCGTGTGAAGGAAAGCGCAGGTAAATTTACCTTTGGCGCGACGGTGGTCGACCGCCACTATCAGGATCGCCTTGGAAAAAAGGAGTTCCGTACGCTCATTACCCAATGCATTACCCCTGGCTGGCATCATTCTTTTGACCCAATGCCTCAGTCCTACCCGTTACCCGTCGTATCATACACGTCGTTTCCTTCTCCAATCTCCTCACCGGTAACGCCCGCTAGTGATACAATGCCGTTTCCTCCTCTTTGCCCCTTGACGACTGCAATCAATCAAACCCACCCGGCATCTTCTTCTCCTTCGCCTGCTGCTCCATCCTCCGTACCCGTTCCAGCACAGCCGACGGTCTCCTCTCGGGTGCTGGTGGCTTGACTTCGCCACTAGCTGGCGCGACAGGAGGCACAGGCTCGTTCAGAATCGGTATACCTGTCGCACTCAATTCCGGCGTATCTAGCGCTGATGCACCGCCGGTGGTCGGAGCATCATCAGAGGGCTGCGGTGGCGGTATACCCCGTGCTTCATCCGGAAGCTCTGGGTCAGTTTCTGGGACACTTGAGATCGCGAGACCTTTTGGCGCCTCGGCCGGTGCCTCATGGTTCGTGGTAATGGCGTCCAGATCCTTGGGCATAGGGTCGGCGTCCAGTGAAACTGGAATTGATTTGCTGATACTCATCGACTTTCGATGACTCCGGAAGACCTCAAGCAGTTTCTCTTCTGGCTCCGGCTTCGTCTCCGTCGGCACTGCTTCCACACCATCTCCAGTCACATCCTTCGGCTCCAACGCGCCCTTCGCCTCCGCTGCCTCCGCCTCCGGGATGCCCTCCAAGCTTGGCCTTACAGCCTCAACCCTCGGCGTCCCAACCCTCGCCCCTACGTTGGGCACAACCCCACCCCCAACCCTAGCCCAAAACATCTTTTCTCTGAGTCTGACGGCCTCCTCCCACGCGCCCATCTCGCCAACCTCGCCTTGAGAAACCCGCCAGTGCCCTTCCCTGATCATGCGCAAGAAGCTGACTAGCTCGGCACTACTCCTCACCCGACCAAGGCAGAACTCGCAAAGCGGGTATCGCTGCGCTGAGTCCTCTTCGCTGACTCGAAACCGATGTCGTCGTACGTACGGTTCCGCTTTGCGGGCTTCGCCACACAGCGCGCAGGCGAATATGGGGCCATAGAACTTGGTCTGCGGACTGAAGGGCTCAATTGCGAGGGTCCCTGCGAGGAGTGCAGAGGCTACGCTGCGACGCGAGAGGAAGGAGAGGCCTGGTGCGAGGTCTAGGCGGAGGGTCGGCTCGATGTCTTCGG
>KZ111189.1:0-15587 GCA_002077045.2 Rachicladosporium sp. CCFEE 5018
CGTTGGGTTGACTTATCGTCAATTGCTCACCCATCAGGCTGCTGAGGTGGGACACGGCTCGGGTCCGTAACAGCTCTCGATCGGAGTCTGTCCATGACTGTGTGACGGGCTCATGTCGACACTTTCGTTTCTGTCGAGTACACTTGGCGCAGGATTGTAGATATCGTTGTCGTCGTTCCAGCTTTTCGGCTTCGGTCATGCGTCGTCGCAGCCGCTTGGTGACTTGGTTAACATTCAGGAAGACCAGTTCTGTTGCTGTCGCGGACATCGTGCTGTCTTCAGATGCCAGACCTCTCTACCTGCCTTTTGACTGAGACGAAGCTCAGGTTAATATTGAGTTCATTAGACTGCTGCTCTACTGAAGTTAGTGTCAGAGGTGGCAAAGAGCGAGGCAAAGTACATACCGTAGGCACTTAGATCGTCCCTCCAATGACAAAACGCTGCGGCTGACAGATCATCTACTTCAAACACGACGATGATTCCAAACGCTCAAGATGCCAATGCTTGACAAAGCTTAGGTCCTGCATGCAGTCTACAAAGCTGGCCACTGTTTGCCGCGAATCGAGCAGTAGCTGCTGCTGAAGTTTCGTCATCTTACATGCGTCGACGATCATGGACTGTACCTACGGTGAGACCGACGCGTATGCCAATGCTTGTACTGATGCGTATTCGCTTGTAGAACATCGAGATCATGCAGACTGATCTGAGATGATCGCGAAATGGCTTGGACAAGTGCGGTTGGGAGGGGTCGCGGTCTCATCAGCCTGTCACCCAACTGGCCAATACACGTTGGTTTCAGGCAAAACTGTACACGTACACCAGGCTTGACTAACAAGATTGATTAACAGTACGCATAGCAAAATGTTTCACTGATTACGTTACGCGTAAGGTGGTAACTTGGGACGGTGCTATGGTGTCTCCTTGGTCTCTCTGCCGTGGCTCGATGACGATGCCATGATTCGTGGCCCCGATGTCGCGTTGGAGAAGCTCGCTACCACTGCAGATAACCCGGGATGGAAGGCGAGAATGAATCCATGTGCAGACCTGGCCGGATATGCCAATCGAGCGCGACAAGCACATACCCTGTCATTGTGCTCCATGATACCTATCACAGCTTGCTCGGCATCCTCGTCGCTCCATCCAACCTGATGGTCTCGCCATTCATCATGACATTCTCGATGATCTGCCTCACCATCAACGCAAAGTCGTCGCCCTTCCCCGGCCGCTTCGGAAACTCAAGCACCCTTTCCAACGACGCTCTCACTTTGTCGCTCATCTGTGCGGTCATGTTTGACTCAAAGTAGCTGGGCGCAATAGTCATCGCCCTAATTCCGAGAGGCGCCAGATCCCTTGCTAGTGGTAATGTGAGAGATCGCACTGCGCCCTTGGAAGCTGCGTACGCGACCTGGCCCGGCTGACCGTCATATGCTGCCGAGGATGAGACCATGACGATGACGCCGCGCTCGCCATCAGGTGTGGTAGGTTTGTTCGTCGATAGCACAGGTAGTGCTAGGCGGATGAGATCAAGCGTGCCACGCAGGTTGATGTTGATCACGAAGTCCAATCTTTCGATCGGGATGGGCTCATTGTGACGATCAATGAGCTTGCCAGGCATGCCTACACCAGCAGCAGGAATGATGCCACCAAGTGCAGCATTGGTCTCCTTGATCCACGCCGCCGTACCAGCCACTGCTGCTTCGATGGTAGGCGTAGATGTCACATCTACCTCAAAGAACTTGACTCGAGGGCCGAGTTCTGAAACCACCTTGGCTCCATTCTCTGCGTTCAAGTCGAGGATCGCGACGTGGCCACCATGGCTGTGGAGGTCACGGACGGTTGCGAGGCCGAGTCCTGAGGCGCCGCCAGAGATGATGAAGGTGCGGTGTTTGATATGCATCGTGGTCGATGATTAGCCGTTATTCTCAGTGACCAAGCTTCGCTGGTGCGTGTTGATAGGTGACTATCTTTTTGGCGAGCACTGCAATTCGTGAGATGCCTACGTTGGTCTTTGATGCCAGCTTGCTCTGTTATCGATCGGCGCTGCTGACCAGAAGCTGGTAGAGGTGGTGAGAGAAGTTCATCCTGATGTGGGAAACAGCTGGCGTCGTGCCGAGGTGTGTTGCCATGGGGTCCCGTCCCTTCAAATCGAGCCAACCCCGGCAACGCGCCCTTCCAAGGTCGGGCAGATGCACCTACATCGCAGTTACCGAGTTCACAGCCATTCTGCTTTGAGTGCTCGTATTCAACCTAACATTGATTTTCGTGTACATGCCCCGACTGCGTCGTGACGCTCTTTACGAAGTCGGAGCATGTGAGAGCTCGGCGCTATGTTTCTCCGGCGCATTCACTTCACTCGCGCTGCTTGCACCTACTTCACGAGAGGCCAACTTCACATAAACTGACACCGATGCACAGCGGGTGACCATACCGACTTGACCAGGCAGGTCACACATCTCGCGACTGCTGCTGCCCACGATGGCCTCCCCCCAAGTGAACGGCCACCCCTCCACCCCTCCGCCCTCCGACCCCGTCCCCCCAGCACCCTCCACGGCACAATCCTTCATCCCCGATCCCGCCGTCCCGCGGACCTCACTCCAAGACGATGGCCTTTCCAAACGACCGCGAGATGCTCGCCTCATTCACACCATTCTCCAGAATCTCGGCGTGCAATCATACCAAGAACGCGTCCCCCTCCAACTCATGGACTTCGCGTACCGCTACACCTCTTCAGTCCTCTCGGATGCTCTTCGGCTGAGTGGGGAAGGCTACGCGCACGCGGCGGAGCGGGGGAATAAGCGAGTGAAAGATGAGGACGTGGGGAGTAATATCACCGTTACGGCGTTGAGGCAGGCTGTTGCTACGAGGCAGGGACATGCGTTTGAGGGGCCGTTGCCGAAGGAGTATTTGATGGGCTTGGCGGCGGAGAGGAATCGGGTTGCGCTGCCGAAGGTGGAGTCTGGATTTGGGCTGCAACTGCCGGATGAGAAGTATTGTTTGACGGGGATTGGGTGGGGATTGAAGGAGGAGTGGGATGAGGAGGTTGATGAGGAGGAGGATGTGGATGCTGCGCCGATGGTCAATGCTGTTGCTGCTATAGACTGCGGGGGGAGTGATGCAAAGATGGGTGGTATGGACGGAGCTATGGATGGGGACGGCGAAGAGGACGAGGACGAAGAGGGTGGTGGAAAAATGGAGGACATCTTCGGGGAGGAAGCTGCGGAGGGTCAGGATACGATGAAAGAAGACTGAGCTATAGATCCCCAGGGATTTGGCGAGCATGACCTTAGCATGGCGTTGGGGAATGAAGTTTGGATAAGCAGATTCTTTCAAGACTGCAACATGCAGTGCACTCAACAAGCGCCTCCACGAATGTCTTCAATCATTCCAGCCTGCTCAAAGGGATCCAGACAAGTCCCCTTGTGTCAACACTGTCCAGATTCAGACGTCACCGCCCTTCTTGACGGGCCATCCTTCGCGGGCCGCCACGCAGAGTCTCCACATGTCATACTCATCTAGCAAGCCTTGGAGCAAGACCTCAATGGCGTGGGCGACTCTCACAATCTCTCTTCGATTCCTGAAGGGCGCTTCTTGCGGATCTTGAAACATCTCGACGATCATGTACTCCGATACGCCTTCGCTTTCGCACTCAAGCTGCTCCAGCGAGACGTTGAGGTCGCATAAGGTCAAGGAAAGGCAAATCAGAGCCTCACAGAGGCCATCGTACTCAGATCAAGCATTGTACATGCGTTCATCAGTATCATTACTGTAATCGGTACCATAGCTGTATTCGGAAGAGCGAGCCAGCTTCAGCGCTTCCATCCTGGAATTCGACATAATCGGGAGAGGCCTCCGGAGATTCACTCGCTCTGCGATCCGATTTGTCGCTATTGTCTTGCTCACACAGCATCTCTGCGACCGTCAACGCCTCAGCTAGATCATCGACGGAGCCATCACCCGACACCGACTGACTCCACATGAAAGGAAGGTTGTTATCGCTTCCGCCCAGTACCTTGTCACTCCCCTCACTACTATCCAACAGCTTCTCATAAGGTCCGTAGTCCTGCTCCGTGAGTGCTATGTCGAGCTTACGAATAGTGCCGGCGAGTGATCTGCGCGCAGTTTTGGCATCATCAAGGTGCCCTGGAGCGTTATTGCAGGGCTCAGAAGTGCACAATTCGATGTTCTTGTTGCAGATAAGCACACTTTCGCAGAGGGTAGTCAAGAGCTGTTGCAGTGTGTTTCTCTCGCAGACCATTTCCATGCGTGGGAGCTGAGCGGTCGATGCAGTGGCAGCGTGAGATCATCAGATGGTACGGGCGGAGACTTATGTTTCGCCGACATGAGCGGGATGTCAAGCATCGACAACGACATCAAACATTGACTTGACACACTGTGCGATCGATAACGAGGCTACTTCTACATTCGCCTGACATCTTCCGCGATCCTCGATGGATGCTGCTGGCATATTCTCGTCCAGTTCTTATTTGGCCTCCTTGTCCACTCCACGCTAGACTCAAAAAAGGGAGCGTCGTCTCTGAACTACCTCACCACCGACTCGCTCTCGCTGTTCGATGGCCACAATACAGTGCGACAGACGGACACCTCTAAAATACCGCACGATCTGTGTAGTCTCAGAGTAGCTGCCCAAGCCCGGTATACAACATCCGAAAGTCGTAATGCATATCCCAGAGATGTTCTTCCATATTCTGCACCGCGGCATGGGTGAGTGCTCCTGATGTTTGTGAAAGCTTGCTACTGATGTAGTCGAGCGTATGGCCGTAGCAATCTAAGCTGCTTGCCAGCGATCTCAGTAGCGCACAGAAATCTCCTCACTGGCGGAAATCTTCGTCCTCGTCGTCTTCCTCGGCAGTCTCTGGTGCGGGATCTAGCTCATAATCGAAGCCGAAATCTGATCTGTACATATAATGTCGTGGAGGGTCTTCATCCGAAGTCGACGACGCCCCCGACGTGGTATCGACCGGAGCTTCGAAAGCCCTCAGACAGTCGTTCGACTCAACAGTCTCATGCAGCGTGATAGCCCATCGTTCCTTCCATTTTCAATCGCTCGCATGAAACACAGATTCACCTCTGTTTTCGCCGCCCACTTCACCTCACTCTCATCCTCCACCTACGCTCAAAGCACCTCGTAGCCACGCGAGACTTCAACAAGTCCATCCAACGATCCATCCACCATGAAACTCCCCTTCACCTTCCCCATTCGCTGGCTCTTCTGCTGTCACGTCAACGTCGAGCCACCGAACAGCACTGAACCCCTCGCAGCAGAGCAACACGACGATGAAGTCATCGAGCTACAAAACATCGTCTATCAGACACGCTTCACTCGCCGCCATCCAATCTACGCAGCCCAAGCTGAGAAAGTTGCCACGGAATGGGCGAGATCGAAGAATTCGTTGGGGAAGGGAAGGCTCGTGGACGAGCATCCGCCTCAGATTCCACCGATGATGCCGTTACTTGTAGGCGGACTCGCAAGCGGGAGTGAGAGGACCAGTACGGAAGCTGTTGTTGGCGAGGATCGTGGTGAGCTCTTTGTAACGGTAATTGATTGACAGAAGAGTTGACAAGATACTAGCAATGCTCGAGACGCCGAACTATGCAATGAACAGCAAGAAGAGCACCCAAGGCAATCCTTCTGGAGCATGACCGGTGATTTCGCTCGTTGCTAATCGAGATACAGAAATGATCGCCGACCATGACGACGTGTTTGGGATCAAGAAGAGCGAAGGAGAGATTTCCAAGGCCAAGACCACGTCCGGGAGCAGAAGCTGCCCTGCAGAAGGAATTATATGCCAACAGCTGCTTGATTATGACATGAGACAGTCGGGTCGTGCATGAGCATTGTCGAAGAGCGCTAGACGGCGCTGAGCAGGCTCGCTCACCGTGCTTGGAACGAGAGAGTACGGTGCAGGGCACGCGGCGACTGCTCGGCCGAGATGATGGCCAGGGTGGCGGACTTGCCACGTTGAGGGATAGTCATACTACCGTTCGGGTCGTCTTCGCAGCCTGGGGGTAGCCTCGCACTTCAAGCGAACTTGTCGTGCTTTCCCTTGACCTTGACATCAAGCATAGCCTCATGAAAATTGCCCTCCTTCCTCGCCCTCTTCAGCTTCTTCACCTCATCATCTTCCAGCCTTCTACCTACCTCGTCTTCCAGCTCCTTCCGACTGATCTTTGCCCTGACCTTCTCAGCCTTCTCAACCTTCAGCTTCGGCTTGAAACGTGCCTGCATCCGCATTCGTATCACTGAGCACTCGGGCAGATCCTCCCCTTCAACCGCCTCCACATCGCCTCTCACGCCAGGCTTCTCCCCCTCCCCATCAACCCCAACATACTTCCCTCTAGCAGTCTTCAACCTGAATACCCCACTCTCATTCGCCTCACAAGTCCACGTCTCCTCCGGACTGATAGCCTCCCTCTCTACCCTCAAGATGCCCACCTTGTCACACCCCAGATACCTCCCATTGCAGCCCTTGAACACCACGTCCCCGTCACTACCCACGACCCTCGTAGCCACAAACACCTGCCTCACATCGTGCGGCTCTGCGCTGGCAGGATTGCCTTCCACGAGATTCTCAAGTTTGGACGCGAAGACTGCGCCGAGCTGGTCGCAGGCTAGAGCATGGGGAGGTGAGGTTGGGAGGACTAGAAGGATGGGACCGGAGAGGTCGGTGAAGGTGTCAGCGGAGACCCAGGTATCATCCTCTGGTGCTTCTGCAGGAGGTTCGTTGGGGCGGGTCAGGGACGTGACGGTCGTTCCATCGTCTGCGCTGGGCTCGTCGGGCCGCTTGCGCTTTTTCGAGGGCTTCTTGTCGCCTTTGAAGGTCAAGGCGTTCGGCATGTCTGCAGAAATTGGTCGCAAGTGGAATGTGAGGTGGACTGACGTCGAGCGTTACCTATTCGGGATGAAGTAACTGGCAGGGTGAAACATAAAAGTGGATACGGTACAAACGATCGTCGAGGAGGAAGACACAAGCGCGAGTTTATGAGTTCATGCTTGATTACTAGGGTATCTACGTTCTCATCTCACCGTCTCTATTTCATGACTTGGGCACCCAGAGTCCCGGGCTGCCCTCACATGGTGGCGCCGAAAACTTAGTCTCCACATAGATCTTCTGAATCCCATCCTCCTTCTTGTCGAAAGCGTAGTAGACTTTGGCCATATCCTCCATCTTGACGCGGTGCGTGACCATCTTCAGCGGGTCGATCTCACCACTTTGGATTTTCTTGAGCAGATCGTGCCAGTAGAGGTGAACGGGTGCTTGACCGTTGCCGATCAAGCGGATACCGCGCTCCATGAGGGAACCTTGACCGTTGCGTTAGCTGGCGCTGATGATAAGAGGGTCACCGAAATCGACTTACCAATGTTGAAGTGGTTGGTGTAGCCCACGTACACGCCAGTGATACCGCACCGACCGTAGTTCCTAACAGACTCGATCATCTCGTTCACAAGCTCGCTGGTGTCCGTCTCAAGACCCATAGCGATTTCCATCTTGTGTGCGTAGCTCTTCGCGTACTCGCCAGCAGCGCATTCAAGAGCGACGTCCGGTCCAAGCCCATCAGTCATCTCCTTGAGCTTGTTGACCACACCCTTCGTGTTGCTGAGCTTTGAGAAATCGACAAGCTCGACCTTGGGGTACTTCGACTTGACGAAGTCCAACCGCCAGTTCTCGTCGATCATAATGACACGGCTTGCGCCGTTGATGAAGGAGAAGTCAGCGCACATCTGGCCGATGGGTCCAGCGCCCCAGATGGCCACAATATCGCCCTTCTTCACACCAGTGTCGACCACGCAGTTCCAGCTCGTCGAGATGACATCGGAGAGGAAGAGACCCTTCTCATCTGGCACATCCTCGGGGAGCTTGAGCAGGTTCACATCGCCAAGCGGCACGCGAACGTACTCAGCCTGTCCACCAGCGAAGCCGCCAGTGAAATGCGAGTACTCGAACATGCCTGCAGTGTTACCACCATACATGGCGTGCTCGGTCTTGTTCGAGTTTGTCTTCAAGCACTGCGAAGAGAGCTTCTGGTCGCAGAAATGACATGCTCCGCAAGCGATCTGGAAGCTAGCGACCACTCTGTCGCCCTTGCTCAAACCCTTGACTGCTGAACCCATCTCATCTACAACACCGCAGAACTCGTGACCGAGGATGTCGCCCTTGGACATCTGGATGACACTGCCGTGGAGAAGATGGAGGTCGCTGCCGCAGACCGTGCTGCCGGTGACCTTAAGGATGACATCGCGGTCCTCGATGACCTTAGGCTTGGGGACCTCAACTGATGGTCCGTTAGTATGAATCTGTCGCTCATCATCTAGGCAGTGTGTACGCACCGACTTCCACGACATTCTTTCCCTGCCAGACCAATGCCTGCATCGTGACGTTTGGGTCGCCATACTTCGCGCGGTCGTTCGCTGGGTTCGTGACATCCTGCGCAGTGATCGCATTGTCATTGTGGCCAACGGCTTGCTCCACCTTGTACGCTGCTTGTGAGAGAGACATATTGAGTGGTGTTCTGAAGACTTTGATGAAGGATGGAGAGTGGCAAAAGAAATGGTGGTGCGAGAGGGGATGGGAGAGATTCTACTTAACATTTCTACTGCCGATTCATCCTCGCTTGTCACAGCCATGTCATACCACTCTACGCGACCTCGTACCTCATGAGACGCGGCAGCAAAAGTTCCCCACCAGAGATGTTGCTGAGTACGTCATGATGAGGAAGGTGATCGCCTTCGGCATTTCGATCTCTTGCAGCGGCGTGATGGCCGACGCTCGTGGTCACTAGATAGATTGCAAGGCCCTTGCGTTGTGGAATACGGCACCTGCGATACTCGGTAGTTGGTGTGGAGAGGAAGATGAAGAGCAAGACATGACGATGCAGAGAGTTTTGTACCTGCTCCACACAGATGTGTGCGGCTCGAGCTTATGTGCGCCACGATCTAGAAACGCACGTTGCCAAGGTTCAGCCTTATACAGTCGGTTGTAGGTAAAAAGCATTTCTCACAACGGCGCGGTACCATATGACCTGTCATAGGTTGCAGTAGGTTAATAATAGCCGCAGACAGTGCGATTGGAGAGAGCAAGTTTGGAACGTCCCCGAGGGTCGCAGCTTGACACTCTCGCACGGTTGAATCTATCATTCCTGTTCTTTCTATCAATGTTCTGTGCGGAAGATCCTTGCTCGCATAGATCGATGATTTGGGTATTCTACATGCATCCTTCAATCCACCACAACGCCATGCTAAAAATTAAGATTCATTCGCTCCCGCGCCCACAGCTGACCATCCTCGTGCGAGCCCACGTTTCGAACCTGACCCATCCGCTCCTTGCGGGCTTCAGCTGGTACGGTCGCTGCGCTACGGGCTTCTCCGATGTACCGGCTGATCTGCCCTGTATCGGTAACGCAGCCTCATTAGACTCCCTATAGCCATGATACGGCCTCGCATCGACATTGTCGCTCGTACTGGGTCGCTTACTATCCTTCCTGCCCCTCGGCTTCGCTTCCCTAGCTGCAACAAGTCGCACAGGTCTCGCTTTCTCCGACGATTCAGATCTTCGTGCCTGCCTGGCCTGCTTTCGAGTCTGGTCCTCCGCAGCCTTTCGATCCTTGTCCGCCTCCTTCTCCTCGAACTTCTTCCTTGCTTCCCGAATTCGCTCGTCTCGAGTTTGCGGATCGAGGTCCGACTTCCTAGACACAAATGACATGCCCATGTCGAAGCTTGGTCGTGTCGAAGGAGACGCTTGCTCAAATGACCGTTCTGCATCGCGACGAGACCAGGCGAGCTTAGAGCCAGACGACTTGTTCGACCTTATCGACAAGTTCGTTTGTGACGCGTTAGTGATCTTGGGTACGAGACCGAGGTCAGACGCTGTATGTGTCTGCGAGAGCGGCGTGGGTGGGATCTGCGGTGTAGAGCTGACAGACATGCTACGTCTTGTCCGAAAGCCGGAGCCAAGTCTGAAGTCATCGTCCACGATATCGCTGCTCTCAATGACTTCCTCATCGTTCAATGAAGATCGGCCAGTGGGAGGCGTGTATGGTCGAGGCGTCTGCCTCATGGGATGCACAAAGGGCTGTGTAGGCCGGTAGGATCCGGAGCCATTCGACACTTGCGAGCCACCACTGATGGTTCTCGAATGCGACGCCGTTCGTCTGCCTGAGCGCGAGAAGCTTACGTCCGCAGCGCGTGGGCTGTAGTCCTGTATGCCCAGCCCAGCCAACTTCTCGTTCTCCACCGTTGACCTCGAGAGATCCAGCTTTCCTTGGTCTTCCTTTCCAGCAGAGATCTTCCGCAAGTAAGGCTTGATCTTCGGCGTCGTGCCAAGTGTTGGTGTTGCTGTGCCACTCTGCAGAGGACTATCATAGAATGACGACGTGACGCTGTCGCCATACCCACGAAGTGCCGACGGTGGGTTCGGAAGTGTCGTACTGGCATCAGAGCCACTGCGTTTATGTAGTTTCGCATGTTGACGCTTAGTTGCTTGCGGGGCATTGCGATGTCCCGCATCGTATGAAGCCATGTTTGTTGCTCGTCACCTTGTTCCAGCCGTCATCATGTCAACTCTTCAAGGACATTGATCGAGTGCATGTTAGCAAATCGTGTCAGACACTACGCCGCTGAACCAGCAGGGCGAAGTCACAGAATTCTAAAGCGCTGAAGCAGATTGGGGCTGTGATGTTGAAGGATGGCTGCAGTGCGGCGCGGATGTTGGCATGTGGATGTGGATCCCTGTTCTGCATGGCTCCAGACCCTAGGTTACATGCGACAACATGTGCCTTTATGTGCCGCAACGCGGCCGTGATGACGACTTCGTACTATTGCGAGTTCGCCAATCTCCCAAGATCTTGGTTGATGTGGGATCTAGGCCAAGCCACCGATGAGCGGTGATTTGTGGGGAGTGGTCTGTGTCTGTGGAGGGGTTGATTGGGATGATTAATTGATGGGATTCAACATGGTGTTCTGACTTCTCGACTGCCGCACGGCACGATGACCTGCAGGCGAGGGAGACACATGTCGGATATCCGTGGCCTTCCGGACAGTAAATTTGTGGACCACAGCTGGTGTTAGAGCTGAACTCAGAGTCCAGACACGGATGTAACGGTTGCTGGACCGGCGCGACATGTCTCCACCTCCACTTCGACATGCGGGTGGATCTCCACTTCCACAGTGCAGGGAGCGTGAGCCGGCGCATCCGACTATACAATGGAAGACGTGAACTGGACCGGATCATCTGCAGTGCGATTCAATCACCTACATGAGATGTTTGAGCTGTTCCGCTGGCAGGCTGATGTCGGCACAGTATGCTGGCGCGGAGTGAGGCCAATTGGATATCGAATAAGTCACCACCCTGTTGTACGGATCGTAAGGTACGAGTCTATGAGTGAGCGGTGATACGATTCTACATGCCCAGATGTCACTCATATTTACACTTCAGCTGCATTGCCAGCAGCCTGTGCACCCTCCCTATCCTTCCTCCTCTTCTTGAAGATACTTCCACCAGTCCAAACAGCAGTCGGCACCACGGTTACTAGACTTACAACGCCCAAAATCAAGGTCGCCAATGGCCAACCACTGGCAATAACCACCAGACCTGCCAACAATGGTCCAACCAGGCACCCTCCTGCCCATGCCATGTTGAACAGACTGTACGCCTGCGCAAATGCGCCATTCTTCCCAAAGTACCCTGGAGGATGCCTCGCCTCCTTTGCAACTACCGCATAGGTGATCTCAGCCATCATTGGTGTCAGCGCCAAAGTCAATGCAAATCCAATCAATGCCAACAGAGCGCAAAGCAACACCTTCTGACCCATGCTGTTGTGTCCGACTAGTCTCAACAGTATCAAGAACGGACAACACAACAAGAAGCCAGCCACAGCATACCATCTCGGACCATGCTTATCACTTAGAGCACCCACAACGGGGCCGATGAAAGTGGGAACGCAAATAGGCAGGAAAATCAGACCTGCCCCTATCGAGTTCCAGCCAAAGGTGTTCTTGACGAAAAGTGGAAGGGTCGCATCGAAAGAAGTCAATAGGGATGCTTGGATGAAGCAGGCCCACAGTGCAGAGACCAGTCGACGAGACGCGAGCAATCTGATGACTGGAGGTAGGCGGTTGTACCATTTCGATTGATCGGGTGGTCCCCACACCTCTGCTTCTGCGGCAGGTACGGGAACAGCGTCGTGGTCCGACTTGGGCACAGTGGTGTTGTCAGGCTTTGCGGTCGAGGACGAGAGATCCCCGTCCATCTCAATAGTCGCCACAGACTGCCGATTGTCCGCCGTCGGCGCCACCTGTCGCGCCTTCTCACCCTTCGGCGCATACTCCGGAATCCACTGCACAGCAATCTTGCGTTCGACCATGATCAGTCGGAGCAAGATGTCCAGCACAATTAGCCCGAAGCACATCGCGAATACTGCATAGTATCCAGCCTTCTCGAATACAACGCCTGCCAACAAGGGTGACAACAGGATCGCCAAGCTCATGCTTAGTCCGACATAGCCCATGACTTGGCCGATCTCATCGCCACCCACTGTGTCAGCAAGCAGAGCCAGGCCAACGACCCAGACAACTGCAGCAGACATGCCCTGTAGTGCTCGGCCAGCAGCCAGCACTCCGATCGAGTTGCCGACACATAGCATGACCGTGCTCGCAGCCAGAGCTAGCAGACCAACCAGTAATGGTAGTCGCCTCGAGGACGAGCGATCGGCCAGCCATCCGCAAAATGGTGCGGTGACCAGGAGTGCAGCTCCGTATATGGCCAGTAAGATCGAGATCCAGTACTGAACATCATCTGGAGCTATGCCAGCTCGCTCGGTCAGAGCGAACGGGACGACGGGGACGATGATGCCGTAGGCGAAGATGTCCGTGAAGATTGCCGTGCAGACCGTGAGAATGATAAACGTCGTCGACGACCTGACCTTGAGGAGAAGTGGTGGCCGGTCATCCTTGCCTGTGAGCCAGTGGAACATGGTGGCGGTGGAGAGATTAACGAATTGTCGAAACCAGCTTGTCGATATTGTCGTCTCCCAGGATGCATCACCGTGAGGCCGTTACACCAATAACATCCCGTTCAGCAATACGAGCGAGATCTTGATATTCTATATGGAAGGGGGCCATCGCGTCAGTCGCGATAGCGGTGGAGCTCCAGTAGTCATCCCACATATTTCCGTGAGGTCATCATCAATCGCGTGCGGAGTTCGAAAAGAGTACTTTGTCGACGAGATCACCTGTGCTTTTCTCGCTTTCAACTGCCGCATTCAGCAGATCGGAATTCATCGGCCATCTCGCCACGTGCTCGAGCCCCGATCGCCGGCAAGGACTTTAACATCTGCATGACTCGAGTCGACTTCAGCACGCTCGATTACCTGCTCAGGTCGTCAACTCTTCCAGGCCGGTGATGGCGAACTCGAGCTTTCAGTATGTTCGCGACTTTGAGACCTCGGACCCGCTTGCGCCATCGAATTGGATTGTCGTTCGACTCGACGGTCGAGGCTTCTCGAAGCTGACGACGAAGTATTCATTCACAAAGCCAAATGATCTGCGGGGACTGGCATTGCTTAACGCCGCAGCGCTCCAGATCGTTAAGGCGTTTCCAGATGTAGTAATCGCTTATGGACAGAGCGATGAGTACTCCTTTGTCTTGCACGAGAGTACTACGCTGTTCGATCGCCGAGCTGCCAAGCTCGCGACGACGTTTGCAGCGACGTTCACTGCGGAGTACTGCTTGCTCTGGTCTGAGCATTTTCCGGACAAGCCATTGACGAGGCCATGGCCATCATTCGATGGACGGTGTGTGGCCTACCCAAAGCGATACATCTTGAGAGACTATCTTTCGTGGCGCCAAGCGGACTGCCATGTCAACAATCTGTACAATACCACATTCTGGAACCTCGTGCAACAGGGAGGTATGAGTCAGACTGATGCTGAGGAATCGCTGAAAGGCACCCTAAGTGGCGAAAAAAACGAGATTTTGTACTCAAAGTTCAGCATCAACTACAACAATGAGCCGGCAATCTGCAGGAAGGGCACCGTGATGTATCGAGCTTACAAGACTGCGCCAACGAACGGCGCGCAGCTCGCTCAGCTGGACACACGCGGAAGTCTAAGCAAAACGCAGTTGGAGAAAGCGAAGAAGCGGAGCGCGAAAGCTGAGATCAAAGTCGAGAACGTTGATCTGATTGGCGATCCATTCTGGGATGCAAGGCCCTATATCCTGGCTCCTAGTCGTGGCGACAGCGGTGATGAATGAGCGCGCACGCTGTCTAAAATGCAACACCTTCCCGGCCACCGATGGCTGCCGCCTTCAAACGGCAGGGCAGCTTGATCAGCTGTGCCCAGTGATCGGTCGCAACAGGGATCTCCCCGCGCTGCTCACATGAACAGTGACAGTGTCGCAAAGCGACTTGTCTGGACGGCTCGAGACCTGCTCTTCCTCTGCTGGTGCGTTACTTGTGAGCTTTCCATGCTGCATGAACTGGATCTGACGACGTTACAGAGATGATCATGAGAGCGCGTCTCTGCAAGCTTTGCCTGGGAGAATGCAGCAAACGTTATCCGAGTACAGCTCAACCGGTCAAACCAAAAGCAGTCGCCTTATCATTGGATGCACGTGCAAAAATCAGTCCCATAATAATGCCGTAGATACATGCATCGGGTCGATAGGAGTCGTGATGAGCTGCATTGCTCATCTGTCCTCAATTGGCTCTCCATCCGCGTTGGCAATGACAGCATCTTCCGCTTCCTTCTCGTCCTGGGTATGCGAGTCCTCGTTCGCTTCTCCAGTACCGACAGCATCAGCCATGACGGCATCATGCAACACTCGATCCACACTGCTCGCGTCCTCACTCGCCACAACAGGCTGAGGCGACCTCGCTCTTCCCACAGCAGCTTCGAGATCTATGCCAGCGCCAAGCAATCCGGCACCACCGTGCTGTGGTCCCATGTCCTCCATTCCCACTTCCTCCGGGCCCCCAGCATGTGGCGCCTCGCCCTCTTCTCCACTAGCAGTCCCCCCCGTAGCCCCAGCCCTCTGTTGCGCGACCGGCACAACACCCGCCTCTTGCTCCAATCTCAACAGCTCCCCTTGTGTAACGCCGCCTTGCTCTCTCAACATGCCTTCCATCGTCCCTGCGCTGCCTGCTGAAGAGCCGGTACTAGCGTCGCTCTGCTCACTAAGCGTCGGACTGGCTGGTAGACTGTTGCCGGGACTGCTGTTGTGGCCTGCTGAAGAGGAGATGCCGTTGACTACTACACTGACTGTCTCGATGCTGCCAACGCCGTTCGGACCTTGTATACTCTCCATACCCTCACTGTGTAGCTCGCCGTCCCCTCCTTGACTTCCAGCTTGTCCTGCGCCGTTCTGCCGAAGCCATGGAATGGGTGTCAAAAGCGCGCCGCCAAGTGACTCGTCGCTACCTAGTTCCTCTGAGGGCGTGTCGCCGTTCGTGAGGAAGCTGTTCGTGCCGTTCGGATGCGTGGGGAGAGGGAAGTCAGAGAGAGGCGAGGAGACTGAGATGATCCGATCTAAGGCTCGGAGGAAGGGCGATAAGCGAGTGTAATGTTGACGCGG
>KZ111189.1:15687-29597 GCA_002077045.2 Rachicladosporium sp. CCFEE 5018
CCGCGTCAACATTACACTCGCTTATCGCCCTTCCTCCGAGCCTTAGATCGGATCATCTCAGTCTCCTCGCCTCTCTCTGACTTCCCTCTCCCCACGCATCCGAACGGCACGAACAGCTTCCTCACGAACGGCGACACGCCCTCAGAGGAACTAGGTAGCGACGAGTCACTTGGCGGCGCGCTTTTGACACCCATTCCATGGCTTCGGCAGAACGGCGCAGGACAAGCTGGAAGTCAAGGAGGGGACGGCGAGCTACACAGTGAGGGTATGGAGAGTATACAAGGTCCGAACGGCGTTGGCAGCATCGAGACAGTCAGTGTAGTAGTCAACGGCATCTCCTCTTCAGCAGGCCACAACAGCAGTCCCGGCAACAGTCTACCAGCCAGTCCGACGCTTAGTGAGCAGAGCGACGCTAGTACCGGCTCTTCAGCAGGTAGCGCAGGGACGATGGAAGGCATGTTGAGAGAGCAAGGCGGCGTTACACAAGGGGAGCTGTTGAGATTGGAGCAAGAGGCGGGTGTCGTGCCGGTCGCGCAACAGAGGGCTGGGGCTACGGGGGGGACTGCTAGTGGAGAAGAGGGCGAGGCGCCACATGCTAGGGGCCCGGAGGAAGTGGGAATGGAGGACATGGGACCACAGCACGGTGGTGCCGGATTGCTTGGCGCTGGCATAGATCTCGAAGCTGCTGTGGGAAGAGCGAGGTCGCCTCAGCCTGTTGTGGCGAGTGAGGACGTGAGCAGTGTGGATCGAGTGTTGCATGATGCTGTCATGGCTGATGCTGTCGGTACTGGAGAAGTGAACGAGGACTCGCATACCCAGGACGAGAAGGAAGCGGAAGATGCTGTCATTGCCAACGCGGATGGAGAGCCAATTGAGGACAAATGAGCAATGCAGCTCATCACGACTCCTATCGACCCGATGCATGTATCTACGGCATTATTATGGGATTGATTTTTGCACGTGCATCCGATGATAAGGCGACTGCTTTTGATTTGACCGGTTGAGCTGTACCCGAGTAACGTTTGCTGCGTTCTCTCAGGCAAAGCTTGCAGAGACGCGCTCTCATGATCATCTCTGTAACGTTGTCAGATCCAGTTTATGCAGCATGGAGAGCTCACAAGTAACGCACCAGCAGAGGAAGAGCAGGTCTCGAGCCGTCCGGACAAGTCGCTTTGCGACACTGTCACTGTTCATGTGAGCAGCGCGGGGAGATCCCTGTTGCGACCGATCGCTGGGCACAGCTGATCAAGCTGCCCTGCCGTTTGAAGGCGCCAGCCATCGGTGGCCGGGAAGGTATTGCAGTTTAGACAGCGTGCGCGCTCACTCATCGCCGCTGTCGCCACGACTAGAAGCCAGGATATAGGGCCTTGCATCCCAGAATGGATCGCCAATCAGATCAACGTTCTCGACTTTGATCTCAGCTTTCGCGCTCCGCTTCTTCGCTTTCTCCAACTGCGTTTTGCTCAGACTTCCGCGTGTGTCCAGCTGAGCGAGCTGCGCGCCGTTCGTTGGCGCAGTCTTGTAAGCTCGATACATCACGGTGCCCTTCCTGCAGATTGCCGGCTCATTGTTGTAGTTGATGCTGAACTTTGAGTACAAAATCTCGTTTTTTTCGCCACTTAGGGTGCCTTTCAGCGATTCCTCAGCATCAGTCTGACTCATACCTCCCTGTTGCACGAGATTCCAGAATGTGGTATTGTACAGATTGTTGACATGGCAGTCCGCTTGGCGCCACGAAAGATAGTCTCTCAAGATGTTTCGCTTTGGGTAGGCCACACACCGTCCATCGAATGATGGCCATGGCCTCGTCAAAGGCTGGTCCGGCAAATGCTCAGACCAGAGCAAGCAGTACTCCGCAGTGAACGTCGCTGCAAACGTCGTCGCGAGCTTGGCAGCTCGGCGATCGAACAGCGTAGTACTCTCGTGCAAGACAAAGGAGTACTCATCGCTCTGTCCATAAGCGATTACTACATCTGGAAACGCCTTAACGACCTGGAGCGCTGCGGCGTTAAGCAATGCCAGTCCCCGCAGATCATTTGGCTTTGTGAACGAATACTTTGTCGTCAGCTTCGAGAAGCCTCGACCGTCGAGTCGAATGACAATCCAATTCGATGGCGCAAGCGGGTCCGAGGTCTCAAAGTCGCGGACATACTGAAAGCTCGAATTCGCCATCGCCGGCCTGAAAGAGTTGACGATCTGAGCAGGTAGTCGAGCGTGCTGAAGTCGACTCGAGTCATGCAGCTGTCAAGTCCTTGCCGGCGATCGGGGCTCGAGCACGTGGCGAGATGGCAGATGAATTCCGATCTGCTGAATGCGGCAGTTGAAAGCGAGAAAAGCACAGGAAATCGGGTGATCTCGTCGACAAAGTCCTCTTTTCGAACTCCGCACGCGAGTGATGATGACCTCACGGATATGTGTGGGATGACTACTGGGGCTCCACCGCTATCGCGACCGACGCGATGGCCCTCTTCCATATAGAATATCAAGATCTCGCTCGTGTTGCTGAACGGGATGTTATTGGTGTAACCGCCTCACGGTGATGCATCCTGGGAGACGATAACATCGACAAGCTGGTTTCGACAATTCGTTGATCTCCTCACCGCCACCATGTTCCACTGGCTCACAGGCAAAGATGATCGACCGCCTCTCCTTCTCAAGGTCAGGTCCTCGACGACTTTTATTATACTTACGGTCTGCACGGCGATCTTCACGGACATCTTCGCCTATGGCATCATCGTGCCCGTTGTGCCTTTCGCCCTGACCGAGCGAGCTGGCATAGCTCCAGATGATGTCCAGTACTGGATCTCAATCTTGCTGGCTATATACGGAGCTGCTCTCCTGGTGACTGCACCGTTCTGCGGATGGCTGGCCGATCGTTCATCAAGCCGGCGGCTCCCGTTACTTGTTGGTCTACTCGCTCTGGCTGCCAGCACGGTCATGCTATGCGTCGGCAACTCGATCGGAGTGCTGGCTGCTGGCCGAGCGCTACAAGGCATGTCTGCTGCAGTCGTCTGGGTCGTTGGCCTGGCTCTGCTTGCTGACACAGTGGGTGGCGATGAGATCGGCCAAGTCATGGGCTATGTCGGACTAAGCATGAGCTTGGCGATCCTGTTGTCACCCTTGTTGGCAGGCGTTGTATTCGAGAAGGCAGGATACTATGCGGTATTTGCGATGTGCTTCGGCCTGATTGTGCTGGACATCTTGCTCCGACTGATCATGGTGGAACGAAAAATTGCCGTCCAGTGGATTCCCGAGTATGCGCCTAAGGGCGAGAAGGCTCGACAGGTGGCGCCGCCGGCGGATAACCGGCGGTCTGTAGCGACTATTGAGATGGACGGGGATCTCTCGCCGTCGACCGCAAAGCCTGACGACACTACACTATGCAAGTCGGACCATGACACTGTGCCAACTCCTGCCGCAGAACCAGAAGTCTGGGGCCCGCCCGACCAGTCAAAGTGGTACAATCGCCTTCCTCCAGTCATACGATTGCTGTCTTCTCGCCGTCTGGTCTCTGCACTATGGGCATGCTTCATACAAGCGTCCCTCTTGACTTCTTTCGATGCAACCCTTCCGCTCTTCGTCAAGAACACCTTTGGCTGGAATTCGATCGGTGCTGGTCTGATATTCCTACCAATCTGTGTCCCTACCTTCATCGGCCCTGTTGTAGGCGCTCTTAGCGATAAGCACGGTCCGAGATGGTATGCGGTGGCAGGCTTTCTACTATCTTGTCCGTTCTTGATTCTGCTGCGATTGGTAGGGCACAACAGCATGGGTCAGAAGGTATTGCTTTGCGCTCTGTTGGCGTTGATTGGATTTGCTTTGACTTTGGCGCTGACACCAATGATGGCTGAGATCACCTATGCGGTAGTTGCAAAGGAGGCGAGGCATCCTCCAGGGTACTTTGGGAAGAATGGCGCATTTGCGCAGGCGTACAGTCTGTTCAACATGGCATGGGCAGGAGGCTGTCTGGTTGGACCGTTGTTGGCTGGACTTGTAGTCAACGCCAGTGGTTGGCCTCTGGCGACTCTGATTCTAGGCGTTGTGAGTCTGGTAACGGTGGTGCCAACTGCAGTCTGGACTGGTGGAAGTATCTTCAAGAAGAGGAGGAAGGACAGGGAGGTTACACAGGCTGCTGGTAATGCAGCTGGAGTGTAGATATGAGTGACATCTGGGCGTATAGAATTGTATCACTGCTCACTCATGGACTCCTACCTTGCGATTCGTACAAATTCAAGACGACTTGTATGATCTCCAGTCGGCCTTGCGCCGCGCCAGCATATTGATAGCATCAGATATCAGCCTGTCAGCGGAACAGTTCGAACATCCCATGTAGGTAGTTGACTAGAATGGCAGATGATCGGGTCCAGCTCATGTCTGCCATTCGAGGAGTCGGATGCGCCGGCTCACGCTCCCTCCACTGTGGAAGTGGAGATCCACCCAACGTCGATGTGGAGGTGGAGACATGTCGCGCAGCTCCAGCAACCGTTACATCCGTGTCTGGACTCTGAGCTCAGCTACTAACACCAGCTGTGGTCCACAAATTTGCTGTCCGGAGGGCCACGGATATCCGACATGTGTCTCCCTCACCTGCAGGTCATCGTGTCGTGCGGCAGTCGAGAAGTCAGAACACCATGTTGAATCCCATCTTCATCCCCATCACCCTCTCCACAGACACAGACCACTCCCCACAGTGATCATCGTTCATCGGCGGCTTGGCCTAAACTCCACGCCAACCAAGATCTTGGGAGATTGGCGAACTCGCAATACGAAGTCGTCATCACGTCCGCGTTGCGGCACATAAAGGCACATGTTACTGCATGTAACCTAGGGCCTGGAGCCATGCAGAACAGGGATCCACATCCACATGCCAACATCCGCGCCGCACTGCAGCCATCCTTCAACATCACAGCCCCAATCTGCTTCAACGCTTTGGAATTCTGTGACCTCGCCCTGCTGGTTCAGCGGCGTAGTGTCTGACACGTTTTGCTAACCTGCACTCGATCAATGTCCTTGAAGAGTTGACATGATGACGGCTGGAACCAGGTAACGAGCAACGAACATGGCTTCATACGATGCGGGACATCGCAATGCCCCGCAAGCAACTAAGCGTCAACATGCGAAACTACATAAACGCAGTGGCTCTGATGCCAGTACGACACTTCCGAACCCACCGTCGGCACTTCGTGGGTATGGCGACAGCGTCACGCCGGCATTCTATGATAGTCCTCTGCAGAGTGGCACAGCAACACCAACACTTGGCACGACGCCGAAGATCAAGCCTTACTTGCGGAAGATCTCTGCTGGAAAGGAAGACCAAGGAAAGCTGGATCTCTCGAGGTCAACGGCGGAGAACGAGAAGTTGGCTGGGCTAGGCATACAGGACTACAGCCCGCGTGCTGCGGACGTAAGCTTCTCGCGCTCAGGCAGACGAACGGCGTCGCATTCGAGGACCATCAGTGGTTGCTCGCAAGTGTCGAATGGCTCCGGATCCTACCGGCCTACACAGCCCTTTGTGCATCCCATGAGGCAGACGCCTCGACCATACACGCCTCCCACTGGCCGATCTTCATTGAACGATGAGGAAGTCATTGAGAGCAGCGATATCGTGGACGATGACTTCAGACTTGGCTCTGGCTTTCGGACAAGACGTAGCATGTCTGTCAGCTCTACCCCGCAGATCCCACCCACGCCGCTCTCGCAGACACATACAGCGTCTGACCTTGGTCTCGTACCCAAGACCACAAATGCTTCGCAGACCAATCTTTCGATAAGGTCGAACAAATCGTCTGGATCGAAGCTAGCCTGGACCCGCCGCGACGCAGAACGATCCTTCGATCAGGCGTCCCCATCGACTCGACCGAGCTTTGACATGGGCATGTCATTCGTGTCTCGGAAGTCAGATCTCGACCCACAGACTCGAGACGAGCGAATACGAGAGGCAAGGAAGAAGTTCGAGGAGAAGGAGGCGGACAAGGATCGTCGGGCTGCGGAGTATCAGACCCGAAAGCAAGCCCGTCAGGCTCGACGATCCGAATCTTCGGAAAAGGCGAGACCTGTTCGACTTGTCGCAGCTAGGGATGCGAAGAAGAGGAGCAGGAAAGACAGCAAACGGCCGAGTACAAGTGAGAACGTCGATGCGAGACCCTACGATGGGTATAGGGAGTCGAATGAGGCTTCTTTGCCGACACAGGGTAGAACAGCAGGTGCTTCGGAGAAGTTTGTTCCACAGAGACCATATCAGCCGAAGCCTGCGAAGGGCGGGTGGGTCAGGTTTGAGACGTGGGCTCGCATTAGGATGCTTAGCTGTGGGCGCGGGAGTGAATGAATCTTTGTGTTTAAGCGTGGCGTTGTGGTGATCATTGGATTGAAGGATGCATGCAGAATACCCAGATCATCGATCTATGTGAGCACGGATCTTTCGCACATAACATTGATAGAAAGAACAGGAAAGATAGATTCATCCGTGCCAGAGTGTCAAGCTGCAACCCTCGGGGTCGTTCCAAACCAGCTCTCTCCAATCGCACTTTCCGCAGTTACTGCTAACGCAGTGCATCCCACAACAGACTATATGGCACCCCGTCGCTGTGAGACACGCTCTTTAAAGCTGCATACAACCAACTGTATAAGGCTGAATCTTGGCAACGTGCGTTTCGAGATCGTGGCGCACATAAGCTCGAGCCGCACAGATCTGTGTGGAGCAGGTACAGAACTCTCTACGTCGTCATGTCTTGCTCTTCCTCTTCCTCTCGACATCAACTACCGAGGATCTCAGGTGCCGTATGCCACACCGCAAGGGCCTTGCAATCTATCTAATGACCACGAGCGTCGGCCATCACGCCGCTGCAAGAGATCGAAATGCCGAAGGCGATCACCTTCCTCATCATGACGTACTCAGCAACATCTCTGGTGGGGAACTTTTGCCGCCGCGTCTCATGAGGTATGAGGTCGCGTAGAGTGGTATGACATGGCCGTGGCAAGCGAGGAAGAATCGGCAATAGAGATCGCAACGTAAAGCTCTTTTATTTCCTCTTCAAATATCGTGTCCTTCGTCACCCTCCATCTCTCCATCTCTCACCAAACTCTCCAGAACAGCACCCAAGATGTCCCTCTCACAAGCAGCATACAAGGTAGAGCAGGCCGTTGGCCACAACGACAATGCGATTACCGCGCAGGATGTCACAAACCCTGCAAACGACCGTGAGAAGTATGGAGACCCAAGTGTCACGATGCAGGCATTGGTCTGGCAGGGAAAGAATGTCGTGGAAGTTGGTGCGTACACAATGCCCGGAGGATCATGAGCAGCAGACCCATACTGACGGACCATCAGTTGAGGTACCCAAGCCCAAGGTGATCGAGGACCGCGATGTCATCCTCAAAGTCACTGGTAGCACAGTCTGCGGCAGCGATCTCCATCTTCTCCATGGCAGCGTCATTCAGATGTCCAAGGGCGACATTCTCGGCCACGAGTTCTGCGGTGTCGTACACGAGATGGGCCCAGCAGTCAAGGGCCTCAGCAAGGGTGACAGAGTGGTCGCTAGCTTCCAAATCGCTTGCGGAGCGTGCCACTTCTGCGACCAGAAGCTCTCTTCACAGTGCTTGAAGACGAACTCGAACAAGACTGAGCACGCCATGTACGGTGGCAACACGGCTGGCATGTTCGGGTACTCGCATTTCACTGGCGGCTTCGCTGGTGGACAGGCTGAGTACGTTCGCGTGCCGCTTGGCGATGTGAACCTGCTTAAGCTGCCCGAGGATGTGCCAGACGAGAAGGGTCTCTTCCTCTCTGATGTCATCTCGACAAGCTGGAACTGCGTGGTCGACACTGGCGTGAAGAAGGGCGACATCGTGGCCATCTGGGGCGCTGGACCTATCGGTCAGATGTGCGCTGACTTCTCCTTCATCAACGGAGCAAGTCGTGTCATCATGATCGACGAGAACTGGCGACTAGACTTTGTGAAGTCGAAGTACCCCAAGGTCGAGCTTGTCGATTTCTCGAAGCTCAGCAACACGAAGGGTGTGGTCAACAAGCTCAAGGAGATGACAGATGGGCTTGGACCGGACGTCGCTCTTGAATGCGCTGCTGGCGAGTACGCGAAGAGCTACGCACACAAGATGGAAATCGCTATGGGTCTTGAGACGGACACCAGCGAGCTTGTGAACGAGATGATCGAGTCTGTTAAGAACTACGGTCGGTGCGGTATCACTGGCGTGTACGTGGGCTACACCAACCACTTCAACATCGGTAAGTCGATTTCGGTGACCGTCTTATCATCAGCGCCAGCTAACGCAACGTTCAAGGTTCCCTCATGGAGCGCGGTATCCGCTTGATCGGCAACGGTCAAGCACCCGTTCACCTCTACTGGCACGATTTGCTCAAGAAAATCCAAAGCGGTGAGATCGACCCGCTGAAGATGGTCACGCACCGCGTCAAGATGGAGGATATGGCCAAAGTCTACTACGCTTTCGATAAGAAGGAGGATGGGATTCAGAAGATCTATGTGGAGACTAAGTTTTCGGCGCCACCATGTGAGGGCAGCCCGGGACTCTGGGTGCCCAAGTCATGAGATAGAGACGGTGAGATGAGAACGTAGATACCCTAGTAATCAAGCATGAACTCTTGAATTCGCGCTTGTGTCTTCCTATTCGACGATCGTTTGCACTTGTGTCTCTTTTCATGCTTCACCCTGCCAGTTACTTCATCCCGAATAGGTAACGCTCGACGTCAGTCCACCTCACATTCCAATTGCGACCAATCTTTGCAGACATGCCGAAAGCCTTGACCTTCAAAGGCGACAAGAAGCCCTCGAAAAAGCGCAAGCGGCCCGATGAGCCCAGCGCAGACGATGGAACGACCGTCACGTCCCTGATCCGCACAAACGAACCTCCTGCAGAAGCACCAGAGGATGATACCTGGGTCTCCGCTGACACCTTCACCGACCTCTCCGGCCCCATCCTCCTAGTCCTCCCAACCTCACCTCCCCATGCTCTAGCCTGCGACCAGCTCGGCGCAGTTTTCGCGTCCAAACTCGAGAATCTCGTGGAAGGCAATCCTGCCAGCGCGGAGCCGCACGATGTGAGGCAGGTGTTTGTGGCTACGAGGGTCGTGGGTAGTGACGGGGACGTGGTGTTCAAGGGCTGCAATGGGAGGTATCTGGGGTGTGACAAGGTGGGTGTCTTGAGGGTAGAGAGGGAGGCTATCAGTCCGGAGGAGACGTGGACTTGTGAGGCGAATGAGAGTGGGGTATTCAGGTTGAAGACTGCTAGGGGGAAGTATGTTGGGGTTGACGGGGAGGGGGAGAAGCCTGGCGTGAGAGGCGATGTGGAGGCGGTTGAAGGGGAGGATCTGCCCGAGAGCACAGTGATACGAATACGGATGCAGGCACGTTTCAAGCCGAAGCTGAAGGTTGAGAAGGCTGAGAAGGTCAGGGCGAAGATCAGTCGGAAGGAGCTGGAAGACGAGGTAGGTAGAAGGCTGGAAGACGATGAGGTGAAGAAGCTGAAGAAGGCGAGGAAGGAGGGCAATTTCCATGAGGCTATGCTTGATGTCAAGGTCAAGGGAAAGCACGACAAGTTCGCTTGAAGTGCGAGGCTACCCCCAGGCCATGAAGACGACCCGAACGGTAGTATGACTATCCTTCAACGTGGCAAGTCAGCCACCCTGGCCATCATCTCGGCCGAGCAGTCGCTGCGTGCCCTTCACAGTACTCTCTCTTTCCAAGCACGATGGGCGAGCCTGCTCAGAGCCGTCTAGCGCTCTTCGACAATGCTCATGCACGACCCGACTGTCTCATTTCATAATCAAGCAGCTGTTGACATATAATCCCTTCCGCAGGGCAGCTCCTGCTCCCGGACGTGGTCTTGGCCTTGGAAATCTCTCCGTCGCTCTTCTTGATCCCAAACACGTCGTCATGGCCAGCGATCATTTCTGTATCTCAATTAGCAACGATCGAGATCACCGGTCATGCTCCAGCAGCATTGCCTTGGGTGCTCTTCTTTCTGTTCATTGCATAGTTCGGCGTCTCGAGCATTGCTAGTATCTTGTCAACTCTTCTGTCAATCAATTACCGGTGCAAAAAGCTCACCGCGATCCTCGCCAACGACAGCTTCCGTACTGGTCCTCTCATTCCCGCTTGCGAGTCCGCCTCCAAGTAACGGCATCATCGGTGGAATCTGAGGCGGATGCTCGTCCACGAGCATTCCCTTCCCCAACGAATTCTTCGATCTCGCCCATTCGGTGGCAACTTTCTCAGCTTGGGCTGCGTAGATTGGATGGTGGCGAGTGAAGCGTGTCTGATAGACGATGTTCCGTAGCTCGATGACTTCATCGTCGTGTTGCTCTGCTGCGAGGGGTTCAGTGCTGTTCGGTGGCTCGACGTTGACGTGACAGCAGAAGAGCCAGCGAAGGGGGATGGTGAAGGGAAGTTTCATGGTGGATGAATCGTTGGATGGACTTGTTGAAGTCTCGCGTGGCTACGAGGTACTTTGAGCGTAGGTGGAGGATGAGAGTGAGGTGAAGTGGGTGGCGAGAACAGAGGTAAATCTGTGTTTCATGCGAGAGATTGCGAATGGAAGGAACGATGGGCTCGAGTGCGCTCCTGCCGTATCGGACAAGTCCAACACGTGCAGCATGTAAGAATCGTTCGTGGCAACGAAACTTCTGTCTCACTTTCGCGATAGCGCTACAGGCATCACGTCTCACCGTGACAAGTGTGTCTCTCTGCTGATCCGGTATGGTGGTATTAGGAAGCTACCAGCCCTTCATTCCTCTCCAAGACCTCATCGTTCATCTCCACCATGGCTCCCGAAGCCTGCCCTGCGAGCGCGCATGTACCGTCTGACGATACCACTCGTCTGGCACAGCAACTGACCGGTCTTCGCCGTGCGTTATCGCAATACGCCAACAGCCTCCATGTTTGCGACGTCGGACCCTGTACCACCAGACATCGGCATGAGAACGAAGCGAGGATTGCATATCGAGCAATCAAGTCTCTTCTCGCGACGCTACGTCGGGCTATCGCGCTGCGTGAGACTGTTGAGGCGAATGACTATTTGAGGGCTCTCGAAGCTCCGGTCGATACCACGTCGGGGGCGTCGTCGACTTCGGATGAAGACCCTCCACGACGTTATATGTACAGATCAGATCTCGGCTTCGATGATGAGCTAGATCCCGCACCAGAGACTGCCGAGGAAGACGATGAAGACGATGATATCCGCCAGTGGGGAGATTTCTGTGCGCTACTGAGATCGCTGGCAAGCAGCTTAGATTGCTACGCCCATACGCTCGACTACATCAGTAGCAAGCTTTCACAAACATTAGGAGCACTCACCCATGCCGCGGTGCAGGATATGGAAGAACATCTCTGGGATATGCATTACGACTTTCGGATGTTGTATACCGGGCTTGGGCAGCTACTCTGAGACTACACAGATCGTGCTGTATCTTAGAGGTGTCCGTCTGTCGCACTGTGTTGTGGCCATCGAACAACGAGAGCGAGTCGGTGGTGAGGTAGTTCAGAGACGAAGCCCCGCTTGTTGAGTCTAGCGTGGAGTAGACAAGGAGGCCAAATAAGAACTGAACGAGAATGTGCCAGCAGCATCCATCGAGGATCGCGGAAGATGTCAGGCGAATGTAGAAGTAGCCTCGTTATCGATCGCACAGTGTTTCAAGTCAATGTTTGATGGCGTTGCCAATGCTTGACATCCCGCTCATGTCGGCGAAACATAAGTCTCCGCCCGTACCATCTGATGATCTCACGCTGCCACTGCATCGACCGCTCAGCTCCCAAGCATGGAAATGGTCTGCGAGAGAAGCTCACTGCAACAGCTCTTGACTACCCTCTGCGAAAGCGTGCTTATCTGCAACAAGAACATCGAATTGTGCACTTCTGAGCCCTGCAACAACGCTCCCGGGCACCTTGATGATGCCAAAACTGCGCGCAGATTACTCGCCGGCACTATTCGTAAGCTCGACATAGCACTCGCGGAACAGGACTATGGGCCTTATGAGAAGCTGTCGGATGATAGTGGGGGGAGTGACAAGGTACTGGGCGGAAGCGATAACGACCTTCCTTCATGCGGAGTCCCTCGGTGTCGAGTGACGGCTCCGTCGATGATCTAGCTGAGGCGTTGACGGTCGCAGAGATGCTGTGTGAGCAAAAAATTGACGACACGTCGGATCGCAGAGCGAGTGGATCTCCGGAGGTCTCTCCCGATTATGTTGAATTCCAGGATGGAAGCGCTGATGCTGGCTCGCTCTTCCGAATACAGCTATGGTACCGATTACAGTTTTGATACTGATGAACGCATGTACAATGCTTGATCTGAGTACGATGGCCTCTGTGAGGCTCTGATTTGCCTTTCCTTGACCTTATGCGACCTCAGCGTCTCGCTGGAGCAGCTTGAGTGCGAAAGCGAAGGCGTATCGGAGTACATGCTCGTCGAGATGTTTCAAGATCCGCAAGAAGCGCCCTTCAGGATTCGAAGAGAGATTGTGAGAGTCGCCCACGGCATTGAGGTCTTGCTCCAAGGCTTGCTAGATGAGTATGACATGTGGGGACTCTGCGTGGCGGCCCGCGAAGGATGGCCCGTCAAGAAGGGCGGTGACGTCTAGATCTGGACGGTGTTGACCCAAGGGGACTTGTCTGAATCCCTTTGAGCAGGCTGGAATGATTGAAGACATTCGTGGAGGCGCTTGTTGAGTGCACTGCATGTTGCAGTCTTGAAAGAATCTGCTTATCCAAACTTCATTCCCCAACGCCATGCTAAGGTCATGCTCGCCAAACCCCTGAGGATCTATAGCTCAGTCTTCTTTCATCGTATCCTGACCCTCCGCAGCTTCCTCCCCGAAGATGTCCTCCATTTTTCCACCACCCTCTTGGTCCTCGTCCTCTTCGCCGTCCACATCCATTGCTCCGTCCATACCACCCATCTTTGCATCACTCCCCCCGCCGTCTGTAGCAGCAACGCCATTGACCATCGGCGCAGCATCCACATCATCCTCCTCGTCCACCTCCTCATCCCACTCCTCCTTCAATCCCCAACCAATCCCCGTCAAACAATACTTCTCATCCGGCAGCTGCAGCCCAAATCCAGACTCCACCTTCGGCAGCGCAACCCGGTTTCTCTCCGCCGCCAAGCCCATCAAATACTCCTTCGGCAACGCACCCTCAAACGCATGTCCCTGCCTCGTAGCAACAGCCTGCCTCAACGCCGTGACGGTGATATTACTCCCCACGTCCTCATCTTTCACTCGCTTATTCCCCCGCTCCGCCGCGTGCGCGTAGCCTTCCCCACTCAGCCGAAGAGCATCCGAGAGGACTGAAGAGGTGTAGCGGTACGCGAAGTCCATTAGTTGGAGGGGGACGCGTTCTTGGTATGACTGCACGCCGAGATTCTGGAGAATGGTGTGAATGAGGCGAGCATCTCGCGGTCGTTTGGAAAGGCCATCGTCTTGGAGTGAGGTCCGCGGGACGGCGGGATCGGGGATGAAGGATTGTGCCGCGGAGGGTGCTGGGGGGATGGGGTCGGAGGGCGGAGGGGTGGAGGGGTGGCCGTTCACTTGGGGGGAGGCCATCGTGGGGAGCAGCAGTCGCGAGATGTGTGACCTGCCTGGTCAAGTCGGTATGGTCACCCGCTGTGCATCGGTGTCAGTTTATGTGAAGTTGGGCTCTCGTGAAGTAGGTGCAAGCAGCGCGAGTGAAGTGAATGCGCCGGAGAAACATAGCGCCGAGCTCTCACATGCTCCGACTTCGTGAAGAGCGTCACGACGCAGTCGGGGCATGTACACGAAAATCAATGTCAGGTTGAATATGAGCACTCAAAGCAGAATGGCTGTGAACTCGGTAACTGCGATGTAGGTGCATCTGCCCGACCTTGGAAGGGCGCGTTGCCGGGGTTGGCTCGATTTGAAG
>KZ111189.1:29697-49328 GCA_002077045.2 Rachicladosporium sp. CCFEE 5018
ATTTGAGGTTGATTTGGAGGGTGGTGAGGTCGCTGTGGAAGGCCGAGAGAACTGAGGGCGTGAGGTCTAGGTCGCCTTGAGGGTGCGAGGTGAGGTCCATGATGGGTTTGGAAGTGTAGGCCGCCCAGGTCAAGAGCAGATTGGGGAGGGTTACAAGGCACAGAACGCTGGCGTTGTAGTCTTGCAGGGTGAAGGTCAGCGGGATGGAATTTTGGAGGGCGTGTTGGAATAGGACTAAAGTTGGGATTGCGGTGCCGCAGCCGAGCTGTAGTAATCGGTCAGTCGATCATATCTGTCGTAGATGGTAGCGGTGAGTACTCACTTCAACGAGCTGATCACACCTCACCAGCTCATCGATGTCTTTCCTCGGACCTCTGTCAAGCAGTAGGCTGGCAAGATCGAGTGAGCACTCCCAAGTCTTGAAGCCGCCCTCGTAGACTCCGGTCCGTATGTCGGACGTCGAGAGGTCGCTCAAGGTGTCATCTTTGTCGGCGTCATCTTCGGCCATGAGCTGTACCCGAACATCGTAGAGCTCTCGTCGAGGTAGGTGCAATATGCGGCCAATAGGTGACTCGATCGTGACAGTGCTGTAGCTCAAGCGATCAGGAAGGGTGGCGAGCTGGTCGGTCGTGTCAGTACTAAGGAGCGGAAGCAGGGTTTTTTTAAAGAGACGATCGCAGTGGCGGCAGATGGATAATTTAATGAGCGCTCAGTCACTTGGCTAAGGAATCAACGCAGAACGATGTTCTCAATCATGATCTCGCTCAATTTCATCATGAGAGCGCAACAATATCTTCTCCGATCGATGATGAATGAGGAAGTGACCAAATGGTGAGAGGCTATGCGTACCTACCAATTCATCGAGCGAGTGCTCTACTGCTGGAGCACTCCCGAAACCATTGCCAATAGTCGATGGAGCGGCATGGACCGCACCACTGTCGGTATCATCGCTATCGACGTCGTCACCTGCAAAGCCGAAGCTGAAAGCCATGTCGCTGATGGTAAGGCAGACTACAAGAGACAACGCGCAAAGTACATTGGAAGGAACAGTCGACAGTTCGTCAAATTTCGAAAAGTCTGTCAAACCACTTCGGATCCCCACTGCGACAACCAAACTGTCAAAACACTCGCTACCACCGCAACATGCCGCCATCAAGGGTATCTCATGCGTCCACACTCTCATCTCTCGCTCACTCATTCACAAAGCGTATCTCATCTCATCATCAACTCATGAAGTCCTTCCCCCATGTCAGCCTTCAAAAATCCCGTCCCCCAATCTCCCTCCCCTCCTCGGCTCGACTGACAATCCGATCCACCTGCTGCTGCTGAAGTCTCCTACTATTATCCCTCTGCTCCTCCAGCCTCTCAATACCAAGCTCGATGTTGCGAATATGCACCTCCAGTGGCACCTTCTCGCCAATGACTTCAGGCATCCCGACCCGTTCCCTCAAATCCTCCAAACTATCCCTGATAGCCATCAACTTGATAATAGCACCATTGACATGCGCCCACGCCATGCGTCGATACGACCCACTTCCTTGAGTAAGCCGAGCTGCTTGTCGATCTTCGCCACGCTATTCCGTCGTCCTCCAAGTTTGACCCATAGATTGGCGAAGAGCTCTTCTTTGTTCCCTTGCACGCGTATGTCGTCGCGGGTCGCGATACCGGCTATGACGTCCAGCCTGCTGTCGAGGTTATCCAGCACAGCGAGCAGAGCCTGCGCTTCGGATATGAGCCCTAGGATCTGATCCTCCACTGCGCTGGTGTGCCGTAGGTACTGATCAAGCAGCACATCCCGACTCAAAGCCACGGGCTGGAACGGCGCGAAGATGTTGAGATTGTTCGACATCCAGCGCTGGACGCTGCCGATATGTGCGTCCTTCTCCGCGACACCGTCAATAACTTGCAACGTCCAGCGATTCGTGGACAGGATCTGGTCCACCGCGCGTCCAATGCGGGAGTTGAATTTACTCAGATCCTGACTCGCCTGCCGCGCCGTGTCGATGAAGCCGCTAAACTCGAAGACTAGCTCGTGCCGTGAAGGGAGCGTGGAGTACTGTACGACGTGCTTAAGGTCGCGGATGCTCGCTTCGCTGTGCTTCATCTCCAGTGGTAGGAAAGCGCCGCCTGCCGTCGCGGTGAGCACGTCTTCGAATTGTGATTGGGCGTCTACTAATTTGTCGAATTCGGCTGGACCGGAGAGCTCGGGGTTCTTGTGGGAAGGGCAGAAGGGGAGGCCGAGCATTGATACGCCTGGGACGCGACATATTGGCGATAGGGCGTTGTTGATTGTGTCGTTTACGAAGTTTGAACCGAGGGTGAAGACGCCGATGATGAGCCAGAGGGCGAACAAGCCTTTGGTTATTGGGTTCGTGACGGCTATCGTTGCAATGTCCAGCGCGTAGCCCATCAGTGGCCGAACGACTTTACTCCATATCGTGATCGGCCAATTCAGGTCACTGCTGTCGTCGATCTGCTCATCGTACTTGGCCTCTATCTGCGCAGCCATATTCTTCAGCCGTGAAGGTGCGTTCCTATCCTCTTCTGCTCTGCGATTGAACGTCCCAGCATCACTTGTGAGCGACCTCTGGTTCAATCTGAAGTGCGGCGTGCCTGCCCGTACTCTCGCCGCAGTCTTCGCGTCAGGTGACGAGGGCATTACCAGCTCCGGGCCATCTTCCTGTCTTGCTCCCCGTTTGCGCGGCTTTATCTCCTCTTCTCGGCGGCCGCTTGTTCTGCTGTTTCGCATAGCATTATTTGACGCCTCGGACGTGACATCGTCCTCGTCGCGTCGCGATCGCGCGTGGTGATTCTCGCGGTACTGGCTTCCTAGTTCTTGTCGCTCATCTTCGTCAGAGTAGATCTCGCCCTCCCAATCCTCCTGCTCATCGACTGCATCCCAACTTTCTGTCAGTTCGGGCTTTGCGCGGCGGGTGCGTGCCATTCTGTGTTGTTTACGCCTTCATTCACTCGATGTAGATTTGGATTGCCGAGTTTGTGCTTTGCATTTGGATGTCTCGTGAGGCTCTCAAGTCACGTCTACAGTTTGGACTTCACTTTGACAGCCTGTCAACAGTCAAAATGTTGGCGTTTGCCCTGCATTTCCCTGAGATCGCGTGGGCAGGCGCGTCATGTGGGGACAACAAGCGAGGTGGGATAGATTGGTGGGATGGCCAGGTTCCCATCATCGTTCTTGTGAGCAATTGCGATACTCCAGTCAGCATCTCCAATACTTTGGCACACAGGCAGTGCTACTATCACCCTGGCTGCGGCAGTGGATTGTTATGGTACACTGCTCGTGAGAGGCTAGACCCAGGATATGATCATAGTCGATCACGACGTCGCATATGTCTCTCGTGAGTGGCACATGCTCGAATTACGGTAGCGGTTGTGACTATGGAAGCACAGCATCGTTCTGGACTTCCCAGAAAGTTGAATGTAGCGAAAGCGCATGATCGAGGATGACCAGGAGTACTGTTCGTTGTGATGCATCTAGGTGATGCGCACCATCAAAGTGACGCAACTGTGTATGGCAGCGGCGGCGGGACTGGACTTCCACATTCTCCGGCATTCTGTGGACACTTCACTGCCATTGCCCGTTTACCGTCACCTGTTACTGCCATTGTTATCTGCTAGACGTGAACAATACCTTCTCAGCACAATCTCCCAGTGCTCGTTTCTTCACATTGCCACAGCCCACCGGACACGACCACAGCCTGGCCATCATGGCGGACGAAAGCAGCAGTAGCGGAGCGGAGCAGGTCACATTCAACGTCAAGTCCTCTTCAGACGCAAAGCATGTCATCACAGTTCCCACCAGCACAACAGTCGGCGACCTGAAGACGAAGCTCGCCGGCGAGGAGTACGCAAACATCCCACCCGAACGGCAACGACTCATTTATAGTGGACGAGTGCTCAAGGACCCAGACACCCTCGCCACCTGTAAAATAAAAGATGGCAATACAGTCCATCTCGTCAAGGGGGCAGAGAGCAACCAACGACAGAACCCCGCCGCATCAAGCACAGGCGCCGCAGTCCCACCCGGCGCCGGCGTACCCCAGAACCTCCAAGCAGGCATGCGAGCCGGGGACCCTCTCGCACAACTCACAGGCGCCAGATACGCTGGCTTTCACGGCCTCCCAGGTGCAGACATGTTCGGCGCAGACGGCGGCATGGGCGCACCACCAAATTCGGATCAGATGCTTAGAATGCTGGATGATCCGAACTTCGCTTCCCAGATGAACGAGGCGATGAACAACCCCGCGGTGATAGATATGCTGCGGAACAACCCGATGATCCGGAATAACCCTATGGCGAGAGCGGCGATCGAGAACCCGGAGTTGAGAAGAATGATGATGAATCCGGATATGATAAGGATGCAGATGCAGATGCAGCGATCCATGGGCGGGGGAGCAGAGGGCGGCGGTGGGGCGTTCCCGATGCCTGGAGCAACAGATGTAACTGCGGCGGAGACACCGGCGGCAGAGCAGACTGGTGCGAGTGCAGCGCCTGCTGGTGGTGCAGGTGCAGGTGCAGGAGGAGCTGCGGCCAACCCTTTCGCATCGTTGTTTGCAGGCGCTGGTGGTGGTGGAGCTGGTGGCGCAGCCGGGGCGGCAAACCCCTTTGGTAATCTCTTCGGGGCTGGTCCACCACCCACAGGTGCAGGCACAGGCGCAGAAGGTCAAGGGGCCAATCCGTTCGCGGCAGCTGCGCAACAGATGATGCAGAATCCCCAGATGATGCAGCAAATGATGCAGATGATGGGAGGACAGGGTAGCGGAGGTAGGGGTGGCGCTGGGGAGGCCGGCTTCAATCCATTCGGCGGTATGGGAGCTGGCATGGGATCACCAGAGCCTGCAGCACCTGCAGACACGAGAGCGCCCGAGGACAGATACGCGGATCAGCTCCGGCAGCTGAATGATATGGGGTTCTACGAATTTGAGCGGAATGTCACGGCTTTACGACGGAGCGGAGGGAGTGTGCAGGGTGCTGTGGAATTCTTGCTGAGTGGATGAGGGAATGAAGGACAGCACGATCAAGTGAGGATGACTATGAAGAAGTAGCGCAACGCCGGTCAAGATGCGGAATCCCGATGCTGATAGATGGCATTACTTGTCGGGCTGGACAGACGGTGAGGACGATGCAGCATAGCATACGATGCATAGACGACCGGCGTTCAGGGACAGCATGCAGGATGAGGCGATCGCGTACCTAATCGTACCTACGACTTATATACCAGCGAGAGCTATAATATTCAGTCTGGTGCTCCGCATGGGTCTTCAGCTACTGCTCCTCGGGTCATGAGGCCAGCTAATGCTCGACGTTTCCTCTCTTTGTCTCTTTATCTCCCCTATCAGTCTCTTTGTCAGATCGACTGTATACCATATGCTTAATCTCCGGGGACAAAGGATTGGTGTTGACCAACCGCTCATTGTCTCCCGACGCCTTGTGCATCGAGTGGTTTCCAGCGCGCGCAGCCTTTCCTCGACGAAACTACGGTACTGATCAAACAGTGAGTCCCACAGGACGACCCAAGTCAAATCACAGACACACTTCTGCAGGTCAGACAGTAAGTATTGTCTCGTTCTTGTCTTTGATTCCCACTCCCATCACTCCACGATGCCTCCCAGCCCTAATTTCACAGTCGCCTCCGCGCGCCAACTCTACGGCCACGCCCTCCCTCCTCCAACACCACCCCCAACAGGCGCTCTCCCGCAACCCAAAACCCAGCACAGCCCACCCAACCGCCCGCCGCTCAGACACAAGAGCCAGCGAATTGCACGTCACACCCGCACACCCAGCCCAGAGACGAAGTCTAATGCTAGCAGCACGCCCTCGAATCAAAGCTCTGACTGCAACTCGTTTGGCGCGTCGACTATATCGCTGCTCAAAGACTTTCCTGTGCCGCCGGGTGAGGAGGCTGGAAGCAGGGAGTTGAGCCCGTTAATTGCGCCTGCTTTCGTGGCCGCGGGCGATAGTGAAGTGCAGAGACGACCGAGCACTGATAGAAGGGGAGGGGAAATATACTTCTCACCCATCGAGGCGAATGGCGGGAAAGTCGCACTTAGCAGTCCGCTGCCTAGTCCTGAGATCGCCGTCGCGGTCCCTGCACAGGTAGGAGTAAAGATGGAGAGATCTGAAGGCGTGCAGGTATGCCTGACAGCGAAGCAGGTCGATAAGCTGAGTGTAGCGATCGCAAATAGCCCTCTAGTCCAAGCAACGCTGACCAAGCCCAACGACAGACCACATACACCGACGGAGGACTCCGCCACCAACGCGCCTTTCGCGCCAGATTACGCGCTTTTCGCTGACGCTAATGTAGGCCGCACCTTCGTCTCCGATCTAGACACTGGCTTTGGCCCGGGAGTTCCCACCACCGCCGGTGAGGTCACGACGCTGCACATCTCCCCTCCGAGCGCCGAGCAGAGTGAAAGCACGATCGTACTTCTCACTAACGCTTCGCTAGCGAGGAGCTCGAAAGACCGCAGGCCGATCGCGACGTCGAGTCTGAGCACGCAGACTGATCTGACGCTTTTCTGTCTTTGTGCTGCGCTGAGCGAGTTGAGCCGCAGCACAGGACTAACGTTAGAAGAGATTGGCATACAGCAAGCTAACGCCGCGAAGGTGGCTCCTCAGCCTGAGAGTCCAGGATCCGAAAGGAGCTCGATCGACTGGTGCGCATTTGCTGACGAGGACGAGCAGGCTTCTCTGGCGCTGGAATCTTCTGTCGTTGAGCATGAGAGTGAGTCGACAAAGGTGTCAGACGAAGCTATGGCTGAGAGCCTTACTCGCATCGCTCGACTTACGAGCGGGACTGCTAGTCCCGAGACGCTGACTCTCGTTGAGACAATCACGCAGCTCCGCGCATCGTCGGCTTCGTTCCTGGTGCTCGAGCCGACGCGATATGATCCCTTCACTGGGATGACTGGTGGCGTGAGAGTACTGGGCGTTTCTACATCCCTGCGAATACAGCTAGGCAGTGGCAAGCAGTGTGTCGCGCTTGGCGAAGCTGTGGTGGATGCTGTCGTGCCGCGATGGGCAGCGGAAGAGGAGATTGAGGTTGACATTGCGCTTGACGGTAAGCAGGGCTGGGTGAGAGCGGTTCCGCTGCTGACTTCGAGGGGAAAGGGGAGTAGAGTGGGGAGATGGCTCTGTTTGATCTCGTTGTAAGTACATAGATATGGGTCGCATACGATTTCCACGATTGATATTAGTCGGTTGTAGCCCTGTGCTTTACCATCTTCCACAGTTCTGCGAGACAAGTCGCTGCTGCTGTTGTAGCGCAATACTGTCGTGAACGGAGCAAATGGCACGTTGTTGGAAGAATTGCCGCTTTCGGCCATACCGAAGGCCGTCAAAAACCGAGCATCATCTCCTCGGAATTGCTCTCCACTTACATTCTCTCCCCCACTACAGCTCATCAATGCCCCTCTTCACGCCCAGGACCGTCGCGAGCTCGTCGAATTATCCGCCGTACATTCATAGAATGCCGTCTCCACCACTTCGGGTCATTTGGACGTCAGGGCCGTATACTTCTTCTTGGGTAGAGAACGGTAAGGTGACTCTTCCAGTACTCCTGCTCTCTCACTGTTGCTTCACTTGTTCGAAGCTCGCGTCGCTCTCGTCTCGTGTCTTCTGTGGTCTCTCATGCTCTGTACCGCGCCCTGCTGCGCCAAACACTTGAACAATACCGACACGATGTCAACCACCACCACTACGACGACCGTTGCGCCTGCGAAGGCCAACATTGGCGTCTACACAAATCCCGAGCACGACCTCTGGGTCGCCGATGCCCTTCCAAGCCAGCAGGAAGTCGAGTCTGGTGCTAGCCTCGCACCAGGCGAAGTCACAGTCGCCATAAAATCCACCGGCATCTGCGGGTAGGTTGCCCATTTATGCCATCCCCAGCACTCCACTGACCTCAAGCAACAGCTCCGACGTCCACTTCTGGCACGCCGGCCGTATCGGCCCCATGATAGTAACAGACACCCACATCCTCGGCCACGAATCCAGCGGCGTCATAATTGCCCTGCACCCCTCCGTCAAAACCCACAAACTCGGCGATCGCGTGGCCATAGAACCAAACATTATCTGCAATGAATGCGAGCCCTGTCTCACCGGCCGCTACAACGGCTGCGAAAAGTGCTGTTCCGCTCTACGCCGCCGGTTCCAGGCTGCTGAGACGGTATGTGAATCATCCGGCGACTTGGTGCCATAAGATTGGGGATATGAGTTTTGAGGATGGCGCGCTGTTGGAGCCTTTGAGTGTTGCGTTGGCGGGCATGCAGAGGGCAAAGATCACGTTGGGTGATGGGGTGTTGGTTTGTGGGGCTGGGCCGATCGGACTGGTGACTTTGGCCTGTGTGAAGGCTGCTGGGGCGGAGCCTATTGTCATCACGGATATCGATGAGGGGAGACTGGCGTTTGCGAAAGAGTTCTGCCCGTCGGTCCGCACAATGAAAGTCGAGTTTAGCGATACGCCGGAGCGTTTCGCGGAGCTTGTTGTGGAGTTGGCTGGCGGCGTAGAGCCGGCTGTGGTGATGGAGTGCACGGGTGTGGAGAGCAGCATCTCGGGCGCTATCCATGCGGCGAAGTTTGGAGGGAAGGTGTTTGTTATTGGTGTTGGTCGGCCGGAGATCAAGGTCCCGTTCATGAGGTTGAGTACACGGGAAGTGGACTTGCAGTTTCAGTATCGGTATGCGAACACCTGGCCGAGGGCGATTCGGTTAGTGCAGGGCAAGGTCTTGATCTGAGCAAGCTTGTCACGCATCGATTCCCGCTGGAAGATGCGGTGGAAGCTTTCGGTGTGGCGGCGGATGCGAAGAAAGGTGGTATAAAAGTCATGATCCAGAGTTTGGGAGAGGGAGAAAAGTAAAAGTTTCGTTACTACATATATGGTTTGGGTACTAGGACTACCTTTGCCTCTCCAGAAAGCTCCCACGCCCTTTGTGCATCTACAGACGGAGCCACCGTAGTCAGCACTGCATGCACCTCCAGCACGAGATGGGTTGCGAAGTTGTCCTACCCTTCTGCAAGGCCAGCCTCTCCCAGGCGTAGTCGAAGATCGTTCACTGCTGCAGCCAGAGTGATAGAAGCATCTCCATCTGTTCCTACTTCTGGAGAAGCCATGTGTGCCTCATCACTATTTGCTTGTTCATCTGCTCTATAGTAGCGCCTTCGCTCGCTCTACAAGTCCATTCACCGCCTCAGCTCCTCCCATCGCCACTGATCCTTGCTCCACAATCCGGAACCAGATCCAGCTCCTCGCTTTCTGCACGACCATTTCCCAAACACCCTTACGATCGCTCATCCTCGTCTCGAGAAAGGCAATGACGACCGCGGTAGACATCAGATCTTGGCTACCGAGTTGAGGATCGTATGTTGGGTGCACACCAAGTAGAATGAACACCTCAGTACTCCATCTCCAGAAGCCATCAAATGACTGCAGTGCAATAATGGCGTGCAGTACATCAGCAGGAGCAGCCGGGGCCTCGGACGGAGATGCTAATGTCATCCTACTGCGGCGCATGCTCCTTGTCGCCGCACCCTCCACCCTAGCCAGTGGCTCATCATCTTCGTCGGGCAAAGGCATTGAAGCAGCCGAAGCCATTTCCTTCTGATACTGCGCCATAGTTGTAGCATCGATAGGCTGTCCTGGAGGCACCAGCGCGGCTGCTTGGACTGTAGGAGGTTGTGGACCCGCCATCAACAGCCTGTGCTTCTTCTGCTGTTCCAGCAGCATGAGCTGCATCTGATGGTCTCGCAAGGCGTGATTACCGCCGTTTGAATCAACTGAGAATCCGGGACCAGCGTGTTGCGCACTCTGTTGCTGCTGGCGTAACTGTGCCTGTTGCATCTGCTGCTGCTGCTGTTGCTGTTGCATGTGGCCCAGCGTCGTTGACGGCGCAGAACCTCTCCACGCGGCTTGTGGAGACAATGGGAAATGCGCCTGTTGAGCCAGAGCAGGATTGTACGCTGGACTCGGGTCAAAAAGGCCAAAACCCATGTCTTCGTCGCTGTTATGCATAGCAGCCTCCGTCTCCACATCTGGTCCCTCAATGCCCGCACCATCACTACATTCGCGACCGACAAGGGTTGTCCCGTCCTCGACGAGCCCAGGCGGCATGGCTTGCTGTGATGGCGGTGCAACATCCCTGGAGCTAACTAGCTTCCTGTGACGCATGGACGATCCTCCAGTTCTGACAGTGGGCGCTGCTCCAAACAAGCCACCTGCTGACGATGGCGATGGCGACGGCGCTGCTCCAAACGCTCGGTCTGGCGTGTAAGCTGCATACATCGATGCGGACGGAGCCATACGCAAGTTGTACTGTGCCTGTGAAGATGTCATTGAACGGTCCCGTCGAGTCTCGACATACGTTGCCTTCCGCTTACTTACCGTTGGAGAAAACGACTGGGCAGCCTGGGCTCCCATTTGACGTCGCACTTCGCCACCGACTCGTGCAGAAGCGACTTGCAGCGACTCCTCGGGCGCTGGCTGCCAGGCTGGGGTTGCGATCTTCTCGGCATCCTTCTTCTTGTCCTCGACAGCAACGAAGGAGCACCACTCACCAGCCACCTGGTACCGTTCGCCTAGACGCACTGCCTCGCGTTCCACAATCTCATCGAAGCGACTTGGGAACGTCTCCTTCACTGATTTCTCCTCAACCGTGGCAGCTTGTAGCCATCCACGTCCCTCTTCCAAATCTTGCACTGCTTTGCGTGCGGCTAGAGTATGCACTGTGCTTCCCGTCTCACGTGCAGTGATGGGTATACTCAGTTCAAGCGAACCCTGTGGTGATGTAGCTCTTAGTGTGACCGATGAGACTGGGTGAGCTGCGCTGGATTCCGACAGTAGCAGGTATACGCTTGTCCGATTGAACGGAAACAGTGGCGGGATGCTCGACGGTGCTTGCAGTAGCTTGGGCGTAGTGATCGCAGGGAGATGGCCATACCGATCGGTCTTGGTCTTTGTTGGTACGTCGAGGTCAGCGTCGGCGTTGAAGAATGAGACTGGAGCCTTATCTGCAGCCGGAACAGCAGCGTCCTCTACAATGCGAAGGCAGTCATTCACCTTCTCGATGATCTCAAAGTCCTCCTCCGAAGGCAGCTTGTCGTAGTGCACCTCGATCGAGTAGTCAGTCGTATGGGGGTACAGAGCACCCTTCAGCATACGCACCACCTTCTGATCAGTCTCTTCGTTCTGCGTAACGAACTGCGCGAACCCGTTACCCGCTCGTGCGACACCCTCAATCAGCGTGCTTGACACGTCGGTCCCGATGCCGAGCGCAAACATTCTCGCATCAACTTTCTCCTGGTGGATCTTCGTATTGATGTAGCTGAAGAGGTGGTCCTCACCCCAGATCTCGCCGTCGCTCAACAGCATTATCTCCAAAGGCAGGTCTCCCAGACGCTGTTCGAATGCGGCAGTAATCGGCTGAAGCATCTCAGTGCCGCCATATTGTGCCTGCAGACTGTCGACGAACTTGAGAGCATCTTTGAGGTGCTGTTCGTTGTATGCCAAGGACTTGGGCCACAGGAATCTGAAAGTGCTTCCGAATGCACAGATGTTGAAACGCACGCGTAGCGGCAATGACTTCAGAAAGACAGCAAGGGCCGCCTTCAGTGCGACGTTTTTCGGACCTTGCATTGAACCAGATTGATCGGCGATGAAGACGATCTCGGGGGAGTGTGGCTGCAGGTTGAATCGCGGTACGAGTGTGGCCATAATCGCACGGTCAGGTAAAGATGAATGCTGTTCGACGACTGCCTGCGGCTTGGAGATGTCGTCGATCAGTAGCTGCAGCACAAAGTCCGCAGCCAGCTCGGTGCTGCCTAGGGTAAGCGTCGCAGATGCTTTTGATGGGGTGAAAGCCGCCTCGGCACTTCCTGACGTTGATCCCATCGATACCGCAATCGGATGTGTTGGTGATTGGACTTTGCGTATGTTACTGCTGCCCATGTCGATGTCGACGGTGATGCTGACCCCACCCGGTGCAGTTGTGTTGCTCTGTAGCACCTGTCCAGGGTACTCGCCATACCGCGGAGCGATACTGGTCGGCAACGTGAAGCGAAGGCCATCCAGCGCGGCGTCGTGTATCAGAGCACCGCAATACCGGATCTCGACATGCACCTCGGTATTGGCAGGCACGTTGCCGATGGTAGTGCCAAAGATGCCAGCAGGTAGAGCTTCGAGTAAGCCAGCCGTCTCCCCACGATCGACTGCTGCTTGGAAGGTCTGTCTAGCAACTTCCTTCTGTTTGACTACACCGTTGAGGACTTTGCCAGCATAGCTGATCGTGTAGCCCGCCACCGCTACCCCGTCGTAGAGGGGGAAAGTGTAGCGGGCCTCAGCGATGCCACTGGCCGTAGTGTTGCTGAAGACTTGCCTCAAAGTAGTGTTGAAGCACACGGGGCTGATAGTCGTGTGCGAGTCCAGTCTGACTTGCGGCAAGTACTGGCGTCCAGAGGGGATGACATAGTACAGCCCGCAGACGTGTTTGTCCGCCGCCGATCCTGTATATCTGGGTGGGAAGTTGGTCCGAGTCATCATGTAATATGTTTTCGATGTCGCTGAAGGTTGACGTCGTTGATGATCCAGACGTGGTCGCCCAGATCTGGCGGATAGTCTTCAAGTGAGGAACGATTTGTATGATCGAAGGAGTGAATGAAGCAGGTTAATCAGTCTTGCTGATAACGGAGATTCTGGTATGGAAACTGAAGTATCGAGTCGAGGTAGTTGAGGAGAGTGAGTACTTAGGAAGCAAACATGTACTTATCTAGGTAGCTATATGCCTTCACAGCCACCCCTGCTGCCTGACGGATTGGCAGGCTGCCTACTTTGCATTCGACCGCTCAAGCTCGAATGTTTGCTGCGCCCCCACGAGACTGCAGAACACTATATGTGCCGATCAGAGTCATCTGGGAGTACATTGTGGGAAGATGTTGAGCTCCACATCGATGGCCGCATCAGGTAGAGCCTACGCCTGAGGGGGTATGGCTTCGAGTCATCCCTATGTTGACTGGCATCGAGCACAGAGTCCCATGAGAGGCATCCCATCACATGGTCGTTGGCGCAGCAGATTTTCGGAGTCATTCGAACCGATTGCGGTTCTCATTGTGGTGAATCGGATAGGTAAATACAATGCTGGCAACACGCGGAAATCGTGTAGTCCAGGGTGGATCTGCCGGCTGCTGCGTTAGTCAGCACCGCAAGGCACCGGATGATTAGCTGCCTTCGAAGGTGCTAGGGAGTAGCCAAAGTATGATCCCTCTTCGGCAACGTCGGGACAGGAGCGCGTCGCGATGCGTCACATTACCTCGAAAGAGTGACCAGGTATGTCGATTCCTGCTCCTAGCGGCGCAAGTAATTGTACTCTGCAATGGGCGTGGTGCTTTCCACGACAGCGGAACTATCCCCATTGTCTCTTGCAAGCATCGTCATTGGCATTATCTCCTTCGTGTTCACGCTCGGTACATTCCTGCGAGTAGTCTGGGTCAATCTCATGACATTGAGTGAGGCACCACATCAAGTGCATGGCTATCTTACAAACCTTCGGCAAGAGCTTCTCGAAGAGCGAGCGAGTCTACGTGCGCTTAAGAAACATACAAAGCATCGCAGGAAGGACGAACGTGAAGGAAGTTCCGTGTATGGCATTGAGTTGGACGAGCAGGCGTTGAAGACAATGTCGGACGCATTGAAGACCTTGATCAAGCGATTCGAGGCCGTGGAGGCGCCGTTCTTGGATGAGGGCGAGGAAGGTATACAACAGAGTGGAAAGCGCAGATCGCGGCGAAGGTCTGCATCTCGTGCACCGTACTACACGCACTCTGCGTACGCGTCGCCTCATACCGAGAAGCGGGCGGACAGCGATCATGAAGACGACGCATGATCGGTATTGGCCGCAGCGAGTCAGGTACAGGCAATACGGACTCGGGCGACGCTTCATGTGGCTGAATCGTAGGAGTGAGGCGGAAAACCTGTTCGAAGTGCTCAGTCGCCTGCAGACGAGGAGGACTGCGCGACAGGTCGGCGCGTTGACGGTGATGATGTATGAGAATATGAGTAAGATGATAGAGTCTCACGAAAGTTTGAGAAGGGTCGACGATCGACTGCAGCGTGTTATTGGCGTGCGTCGGGTTGAGTGATGCCCATGAGAGGTGATGCTCAGTCTCAAGTGAGGCCACAATGATGGATACGTGTTCTGTTGTCGGAGTGGCGAGGATACCGTGGTCGCCGAAGAAGTAGATCAACTGGTATGCTGGGTTGACAAGGACCACATACACACCGCTACTTTGGCCTCCTTAACGCCAGCAAGATACATACGCTCTGCCGGAAACCATAGTATCCTCTGACAGCTGACTCGCCAATCGCAGTATGGCGAACAAGTACAGCTACCCCTTCAGAAACACCACGCATAGCCAAGCACAGTCGTCACTCTTCAGGCTTTCTGCACACCTGCGAAGGACGATCTTCAAGCTTGCGTTTGGCCCAGCCCAAGAACCAGACCCCATGGTTGATCTGATTGAGCTCGCACCGCCAGAGTCTGAGATTCTGCTGGTTTGCCAGCAGGTCTATCTCGAGTGCAAGGCACTGCATGCTAGCGCGGTCACGCAGTACTGGGACCAGGACTTCTACATCGACGTCCTGGCACTCCCAGACTCCACGAACGCGTTCGAGCACTTATCCGACAAGATCTTGCTCAAGATCGCGTCCTTGACCTCTATTCCGCCACGCTTCAATCCAGCAATGCTACCACGCGTAGTCATCAACACGTTCGGCGGTACTTATTTCTACCCGGAAGTGGGCCCTGGCCAGCCAACTGCGTTTGACTGGATCAACCCGCTCAAATCCATTGTGGACAAGGCCAATGGGACGAAGGCGACTGCGAGCCAGCTCTACATCGTCATATATAGCGAGATCAGAATGCGCAGCACCCTTCGGCGCCTCGGAGATAAGCGCAAACCCAACACTGGCGGTCCGTCTGCAGGAACATCGGATCGATTGCATCGATATTTGAATGGATGATGAAGCGACAAGCGCGTTCTTAGCTCGCAGATAACACAGGTATGTCCATCGCAAGCCAAAGGTGACGGTTTTCCTGTGCCGTAACGCGGAGAACCTGACGTACAATCAGACCAAGTCTGCGTGCCAGGAGACGCAGCACAGGACGTAATGATCATGCTGTAGTAATCCGATGCGCGCGTTTAGAGACCACTACAAGGTAAGCTCATATCTGACTTACCACCACTTTGCCTTCTGTCCTAACGTGCTTGATTGCTGACAGAGATATAGTGTTGGACACGTCACTCCAAGCATGTCTCGGCCGTCACAATTGCGAATGCTAGTTTGAGCGCTTCGAAGCTGTATTGCGCACCATCGAGTTGGCTCACAGCGTAGCGGAAGATGGCGCTTGACTTGGGCTGTCCCTGATAAGTGGCAATCAGTGATCGTTGAACATAAATATGAAGTGCGTGCACCAAGCTTAGACGAATCCCGTCAGCCAGTGTCTGGCCACGATACAGCACTAGGTTGAGTACTTGGCGAAAGCAACACAGCAACGAGATAGTAGCGGGAATACTACAGAGAGCCATGATTGGCAATTAGATATCTACCGACAGTGCAACTCCAACTGTCACTGTCTTGACGAAAGTGGATGCCGCGCGTATTACGTTCGACGACAGTGTACCGGGCTGTTCACGACTCCAAAGAGGCGGTGTATTCCGCAAGAATTTACGACCTGACTTTACATGAGGGATCTATGATCGCGATCATGCACAGCCATAGGAGGATGTCCAAGCCCAGCCGAGTAAGGATGCTGTGAAGTGAGGTTCTGCAAGTGAGGTATTCCAAGAGAACGAATGGGCCACTCCTGCCTCGTGACATGGTCTGCCCCGGTATTACGGCATCCCTCACTTCGGTATACTGGTCGCTTACAATCTTCACACCACTGACTGCTACTCCCGGCGAGTACAACATTGGTGACTCCCGACGGACGAGACTGGCTGAGACATCAACTATGTCGGACCCACACCAAAGGGGCTTCATGTCGAACGCCAATGCTCAAGCGTCCTCACCTCTGTTCAAACTCTCTGGTGAGCTTCGCAACCTCATCTACGCCAAAGTATTCCAGTCAACAGACTCGGTCGAGTCGATGCACGCCCTAATGGCTCCGAACCCTCCTGAGTGCAGCCTTTTGCTAGCTTGCCAGCAGCTCTACATCGAAGCAAATTCACGATCCGTGGAAGCGAAAAAAGCGTACTGGTGCGGCCAATATTCTACGTCCACATCGCCCGAGATGTCTCCGCGATCGATATTACCAGGCATCTCTCGGATCAGGCAGTTGACAGGGTGTGTCACATCACCTTCATCTGCCCGCCAGGGTATACCTTCTGGCTGAAAGAATTCGTCCTCGTTCTTGATAACGGCACCTTCGACGCTTTCGCCCTGGATGCTAGCGACGCCGACACGACGATGTGCATGCATTTCATCGATGGCGTGATCAGGTTGGCGGTCCAAAGGAATGGCACTGCGCGGGACGTGATCACTCTCGTCTACGATTTCGCGTGGAAGTATTCGTTCAACTTCAGGCCTACCCTCCGTGCTCTCTTCGTCCCGCAGGGTGACGGTGAGGTTGAGGTTGAAGACGGCGACGATCACGATGGTTGAACGTGGCAGAGTGCGAGGTAGTGTCAATGCGTTGAGCGAGTCAGGCGAGGACAGTATGGTTGGTGTTGACCTTCATGAGTATCGGATCTCACATTGGTCTTGGATCGAGTATCGAACCGGACGGAGGGAAGGAACTAAGCAGCAATGGTGAGAGGCACTGCACTGAGAACGTGATGAGCTTTATGATTTTGCGACCGTGCTCATCGTGAGAGGGAGCCATCTCCTGGCTCCACTCCGCACGCAGCAAGGCCTGTAGCTTACTCCTAAACAAGTTCCTGTACAAGAAATACCTCACATGCTGTAGTCTCCCTGCAGATCTCTTCGCAACCTCTCCTTCGGACTGATGTAGTGCTTCTTGCCGTGCACGATGTAGTAGCCGGTGGAGAACAGTACCATGAATCCAAATAGCAGACATCCGTAGTTCATGCCTGCAGCAGTGACAGGCGTTGCAACTGGGAACAGGGTGAAGATGAATATAGGGACCAGCCAGCAGATCGCAAGGATGTTGATCACAGCTCCGAACTTCCCTAGTGACCAGGCTGCAGGAGGCAGGGGCTCGGTCCTGGAAAAGCGTCGGTAGAGGATACAGGAAATGGAGATGGTGTATGATGCCAGAAGAGCAGCAAGATCAAGGGCAAGGATGGCGTTGAGGGCAGCGGTGGAGCCGATCTAACGTAGAGTGTCAGCTCACTCAGCCACAGGTCCCGAGAGTGACGAAACATACGTTGATCAAAGATAGTAGAACGCAGACAATTAGCGAGATGACAATAGCGTTGATCGGGATGGCGGACTTAGCATACACCTGGGAGACCTCGTTAGCGGATGTCAAACTCTCGACCAGACTTTGAAGCCACTTACATGTCGGACTGTAGCGGAGAACGGTACACCACCGTCACGTGCGAAGGCCCAAATCTGTCGGCTTGCCGTGGCCACACAGGCAATGACACTGCCAGTGAGAGGGAAGATGAGAAGGAGACACATAATGTCCGTTCCGGCGACACTTCTAGTGGTGTTCTGCAGATCTCGTTAGCTCGTACGTCCATTGGGCAGTCGTATGACGCAACATACGTAGAACACCTGTATGAATGGCCAGCCGGTAGGCGAGGCAAGAATCTCATCTTGATCGCCCATTGTGAAGATCAAGGTAATGACCATGAGGAATCCCATCCCAATGTTCAGATAGGTCGACCACATGATTGATCGAGGCATAGAGCGTGCGGCGTCCGTGGTCTCCTCGGCTGGGCGATATCAGTACCTCGCGATACACTCAGGACTGGAACGCAACTTACACATATGCACTTGACTGTCGAAACCGAGCAAGCACAATGTCAGAGGTAGAAGGCCCACCATGAATGACAGTCCGTCGCTTGACCACCCTCCGTTGTTCGAGAGTTTCAGGAATGCATCGTGGGCATTGTTCCTGGGTGCGAGCGTCCACAGAACCTGCACAGAGTGTTAGCCACAATATCATATCTAGCGGAGATCCGGAAACATGCAATGATGACGATGAAGATGCCGGCGAAATGGCAGATGGCGAGAACACCCTCAACGAGTGGCAACCTTCGGGCGACGAAAATGTTGACCACCACGCAGAAGGCCACCACGGCAATGATAAGCAAAGTCGCGTGCCATCTCTCGGGAACGTAATTCTCGTTGTTCAGTACGATCTGTTGGGGTCAGCTCTTGCATTTGGACTGCGATTGAGACGACAGGATACCAAGCCTTGTATGATTCCAGCAACAAGGAATCCGATAGCAGTAATGGCCGATTGCCATCCAGTGAAGCAGAGCCAGCCGGTCATGTAGCTGAGGTATCGTTGAATGCCAGCGGGTGCGAACTCGCTGACCCAGTCTGCACCTGGTTAGCGGCCACGCCTGAGTTCTGGAGCTCAATGGGACGTACGATATTGTCCGCCAGATGTAGGTGCCATACTGGCCATCTCAGAGATACTCGCGTAGACTAGGATGTAGCCAACCGACACAACGAGGAAACCCCACCACATTCCCGCGGAGCCGCCATTAAGCAAGATGAGCCCAAGATTGGACAAGATAACTTCCCACGTTACGCTGCGCTTGTCAGTACCTGACCTGCCTGCAAAGCCTCGCCTCTACGCACATGAGTGTTGAGCCGAATCCAAGGATCGAGAGGAAGCTGAAGACACGGCGGGTCTCTTGTGTCCTCCCCAACACCTTCATCTGCCTGATGTCGCTCTCATTGCCCTGGTACTTCCCCTCCACCGCCGACTTTGCGCCTCCTTCGTACAGCGCCGGATCATTTGGAGAGTAAGTCGCGGCGGCATCGTAGTCGTCTCGGTGCGCCATCTTGACCAGCACTCAATACAGTATCGAACAGCGAAAGCGACAACACCAGAACCACCGAATGCACGAAGAGGAAGAGGTGGAAGCAGTCAACGAAACGTGAGAGCCACGTTCCTTACATGGACGATCGCAACCACATGGAGGGTCCCATCACCGATGCCCTGCACCAATTACAGCGTAGCCGTGCGGCCTTCCTCTCGCATCAGAGCACATGGCTGCGTTTGCGGCCCCAAGTCAGGGTCCGGAATGCCGGCAGACGAAGCCTGCGTTCGCTTGCCTTAGCGGCAGTCTACTGTTTGTGCGACGTTCGATGCTATGCCCGATACGACCGCAGCAATTTCACATCGCGTCAACGTATTTGTGATCGTGCAGTACGGCAGAAGTGATTGGGGCGGGGCTGATGTATGAAACGAGCAGAGTTCCGCAATGCAGCGGGTGGGACGATGGCGTTTGCATAGAGTTTTGCCAACACCGCGGTTCGGAGTAAAGTCTGTCTCTCGGATCCTTTCGGACGGATGAGCCTTTCTCAAGGAGGGAGGATGTACAGTACATGTAATCCCACCACCGAGTCAGCGGCAGCGAGGATATGAACGACAATATGCAAGTGCTACGACGGGTCACTAGACCGAGCCATACATTACGCTGCT